>CM039474.1:13871873-13975752 GCA_022433065.1 Begonia loranthoides
AAGTGATTAGGCTCTTTTATTTGAAAAGTGCTTGTTGGCCGAAAACTATTCTGGTTAATTCTCTGCTCAGATCTTCTTATTGGATACATAATTGAGTGACTTGCTGTTATCATTTTGGGCTGATTTTTGGTGGAGATATTATTTATATTGTTGAGCTATATTCCTCTAAGTTTGACGTTAATTGGTCGTATACAAGCAGAGTTCTATTCGTTTGAATTTCAGATGTCGAATCTGATCAGATGAAACCCTAATTTCAGAGTTATGTTGTTTCTGCCATAACTTGAGTTTCTGAGTGGTTATTGTGTGAAATTTGGATATGTCGTTTATGTACGTGTCATTGTTGTGACCACCAAAATTGAGTAGAAGTTCACGTCTGGATTGAAAGTTATTTACGTTTGAACTTGATTGACCAGATTATTACAGATTATTGTGGCCAATTTCTATCAAGTGTTCCTCGAGATTTTTGGAGCACATCACATGATGATGCTAACTATTAAGGAAGAAACAAGGGAGGAGCAAGGAAGCATGGGAAGCAAACAAATGTTGTGAAATTGCAAAAAGGAGTATGCCATCCCATGCAGCAGCGCACTTGCCCAGTCTGCCAGTATGTGCACAGCGTAGCCAGCGCGACATAGAACATCGTCACCGCGCCCGGTATCGCGTGCATCCTGTGAATCCCTCGCTCCGTCAGTGCACCCTATCAACACGTGTATCCCTCGAATCACGTGCCCCGTTAGCACCACGCATATCTGCCCGTCAGCGCCACACCCGACCCAGTGCCCAACGCGTCCCGTCTACGCACGCAGCCCGCCTGATCCAGCTACAGCGCGTGGCCCAGTGTCACGGTCCTACTTTCAAGAGACTTAACAGAGACCGTGCAGCACTCGTTGTTAGGGGGAAAACGAGTCAGCCCACGAGGAGTGCCAACGGCACCAATTGTCCACGACGTTAGAACGAGCTTTGTGTCTAACGAGCGAGCAGTTAGCGAGCGAGATTAATCGAAAAGAGCGTCATTAAGCATAGTGAGCATAGTTTGTATGTAAAAAGCTTTATCATTGATTATTAGCAAATTACATTGGGTAGGGGGGTCTACGTGCAGTCATGCCTCTCCCCCTAAAGAGCATTCTGGATCATTCCTACCATGGCGGGAGTAAACATGCTATGGTGGTGAGGAGTCACTTGTCCAAAATAGAAATAAAAGAAATACAAAGGAACTACAAAAATTAGAAAGAAAACTACTCTAGCATGGGCGGCCATGGACAACAAGTCCTGGACAAGCCCGGATTCTAACATCCTCCCCCATTTTAGCTGTTGACGCCCTCGTCAACTTGTCTTCAGCTTGAACTCTTCAATCTTCTGCGTAGCATCTTCCAAGTCTTCGGCTATCTCCCAAGTAACTTCGTCGTCTCCAAGTCCCTCCCATCTGACAAGATACTCTGTGCGTAGGTGGCTGCCTGTCTTGACACTTCGATCTGCTAGAATTTCTTCCACTTTGCTTGGACGCCTTCATCTGCTGAGGATGATATCTGGCCTGGTGATGTTGTTGCGTTTCTGATCTTCCTTGTCTTGGTGATACGGCTTTAGGTTGCTGACATGGATCACTAAGTGGATTTTGAGCCATGCCGGTAGATTAACTCTGTAGGATGCCCGTCCAATCTTTTCAATGACTTGGACTGGGCCTTTGTACTTCCGAACTAGACATCTGTCTCTCCGACCTCTGAAACAAAGTTGTTCCGGCAAGAGTTTCACTAATACAAGGTCTCCAGCTTTAAATTCTAGCGGCCGTCTCTTCAATTCTGCCCACTTCTTCATGTGTTTAGAGGCTCGTTCCAAGTAGGCACGAGCTATCTCAGTATTTTGTTGCCACTCCTTCGAGAAGTTGTTGGCTTTTAGGCATTTCCTAGAGTATGGATGATCGAGGGTGTGCGGCATAGTTGGTTGCCTTCCGCAGACGACTTCAAATGGGCTCATTCCTGTAGAGGAGCTTTTCCGACAGTTGAAACTGAATTGTGCTGCATCAAGCAGACTTGGCCAATTCTTCTGGTTGGTGTTGATGAAGTGCCGCAGATATTCTTCCAGTAAGCTGTTAAAACATTCAGTCTGTCCATCTGTTTGGGGGTGATAACTGGAAGAAATATTTAAGCTAGATCCCAACAGCTTGAATAGTTCTACCCAAAAGGCTCCTGTGAATCTGGTGTCTCAATCACTAATGATACTTTGAGGTATCCCCATAATTTCACAACATTCTTGAAGAGAAGTTGCGTTGTCATCTCTGCGGAGCAATATTTTGGGGCAGCTATGAAAGTAGCGTAATTGAAAAACCGATCGATTATCACCAAGATTGCTTGAAAGTCGTTTGAAGGTGGCAGATTGGTGATGAAGTCAAGAGATATGCTTTCCCAAGGCTTCGTTGACCGTTAATGGTTCTAACAAACCCGCCACTTTGTCTCTTTCCACCTTGTCTTGCTGACATACCAAACAGGTCTTGGTATATTGCATCACGTCGTTTTTCATATGAGGCCAATAGTATCCCCTCTTTAGTAGGGCATACGTTCTTTGCCATCCTGCATGACCAGCCCACAAGGTGTCATGGCATTCCTTCAATAGATTTCGCCGTAGATCATTACTCCGTGGCACGTACAGGCGATTTCCCTTGGTTAATAATAGGTCTTCTTCGATCCAAAATTGTCGCATCTTCTTTTCCATTACTAATTGCATGACAGCCCGAGCAGCAGGGTCGTCTTGTAGACAATTTCGAATGCGATCTCTCATAGATCCGGTAACTCTACTTGCTTGAAGTTGAGATAAATAGCAAAGACTGGCACACTCTGCTTTTCTACTGAGAGCGTCAGCTGCCCAATTTGATTGGCCCGAATTATATTCAAAATGGAAGTCAAATTCTGAGATAAGCTCGTGCCAACGCGCCTGTTTGGAGGTTAGCTTTGGCTGCTCAAAGAAATGACAAATTGCGCTGTTGTCGGTCTTTAATATAAACTTTGATCCCAGCAAGTACTGTCTCCATACACGAAGCAAGTGTACTACGGCCAACATTTCTTTCTCTGAGGCTATATACCTTCTTTCAGCTTGCAGCTTTCATAAGCGACAGGATGGCTATTCTGTAGTAAAACTCCTCCCAGAGCAAAGTCAGATGCATCAGTTTCGACTTCAAATGGCAAAGTCACATCGGCCAGAGCCAACACTGGACTTTGCATCATAGTTTCTTTTAAGTTGGCAAAGGCTGTTTGGCATTCTTGGTTCCACTCCCAAGGTACTCCTTTCTTTAACAGTTCGGTGAGAGGTGCTGCATTCTTGGAGAATCCTTCAACAAACCGCCGGTAATAATTTGCGAGACCAAGGAAGGAACGCAATTCTGTAACTGAAGTGGGGTTTCTCCATTCTTGGATTGCCTTGACTTTGCTACGTCCATGCGAAGATGGCCTTGTTCAATAATGTGGCCAAGGAACCCAATACTCTTCTGAGCGAAGGACCACTTTTCTTTCTTAACATATAACTGATTCTGTCTCAGTTTCTCGAAGATTAGACGAAGGTGAACTTGATGTTCTTCAATGTTCTCACTATAGACCACGATGTCGTCCAAGTATACCACCACAAATTTATCAAGGAATTCGTGGAATACTTGGTTCATTAGAGTGCAGAAAGTCGCTGGAGCATTTGTCAGTCCAAAGGGCATCACCAAGAATTCAAAAGCTCCATATCTGGTCACACAAGTCGTCTTTTGCTCGTCACCTCTGCAATCCTGACTTGATAATAACCTGAACGCAAGTCGAGCTTTGTGAAGTATTTTGCCTTGTACAGTTGATCAAAAAGATCTGTGATGAGGGGGATGGGATACTTATTTCGAACAGTGACTTTGTTCAAGGCCCGATAGTCAATACACAAGCGTAAGCTACCGTCCTTCTTCTTTTGGAACAACACAGGTGCTCCAAATGGGGCCTTTGCAGGTCTGATGAACCCTGCCTCAAGCATTTCATCTAATTGCTTTCTTAGTTCTGCCAATTCTGGTGGGGCCATGCGATAGGGAGCTTTTGCTGGGGGTTTAGTTCCTGGGGTGAGCTCAATCTGATGATCGATGTCCCTGCGCAGAGGTAGTGACTTCGGTAAGCATTTCGGCATAGTACTCTTATATTCTTCAACTACTTTCATAATTTCTAAAGGCACTACTTCTTCTTTGCCTTTCTCCATGATGGAGGGGACAAGAACATAGGTTGGATCTTGGTTCTTCAGTCCTCGTTTAAACTGCATAGCCGAGATCATTTTTATGTTACTAGGGCATGGTTGCTTGAGAATTGCGGGAACTACTGTTGGGTTGCTCCCTGTAATCACAAAACATTTTGCAGAAGGAATGGGGATGACTTTGTGTTCCATCAAGAATTCCATCCCAAGTATAGTATCAAAGTCATCCATCTTCGCCACAACAAAATCGACTGGTCCCAACCACGAATTGACCTTTAATTGGACCCTTCTTACGACCCCAACCACGGGCATTGCTTTTGCATTTACTGTCTTCATCTTACCACTGGTCTTTTCCAGCTTAAGGCCCAACCGGCGCGCTTCCTTTTCTGTTATGAAGTTGTGGGTGGCTCCCGAGTCAATCATAGTACTTTGGACAACTTTATTATTGATAAGGGTCTCCACATACATGAGGCCTTTAGTGGGGGTCTTTTTCAGTTCATCCATCTGTTGTTGAACAGCTGATAAAAACATCATTATCCTAACTTCTGCAACTTCTGTGGGTTCTACTTTGACAACTTCTTCTGCCGGGTTGTCGTTAGTAATCGATGCTTGTAGAGCTGTTAACGCCGATCTATGGGGGCACTCAGCCACTCGATGTGGTCCTTTGCATAAGAAATAGGACATAGGCCTATTCATTGGTCGTTGGTAATTAGCTCCCCTCGATGTCTCTTGGCCTTCTCTTGGGACATACGGCTTTCTTTCAGCAGCGCTCGGGTTTGGTCTAGGGGACTTCGTATTGCTTGAATTGTTGGGAGGGTTCTTTTTCTGACTAGGATTCTCGTTGGAGTAGTCGAATAGTCGTTCAGCAATAGCAAGAGCGCTTGAGAGGGTCTGCACCCTCTGTTCATATAACTTTGTCCTGGCCCACGGTTTTAGTCCTTCGATGAAGGTGGAGATCTTGTCTTTTTCTGACATATCTCGAATATTTAGCATGAGCCCTGAGAACGTTTTGACATACTCACGGATGCTGCTAGTCTGTTTTAGTTCTCTCAGTAGTTGTCGTGCATTGAACTCATCATTTTCAGGAAAGAACTGATCCTTCAGCTGCTTTTTGAGCTCTTCCCAAGTATCAATGGTGCAGTCACCATTGCAAATATCATTGTATTTTGATCTCCACCAAAGTTTTGCATCTCCAGTAAGATGCATCGTGGCCAAGGTCACCTTTGACTCATCATCAGTTTTAGTTGCTTTGAAGTATTGTTCCATGTCAAAGATGAAATTTTCTATTTCTTTGGCATTACGGGCTCCCCCAAAGGATTTTGGCTCTGGGATTTTCACCTGACTGGGTCCAATCGAACTTGAAGCTTGAGTTTGGTTTCCCATGGCTCTCATCGTGACGTTCAATTTGATGTTTATTTCAGCGATCTCAACTTTGAGGGATTCAAACATCGTCTTGAAGTCTTTCGTTAGGCCAGTCATGGTGCTTGATAGTTAGGTATGAGCTTGGTCGATCTCTTCGACACGCTCCAGGACCCCGACTATAGCACCAGTGGAGCTCTCTCCACTTTCTACTCCTTTTCCCTTTTCTGGTCGGGATTCGAGGTTCTCCACCCGATCAATCAACTCTTGGATCGGGATGGTGTCTATTCGGTTGTGAATAGCAGCAATCTCAGCAGGAAATTCAGACATTTCCTTCATTCGTTCTTCCAGGAAACGAATGTTATCGGGATTTCTTGGAGATACTTCATCTCCTCTTCTAGCTCGATTAACAGTTCAAGATGATCCATCGACGAGCTTGTTTTCTCCGGCAAATTCTTTTTTGGCATGCTTTCTTGCGATTTGAGCCAACCTGGCTCTGATACCAACTGTCACGGTCCTACTTTCAAGAGACTTAAGAGAGACCGTGCGGCACTCGTTGTTAGGGGGAACAACGAGTCAGCCCACGAGGAGTGCCAATGGCAACAATTGCCCACGACGTTAGAACGAGCTTTGTGTCTAATGAGCGAGCAGTAAGCGAGCGAGATTAATCGAAAAGAGCGTCATTGAGCATAGTGAGCATATTTTGTATGTAAAAAGCTTTATCATTGATTGTTAGCAAATTACAATGGGTAGGGGGGTCTACGTGCAGTCATGCCTCTCTCTCTAAAGAGCATTCTGGACCATTCCCACCATAGCAGGAGTAAACATGCTATGATGGTGAGGAGTCACTTGCCCAAAATAGAAATAAAAAAATACAAATGAACTACCAAAATTCGAAAGAAAACTACTCTAGCATGGGCGGCCATGGACAACACGTCCTGGACAAGCCCGGATTCTAACACCCAGCCCAACGCGTGCACCAGCCCAGTCCAGCCCGCACCCCACCTTGGCCTAGAGTGCCCAATGCATGGCTGCCGAGGAGAACTCCACCAAAAACCCTAATTTTTACCTTCTTTTGTGTTTTTAAGTCTTTTTTCTTTGTTTCTAGGTTTAACTTAATATTTCCTATTTAAACAAGTGTGAGACGTCATACAAAGGAATGTTTGATGAATTAAAATTTGAAAGCTTTTAGCTTGTGATGTTTCTTCTATTTGATTTCTTTATGAAAAACTTGGTCTTCTCAAGCATTCTTATTGAAAGATCAAACTTTGATAGCATTGGTTCAACTAACAAGTTTGGTTAAGTAACGACCTAGATTTTCATCTTTTCTTAAAAATGCGAAAAAATTTAAAATTTTGATAAATGACTAAAATCTTCATTGAAATCTTTCCAATTTAAAATTAGAGTGCATTAAAATCCGATCGTCACTAACTTAGTAGAATAGTCAATTAAATCATAGAAAACTTTAGTTATAAAATTAGCGGAAACGTAACTGAAAATATTACTTAAAACATTCAAAGTTTACGGTTCGAAGCATAACATATAAATATTCAAAATAAGGGCAGTAGTTAACGTTTCACAAAACATGTTCGTTGTTAAACCCTTACAAAATAGATACTTTATTCTTTTTCTTCAACCATTCTCCTACTCTGGTCGTGTTTCATCCGGATACCCCGCTGGCTCCATGGTTAAGGCCTCTTTTGCTTCTGGTACAATCATCTCATTACCTACACCATAAGTAAGGATGTGAGCCTAATGGCCCAGTAAGGAAATGGGTTAATACAAATGCATATGACTCTCTTTAGTCCATTTGGAATAAGGGCCACCCAAACCAATCTTTCATTACTTTCATTCGTATCGTTCGTTATTTACTCGTACTTCAAGCTGGAGATTGGAGGGGTCTTAGGGGATGGAATAATTGGTCGGACCTAACCCTTTACTTGCAACTAAGTCTCCGTTTCCATCAAGGTAGTGGGCTTCGCCTAGTTGCAGAATAGAGTCGTTACCCATCTGCCCCCCAACTCCCTTTTCTTTTCTTTTCCTTTCTTTCATTTTCTTATCCTTTTCCTCACTCAACTCATGTGAGTACCACCCCAAGGCAAACTCCCTATTTGTTTCTATTACCACGATGCATGATGACAATTAAATAGTGCATATAGAAAGTAAATAACAGGGCATCACGTTCAAATCGTTGGGAGTCAGGCTCAACTGGCGTCCAAACATATAAGTCCGGACTTCTAATGGCTGGATGGATAATTCCAAATTGGCGTAAAAGAGTTTGACAATACGTTCACAGAAACTTCCACCTAATCAGCACAAACCAAATAAGCCAACTCCCACCAAATAAGCCAACTCCCCCTTCCCCCCGCCTCAAACAATTGGTCAATTCTCAACTCAGCCAAGGACTCAAAGTCTACTCTTTTATAAACAATAATTGAACACTGTTTCACATCAGCTTCATATGGTTCCTTCACGTAAGTTGTCCTGAAGAGTGGGGAGTGGAAACCCATTGCAACGGATTGGCAATGGACTATTGCACCTCCGGTTGGTCATTGTTGAGGCTGCAGTTAAGGTTGAGATTTTGCCATAATTCTGCCAAAACCACCAGCCGCAGTTTCTCCATCTTGCACTGCACGGCTTCTCTAGCTTGCACCTAGTTGTTTCTCTATCTTGCACCACGACATTTTCTCCAACTTGCACCGCGCCGGTTGCTCCTAGCGCCACGGGTGCTCCTTCTTGCACCGTGGCTAGTTCAGGTCGGTGAAATTGACCAACAAGGTTAGTTGCAAGCCAATAGTGTTCACGGGTAGAGTCTGTCATTTCTACCTGTGGTTGCGGGTGAGTTTGCGATGGACCACCCTTTCGCTTGGTCAACATTTTCTTTGCACAAGAATCCATTGGTATCAATTACACAGTGTGGAACGAAGGTCAGAGAGAACGATGGTTCGCCTAGGATATCGTTGGTCGAGGTGAACATGTCCGGAGCCCACGATCGAGTCTTATGTAGTACGACAGAGGATCAAAGAACGAGGCACAATAAACCGTTGCGGTGTCATATGAAGCCTCAATGGTGTGATGATAAACTGCGGCGGCTTCATATGACACCACAACGGTTTATTGTCATACCGCTGCGATTTAATATGAAACTGCGGCGGGCCATCAAAATTATAGTGTTATTTTTTTAAAACTATAGAGCCGGGGTAGTTTGTATCCAAACCGTCGCATCTCGACATTATCACGTTTAATGACAAACGTGACAGTGATATTGGCAGTATTATTTTTTCATAGTTCAGTAATTAATTTATTAATGAAAAAAAAAGATGATGGTTGATTTGTCACTAATAATAAAAAATAGAAATTAATTCGTTATTTTCCCTCAGATATATTACGCTTTAGCATTAGGGTGTCATCCTTGATAGTGGACGGGTCAAGCTAACTTGATTAGTAGAAATCAGTCCCAATTTCAACCTAAGCTCGGTCCAACTAGCCTTCCTTGTCTGTGGACTAGCCAAGCAAACTTGATTACAAGAAATCCATCCCAATTTTGACCTAAGTCTGGTCCAACTAGCATTCTTTTGTCTATGTCGGAGCGCGTGCAAGGCTTGGCTCACTAACATTGAATTTGATCAATGGTCGGACCACAGGTAGTCCAAAATAAATGTTTAACTACTATTTTCTACGGCACGCCGAGACATTGGACGACATGGCTACAATTGGGTTAGAAAGTTATCTCTTCATTTAGAGTAAAGTTGTGGTCAAAGATGGACCACCTAGACCTATCATTAAAATAATAAAAATTTAATTCATGCCAGCCCGG
Organism: Begonia loranthoides; assembly: GCA_022433065.1. Taxonomy (NCBI): domain Eukaryota; kingdom Viridiplantae; phylum Streptophyta; class Magnoliopsida; order Cucurbitales; family Begoniaceae; genus Begonia; species Begonia loranthoides. The sequence goes on from CM039474.1 coordinate 13,881,244, forward strand.
GGTGTAATAGGGGAAAGGGAGTTTGTGCTGTTTGTCTATCTGTAGAGTTAATAATATATTGTGCGACCGCAGCACAGTAGCAACATTGTCGTTGCCTACCTCCAACTCCAACATTGTCATTGTCTTATCTGTAGAGACAACGTTGATATTTTTCTCAATTTCTATGCCTACCTGCCATTGCTCAATTGCTTTACGCAGCACACACAAAAACATTCAAATTTATTCGTGGTCGGCTCTCTTATCTTTTTCTTCTATTTTCCAACACCGTGCTCCCCTTTTTTTATGTTGGGAAAGTGATAAAGCAACCATTATAGTTTTAGATTAATGACAAGTCAACTACTGTGGTTTAAGTCTTAACAAGTTAACCATTAACGTATGCGAAAATGACAAATTTAACATCGCAGTGACGTTCGCCGTTAAAAATTAGTCAGTACGCCCCTGCGATGTCTCGGGACACCCCTGCGGTGTCCCGCTACGGTGTCTCAGGACGCCCCCGCGGTGTCCCGTGAAGCCCCTGCGGTGTCCCAGGAAGCCCCTGCGGTGTCCTCACGACCATAACTTTCGCTACGAGTGTCGGAATTGGACGCAGAAGGTATCAAATCGAAGCTCTCTCAGAGATCTACGATTTTTCATTAGGTGCATGTCCACCTTGTTTCAACCCCTAAATCGATCATTTAAGCTCTCAAATCTGCGATTGAACATTTTTAACTCTAAACTATGCAAGACATCGTCGGGATTTCTCGGGACACCGAGGCAGCGTCCAGGGAAACCCCGGCAGCGTCCTGACTACGTTTTAACAGAAAACGTGACTGCGATGATTGATTTGTCATTTATCCATATGTTAATGATTAACTTGTTAAAATCTATAACACAGTGGTTGACTTATCATTGATTGATTTGTCATTTTTCCTTTTACGTTTCTCTCATTTGCTGAACTTCATGCCACGTGTATTGATAAGAACTATCCAGCTGAAATGTCCACGTTGTCAAATCAACAATTATCAGAGAAGGTGAACACACGTGATAGAGGCCCCAATAAGAACATGTGTTTAATCCGATCGACACAGAGGCGGCGATGGATTTGGAGGGTCTCCAAATTATTGATGGTACGTTGAACGAAATGCCAATTGCCACAGGCCACGGCCAGCAATGATATAACGGCCGACATGTCGAATTGATGAGTGCTTAGTTTGTATTGACGATAATATGCACGTGACGAAGGGTTGATGAAAAGGGGCCATTTCTTACCGTCTGACAAAAGTGACGCCCCTCCTCCAACTCCATAAATAAGAATATTATTATAAAATTTATATATTTATTTGTTTATTATAGTTAAATTAGTAATGGCAGTTTATTCAAGTACTTGGTTATTATTTTATGTACCTTTGTTCGCCACACATCAGCTTTGTCCTTGCATTTTCTAATATTATGAGGGAGACAAACCATGCATATACAAATGGGAAGTAAATCAGGTTTGCAATGTATTCCTTCATCTCCACATTATATATGAATATTAAATTCAAAGATAATATAATATGGGAAAAATTAATAAAACAAACTTTAAACTATTGGATCAGTGATAAATCAAATCTTGAAGTTATTTCGCAAATAACTAAAACTTCGAATTATGAAAAATAAATAATGCAACTTCATAGTCACGTTTTCAGTTAAATTTGATTTTTTTCGTAGTGGATACGTTGTCTTTCTACAACAGACCTTACATGAAGTAGTTATAGTCAATGACTTACTTTCCGCAACGAAAAACAAATATCCATTGCATGAATGATATTTTCCGCAAGGGAAAAGTTTCTTCTACTGTGCAAAGTAAATGTTATTTCAAGGACTTGTTTTCCTCAGTGGAAGGTAAATATCTGTTGTGGAAAGAGTATTTCCTGCAACGGAAAGGGTAATTTCCATAGCGGATTTTTACCTTCCTTTGCAAAAGCTTAGTTTCCTTAGCGAAAACACATTTTCTAATCTCATATCAGTCAATTTATCAAAATATACTCATATAGATACAATAATCGAACAATTTTTAATATCAATTTTGTACCTATCGTTCGCTGACTCGAACCTGAAGACATGTGAGTAGAAACAATCTGATATGTATTAAAAATAGAATAATGGAAATACTGATTATGCTTGAGATTGAGGTTGTGCTTCACTCTCGCGTTGTACTAAGAAAACTAAGATGATGCACCACGGAGGAAGAGAAAATGAAAAATCTCTTGAAGCAAACCATTATTTATGGAAAGAATATGTCCCGAAATTCGCAGAAGTGTAACTCGCTCAAAACTCGTCCAAATGACATGAAATTTGCACCACATCCTTTGCTATGAATCAACAGGTATCGCTCCAAAAATCAGACGAAAACTCATTCGGGAATGAAAGTTATATGCAGAGAAGTGCTATTGACCCGAAGAGGTGCTTAAGGGCAGAATCAAAGTCCAAATAGAGTATCTCGTAAATTTATCAAATAACGTCCAAATGATATGAAATTTGGACCACTAGCCACTCTGTAAGTGAAAAGGCTCTCCTCCAAAAATGATGCGGAATCGAAAGCTTTGGAAAGTCCTTTGGAATCTATGTGGTTGATCTCAACTCTGTGTGGTCGAACTCGGCTATGCGCGGTTGATCACCTTTTGAAGTGTGGTCGTTTGTAGCCTTCACAGATTCAAGAAAATTGAATAGCGTTTGTGTAATACCCCGATTTCCCCGTAACAAAATTTAGTAAATATAATTGAAAAATTAATTGGGTGGATTAATATACAATACATATATTTGACACATACATACATATATATTAATTAAATGAAGGAATGATTTAAATAAAAGAAGAAATTGAAGAGAAGAGGGGAGGATTAAACTGGTTTTCCCTGCACCGGTCTGGTTTTGAAGATAAAAGTGGGAGAAGAAAAATTAAGAAGGCTCGCGACCATTTTTCAAAGAGAGAGAGTGAGAACTCGGGAGACAGTGGAGAGGCGATTGCGGTCTTGCGATTCTTCTTTGTCCGTGATGTAACATCCCAGTTATTCTTTAAATTTAAAACTCACGATTTTTGAAAACTTGTTCTTTTAAAATCATAGCATAAGACTTTTCGTTTGAAAAATAGCTTAAAAAAGAAGTGCATAAATAAATTCCTTTTCGTTAAACCATTTATCACTTGAAACACGTTATACTGTAAAGCTTTAAAACATTTACAACAGTGGAAGACTTGTATTTACAATACTAAAAGAATTAAACACGATTTGAAAATCTTCTTGGTAAAAATGAAATACTATAATAAAGGTTTACTTTCTTCAAAAATTTATTACCAAATATTAAATTTCTTCTTTAATCTCTTAGTCTAACCAGCCAGCAAGCCCGCAACGTACAAACGCCTCATCAACTGCTTTAATTCTTGATCCCTTGCATACCTACATCACAGGACCTAATTATGAGCCTAACGCTCAGTACGTAGTATAAAAGTAAAACATGTTCATGCAATACTATTCAAACACACAGTTTTCTATTTTGTTTATTTGTCTTTTACTTCCTTTAATTATCCATTTTTTAGTGAGAGTACCCTCTTCAATTTCCGAACTCAGTCACCTATTAGAGGAGAGCAACCTCTTCAGTTTCCAAACTCACCCAAACGAGTCATTTATAATTTGGATGAGAGCAACCTCTTTAGTTTCTGAACTCACCCAAACGTGTTCACTTCTGGTAAGCAGTTGCGGCATCAACCGAAAACTTTGCTAGCAGTTGTACACATCAATGTACAACAATCGGTTCCAACATCAATCAAGAACGCACTAGCAGCCATGCACATCAATGCTAATGGCTTCACTTACTATTAGTTGGTCTATTTCGACATCAATCGAGAACAAACTAACAAACTCAAGCTATTCTTTTTGTATTCTTTTACTTAATTGTCTTTTACTATTACTTATTTTGTGACTCGTTCCCACGTGAGAGTCACCTCTTAAGTCTCCGAACTCACGTAAAAGCTATCCATTTACGTTTATATTTATTCACAGTTCAGTTACGTTTGTATTTTTGTGTGCATTAGGAACAATGATGCAAGCATACAATCTATCTATCGTGTCTATTATCGTAACCTCAAAATGTGCACCATTTCCTAGTTAAATAACTGGCCTTAAATTTAGTAAACATACAAGCAATCATTCAACAGTATGTCTCCAAATATAACTTAAGTTATGCATTTAGTAAACAAGCATCAAACAAACACCCCCTAATTCCCGTGATGTAGGCCCTTTCGGATAAAACACGTGCAATACTAGCTACCCGGAGTCCTTAGCTTTAATAAGTTATCACCTAGAGTTATCCTTCTCAAAACCTAATCATGATGTATACGTGTAGCTATTAATAATTACTTTTCAATAATAAAGTCTCCTAGCTTCAACTAACGCTTAGTATTTTCCACCTAACATTTATTTAACAATTCCAAACTATTCAAAAACTAATATTTAACTACATCATTTCCTTCCACCATTCACTGATACACCCAACAAAAATTCCAACAAAATATATTTTTCCAATCATATCTATCAGTTCAACTCAATCATTTTCCAACAACCACCTTATTCCAATAATCTAATTTATTCATGTCAATATACTTCACATAATATAACTAACAACCTAAACTAATAATCATATATTCCCATGAATATTAAATCTTCAATAATACATGTATTCAATATGTAATAATCATATCGTGACTTTACGCACATTTCCCTCTTTATGCATGATAGGTTTTAGGCTATTTCCATAAACAAAATTTAACAGAGTTAAAACCAGAACATACATGTCCAATATATCCAACACTATCACTTAGAAAAACTAATATCTTATTCAGGAGAACCTTCATGCCTGAAAGATCCTTGATACATGAACAATCCAGAGGCTTAACTCCACTTTTCCTCACAAACAATTCCATCATAGCCGTAGCATTCCTTTTTAATCAAAACCATGCAACCCATCCACTGTTTCTCACAAAATCAGGACCTCACAATTCACGATTTCCTTCACGGTTTCCTATATGTAAAACTACATCCTTCATAAACTCTCCTTTTCTTCTAAATCTCCATAACTTTAACCTTAACCTCACAGATCTCTCATCCAGAAGCAAGACTTCTCCAAATATTTTGGCAGAGCTTTCGCATGCAATTCACACTCTCCAAAACTTCACTGCCATCATCTCCATTTTTATAGGCAATAATCTACGTCTCTTCATGTTCTGCATGAAGACAAAAGCCCAAACATTGGCATCCCTTTAATATCCAGATGCGTTCAACGTCAACCCCTTCATCTTCAGATACATTTGACGATGTCCTTTATGATTCCAGGCATTGGTTAAACCTTCCAGATGACTAATATTAATGGCGGTCGATCGATTTTCTTCATAGTTGATCGACCACCCCTTCTGTCAAACGACCGTCAAATCCTTCGAAAACATACATTTCCATGTCGGTCGATCGACTACCCCGATCGGTCGCCGTCTCCAACTGAGCATTATACTAAATTTTCTTCTTTCACTTTTTCCTAAGTTAAATTCCAATAACTGATAAGAACCTTATTATTCTCAAGCTCTTAGTCCTTACAATATCCATTTAATATTCAATTACGTCCAAATATATTCTCTTTGACCAACACTTGAATTATCTAACTATCCATAAATTTATCCCTTAATAATCAAAGTATATGTTCTATAACTCCTTTTCCACCTTATCTTTATTAAATCAACATTCTCCAAAATATTATAGATCTTATAACTTCAACCTTATTATATCCAAGTGCATTTTCTCTTACTTATTCACTGGTTGCCAATCACTAGTTTAGTCCTGATGTCATCCTTTCTAATTCCAAGTATCATCAACCCATTCTCCAATAACCTTAATTCTTCCCTCAAACTAATTACGAACATGATGGGGTATCATAATTCACTTATTCCCAATATGTTTCTCTCAACCAATATCTTCAAATTGTCTAACTTAGCTCCTATCATCCCAAAATCATCACATGAGCATTGTGCTTAGCTCAACAAAAATTTGGGATATTACACATGATGTTCACTGTGGGGGAATGTGAAGCTCGGACAGAACTCAGATGATAGGGGGCTCGGGCTTTTCGTATAGGAAGGCGATGGCTGCATGGGTGAGTAGGAGCATTGTCTTTCGATCACTAGTCTATGGGATTGGCGTGGCAAAAATACCTGAGGTGGTGGGAGCGAATCTCCCCTGAGCTGGAACTTGCAGCGCCAAACCAAGGCGATGTTTGGCGAGGCTGGATGGGAGCTCCTGGCTGGCAATGCCTTTTTCCAGCGTCAGTGCATGTGCGTCAAGGGCTAGAAGGTTCAATGGCAAATGGAAGAAAATGCAAACAACGTGGGAAGAGTCGGGCATGGGGTTGACCCATTAATTCTTGGGCCGATTCCACTTGGTATTATGGCCCAAGATGAAATGTGCAAATCCTGATGCTGGATTTTTCCTACTCCTCCGTGTCTCCTCCCTTACTATGATGGCTAAAGGGCATGAAGGTTAGGTGAGGCATGTGGATTGTGTGAAGCTATATGGGATGCCTCTAGTGAATTAGAAATGCAGAGGAAGAGAAAGGCAGAGGGAAGAAAGCTCTCAGGTGAGCTGAGATGCGAGAGAAAATCTGTGAGAGAAAGAAGGAATTGGAAAGTGAAGCTCTTCAGGATTTCTTCATTGGTGTCTTTCATTAAGAAATCTCGTCCCTTATGTTGTGGATTTTCATGGATATTAATAATGCTCTCTGTTTATCTCTGTTGTGCGATCCTTCACTGATGGGTTTTGTTGTGAAATATTGTGAGAATGCATGATGATAGGCAATCTGTGATATAGTTATGTATTTCCTTTTTGTTATCTGTTAAATGGTTTTGTTGTAAGTGATAATTGTTGATAAGTTTGACTCTATTGGATATTATCAAGTGAAGTATACTGTTGTGGTTACCGCTGAGAGTTGTGAATATGTTGGTTTATGGTAAAGTTAGGTTCTGTGTGTTGGTCATTATTGGATGTTGGGTTTTGTGACGACCTGGATATTTCTTTACTTTAAAAATGCGTTAAATTGAAAACTTTTATAAAACAACTTAATTTTATTAAAACTCTTCGATTGAAATCAAAGTTCTTTTAGAAAAACCCGATCATTAAAACATTGTACTTAAAACTCGAAACTTAAATCTTTATTAGCAGCGTAAGACTTTATTTCTAAAATCTATTTTTCTCATTTTACAGTGGAAGCATAAATCATTCATTTTAAAAGATAATAAAGGAACTGATATTTTATATTTACAAAACTCTTATCTCTTTTACTTTTCATAGTCCAGCCAGCCACAAGTCCCACACGTGAATCCTTCATCAACTACTCCTTTGTCTGTTCTCTTGCGTATACCTACACCATTAGCAAATTGTGATCCCGAGGCCCAGTAAGAAACGAAATATGTAATATGATGTATGCCTCTAACTCTTTAGGTCGGAATAGGTCCACCCCAAAACGTTCTTTTCTTTACATTTTATTCTTTCATTCTTTACTCGTACGTCGAGCGGGAGACTAGAGGAACCTGTGTTGGAGGGTTTAGTCTTGGTCGGCTTTTAACCACCTAGGGTAGTTAGTCTCATTCCTGACAAGGGAGTGGTTTAGTCTAGACTACCTGATTAGATTCGAACTATTCATCTATCCCCCAACTCCCCATTTCCTTTCCTTTCCTTTCATTCATTTCATTTATCCATTTTCCTCACATAATGCATATGAGTACCACACCCAGAGGTGGCACTTCCTACTTGTTTCTATTATCATGATGCATGTCCATGAGAAACATTATCGTGATGTATATTAACGAGAAGCAATAATCACAACAATATAAAAGTATGAGACATAAAACAGTAATCGCAAAAATATAAAAGTATTAGATATGGAAAGTCTACTAACATACTATACATGCATGCTCGGTAATTTAAAGGAAGCAATAACAACATAGACATGCTTTGCATTCTAAGGAAAACAATAACGATATAGGCATGCTTGGTAATTTAAAGAAAGCAAAAACAACATAGACGTGCTTGGCTATTTCAATGAAATAATAACAATGTAGGCATGTTTGGCTGTTTAAATGAAATAATAACAGTATAGACATGCTTGACAATTCAAAGGAAGCAATAACAATATGCTAACGTCCTAAACATACTTAGAGATAAAATTAATAACGTGCGAACAACATATGCATAATATGGCAGCATAGTAGAAACACAACCAAACAATTAAAGGAAAGACACTACTAATGGTGTAGGGCCTCTATTGGCCAACGACTCTACTCAATTTCTTACCTCAAAGCATTAAGCATATTAGCACTTAATCTTTATCCTTCTTCTTCTTTTCAATACCTTCATAATTAAAAATATTTACTCATTGATAATCGTGTCTTAATAATTTGATTTTTTTCATATCCTTAATTACATTGAAATTCTAGGAACCCCTTAATGCCTAAAACAAAACATAACCATTCATTATCCTTCTATAGTTGTAGCTATTTTGCAGAATATCAGAGATTAATTCCAATAATATAACATTACTTCCAACTAAAATCCATAATAGAGTAGATAATATAGTCCATCACTCAACATTCCACTTGACTCTAGCAATCCAACTGTCAGAGCATAATTTTAACATTTATTCCATTTCTTTATCATTTATAAACCAGCAGAAAACACTATCCAACAACACATAATTTGCCCCTTTTTTCTCAAAATCTTCCTCTAACTAATCACTTATCATAACCAGAACATAAACATTCAAAATAAACTGACAGTCTGTAGCTCACACAACCAATAGAGTGCATAAATTCACACATCAACCATCACAGAATATTAACTCAAGCAACAGAACATTGATCTCCCAAAACATACCTCCAACATACTCACAGTTGCAGAATCAAACCAAAGATTATCATAACAGAGAACAATAATCCAACAATAGAGAGTATTTATCCAAAATAGCTTGTTCATTAACAGACCCTAAACATCCATAGAATTCAAAATAACGTGAAGGAGTTCACTTACCAGAAAACACCAGAGGAGACACACTCGGTCATCACCAGAGAGAGAGCTCCCCTCTCTTTCCACTTCTCTAGAGAGAACTTCCCCTCTCTGCCCCAATTCTCTCTCTCAGTTCAACTCTCCCGAGAGCACTTCTGCTAGCTTCTCCTCCTTCCTCTGCATTTCAATTCATCAGAGAGCACACCCTTCACCATACCTCGGACACCCACACATGTTCCCAACCATGCCTTACCTTCATCATCCCTCACATATGTCCACGTTGTCATTTCCACTAGAGAAGCAACAACAAGAACTGGTTCGGTCCAACGTCGAACAGACTGCCCCAGCCGACCTTCAACCCGAACCGTTGCCTCTACCCTTCATTGCCTTGGCCATTCCTCCGCCTAAACACTCAAATGATAGAACGACAAGGAGAAGAATGGAAAGCCATTGTCTTAGCTCTACTTGATGCCATAACTCCTTGTCAGTAGGAGCTCCGATTTGTCCCATCCCCCGACCCGGTGATGCAAGCACTAGCTTGCAACTCGCGTTGCCCTACAAGCCATAACCCACAGCTCGTACGCACGCCGGACAGCGTGCATGACCGGAGCCACCACGAGCTCACCGTCTTCTCCCTCGTCTCCCTCGTTCTCTCCCTCTTTTCTTGTAACATCCCATTTCCATTTATGAATTTTTTCATAAATTTTTGAACATTTTAAAAATCTTATTTCAAATATACTTTATTGAAATATATCAGAGTACGTTACGCGGAATAAAATATTAAAATTGTCTTACAAAAATAACATAAATAAAATACTTAAAATCCATGACAATACCTTATGCATTTAAAAACAACTTTATTTATTAGAGCCATAACCACCGAGGTCGTCTTGCGCATGGTAACACAAGCTCATATCACATCACGCTCCTTCAACGTTCACTTCAACCGGCTCACCATTCATACCTACATCACAGGAAGAATAATGAACCTATTGCCTAGTAAGAAATATAAAATGTAATGCAACATTAACCTTTATGACAATTCTACATGATTAAGTCTGATACATTGTAAGATGAGTGAGGGTAACCTCTTCAGTCTCCGAACTCACTTCTTGGATTCGTTTTTACATGAGAGCAACCTCTTCAATCTCCGAACTTAGTAAAAATGGGTCCACCTACATTTACATTCATTACTTTTTGGGTGAGAGCAACCTCTTAAGTCTCCAAACTCACCACTCGTTTAGTAAGAGCAATCTCTTTAGTCTCTGAACTTACTCAAATGAATTGTTTCTATGTGTGAGCAACCTCTTAAGTCTCCAAACTCACGTAGAAACACCGTTATTATCTTCATTATTAGCCCATGAAATGTATGACGTACATCTTATTAACATAACTATATGAATGTCACACACAACAGTTCATATATCGCAACAATACTACAAACAACTAACAACAATTAATATGCTTCAATTTGAATACTAAACATGCTTTATTTATCACACGTCAACTTTTCTACCCTTGTTGCATTATCTCTTAACAATATAAGCACTAATATTATAAGAACATAACAACTTGGACCATGAACTAACAAGAAGATAAAGTATGATAAATATATTAATTTTCTCTTCTAGGGTAAATTTCTATAGATTTACTCTTATTAACAGTATATTAATCTTAGAAATCATTCTATCAAACTAACTTGCATAAAATAATTTCAGGAATTAATTGCAAAGGTACCACAGAGAAGATTACTAAATTTACATCTTCTTCACCATTAACTGTTGACATACCTATCATATTTACAGACAACTAAAGGCTAAAACAACTCTTGATCAGAAAACTAACATCCAGACCTAATTATTGCATGGAAGATGTGTAGTAATCGTAGGATTAATTCTCCAGATAATATTAATGAAAACAACAGAGCTTAAATCCAGGGAAGAGATGCAATAAACTAGGAACAACAACCTCTAGAGAGCAAACAACGTAACTATGGCATACAAAACATGACAACTCCCTACTCCTGCGATGTAGGTCCTTAAGAAAAAATCACATGCGATATTTCTTACCTTGTACAGTGTTTCCCATCTCTGAAAGGGTTTGTTGAAGCTCTGATTTGTCATTAACATATCCCAGAAGATCATCTTATCCATGTCTGATAACATGTTTCTTCCAAAATTGGTGACATAATAGGGAGCGTGATAAGAATATATCCTAAACTTCTTTTCAGTTTCCCATAAACTTCGTCTGTAACTATCTCTCACTCACGACAACACTCTGTAACAACTTTCTTTCCTCCTCCACTCCTTTTGTTCTTCACTACACATATTTATAAGCCACGGTATGTGACTCTTTAGGACTCAGACGAAGGTAGAAAGTTACATAATGTATCATAAATTACCCATAATCATCCAGGTGTTAAGACAACGAATCATCATCAGTTATGCATTCTAGATGATAATTTTAACGGTGGTCGATCGATTTCTCTTCATTGCCGATCAACCAGTCATCAACCAAATGTCTGCTAGTTTCTTTAGAAAACTTCCATTTCGCATGCTAGTCGTTAACTCCGGTCGATCGACAGTTCATCGATTGCTCGCCCCGATCAGCCGCTGATTCCAATTGAGCATTACTAAATCTTCACATTATTTTCTTAACATGACACCCCTACATATATATCTATATATATATATATATAAACATGTATATCATTTACCTCCTCACTTCCACATCCAACTATATTTAAACTTCTAGTCCTTACCGTATTCTTATAATATCCAAATACGGTAAAATATATTGTCTCTTTGGCAAATACTTGAATTATCCAACTATCCGTAAACTTATTCCTTACTACTAAAAAAATATATATTATAGGCCTTGTAACTTCAACCGTATACGTTATGTACTCCAGGTGCTTCTTCTTTTACTAATCTACTAACAACCAATAATCTTAATCCTTTTCTTAAGCTAATTATGAATATAATGGAGTATCATAGTCTACTTATTCCAAATACATCTCTCTTGACCAATATCTTCAAGTCATCCATTTCATCTTCTTTTATTCCAAAATCATCACATAAGTCGTGTGCTTAGCTCAATTAAAATTTGGGATATTAGACTTCTTCTTCATGAAATGGCCACTGGCCAAATGCCTAATACCCCCTCCTTTTTTTATTTCTAGTCGAGCCAGACCACACACTGAACTAGACCAATGATTCATCCTAAATCGGTTCACTCTTCAATTTCCAATTAATTTCCTACTATTTCAATCATTCACTTAATAATCAGTAATCACCACTTAATTACATTATTACATCTTAATTCTAATTAACCTTACTTTAGTCTTCTCCTTTTTCTTAAGAACCGGGCCACTTATTTAAATCCAGATCGAGCCAAACCAAACCGATCCAATCTATATTTCTTCAGAATTGAGATTTCGGATGAGGGAAGGCGTATCCGCCTTCTTCCGCGATCGTCCAAAAAGTCTGATAATTTGGACAAATTCGAACGATCCTCATCCGCCATCGTCCACAGGCGTCCGAAAACTCCAAAATACATCTTCCAAATTAATCCTAATTATTATCCAATAAATTCCTTAAATTATAATCTTACGAATGTCATTGGTAATACCCCGATAATTATCTAATTAATCGAAATACCCCAAATTACTTTTCAATTATCCTTATTAAATTATAATATGGAAAATTGGGTATTACAGGTTTAATGTGTTAACTGGCTTCTGCTTATGGAATTGAAATGGTTATTTATATTAGGTTGATACTTAAGACAATAACTTGTGATTTAATGGTATAGGAAATGGTGAGAATAAGGTTAAGTGGTTACTACTTAATGGAAATATGGAGTTGAAGGAAATGTGGATTAAAGTTTATAATGGGTGTTCATGGTATCAAATTATAAGTCTGGAATTATTGATGAATAAATGTTATTAATTGTGAAGGTAATGAGAAGGAAGAAGAAAGAGCTTAAGTGTTAAGACGCATTAAAGCTTCGAGGTAAGTTGATATTGTATGTGTTTTGTTCTTTGAGGCCCTACATTACAAGAGTTAGGAATTGTGTGTTGATTGTTTACCGCTTTATTAGAGTAGTAAGAAATAGTGCATGTGATTGGCCAATGGAGGCTTACATCATGAGACTAGGATTGTTGTGTTTAAATTACACATTCTGGATTTTGTGGTATGTGATATGTTGATAGATTCATTTAGTGATGCTATGTTATTATTCTCTGTTGATTGTGATCCTTGTTCTTATCGCACGGATTATTTTTAGTTGTTTTGGGTTGCTGGGGGATTTGATGCATGCCTCTGTTGTGTTTAAATTCCATTAATTGTTAGTCTATTAGTCAATAAATTATGTTATATCATTATGATAATATGATATGTCATGTCCCTACTCGTATTTGGTTATTGGTTCTGGATGCTTTGTGTATTCATTTTATTACTGTTAACATGGAAAAAGGGTTAGAATTAACATGGTACAAAGATAAAAAGGGATGATGATACTCTGCATGTTTTCTAAAGTCTATTACATGGTATTGCTAATCTGTTGTGAATCTATTATCGTGCTATTGACTTGTTGTTTGGACTACTTTGATATATTGTTATGATCATTGTATTACATCGACATGCATCATGAATAGAAACCTTAGGAATGTCACGGTTGACATTCACATGCATTGGACGGGAGAGACCGTGTAATGACCCGGTTTTTCATAAATCCTTTAAAACGCGTGAAATTTTGAACTTTTGTAAAATCGTTGAAATCTCTTTTAAAACAAAACAATTATTAGAGTGCGAGACTAGACCGGATCGGTACTGACCTTTCGTTAAACTCGTTATGAAAGCCGATTAATAAAATGCAGAAGCATTATAAATCATTTTGTTAAAGCATTGCGGAAGCATAAATAAATCATTTAAGGAAGAATTGCTAAACAATTGAAATATTGCTTTTAATAAATGAAACTGACAAATTAAACATCATTAAATTACAACTGTTTACTCATTTCCTTTAAGCCTAGCCAACCAAGAGTCTCGTGCGTGCAAATCCTTTATCCATGCTTAATTATTTGTTCGTCGTCTTTTGCGTTTACTCCTAAATCTGTGTATTTCTTCTCACGTACACGTACCTACACCTACATCACAAGTAACTGTAAGCCCAAAGGCTTAGTAAGGAAAAAGGGTTCATGCAACGTGAAATGCCTCTCTGTAGTCCTTTCGAAATGGGGTCACCCAAACCTATCCTTTCATTAAGCCATTTACTTGTTTATTACTTTATATTCGTTCATACTCGTACATTGAGCTGGAGATTGGAGGACTTCTTTTGTGATGGAATAATGATCGGATCTAACCTTTTACTTGCAACTAGAACTCCTGTACCCTAAGAGGGAGGGGCTACAACTAGTTGCAGACTAAACCCGCTACCCATCCACCCCCCAACTCCCATTTCATCGTTTTCTTTTATTTCTATGCTGGGCTAAGCTGACAATACGACAGAAACCTTTATTATCTTAATGTTTTTACCATTTTCATCATTTATCCTCACTCATACATGCGTGAGTACCTCCACCAAGGTGGCACTCCCTATTGGTTTCTATCGTCATTTTGCATGACCATACATTCTCAACCTAACATGATGCATGATACTTTATAACGTAACTTTAGCAGAAATTGAAGTGCACATTGAAATAAAAGTAACTGCGATTGAAAGCAAAGTGAAATGGAAAGCGCATATAATAAACAGTGGTAATTAAAAGCACACAACAGAGAACAATTATAATATTGACTTATAAACAACGGAGCACATAAGGAGAATTCAAAACATACTATAATATCCTAATTTATTTCCTAGTCATTTTACATGTTTCCTAGTCGTTTTACATGCTTCCTACATTTACTGTTCTAGGTGATTATTCTAGTTTGTTATCCGAGGTAGGGTACATGCTTTCATCCAATCTTGATTACCTGCTCGGTCTAGTTAATTACACTAACCAATTTACATGTTCAAGGGAGATAAGATTAACATTTTAGTTATTTATCCTAGTTCATTTACATGTTTGGATTCATTCTCATTAATTAGTAATTTAATATACTCACTAATTAATCATAGTTAATTAACATACTTACTAATTATAATTAACATGCTCTACATTAACATGTTGCTAATTGAGTTAAACATACTAATTAAACGTGCTCACAAGTTAAATACATGCTTTTATCTTAGTTCGCTAATCATGCTTAGGTTTCGTTGAAAATAACATACTAAGGACAAGTACTTATAAGCAAGATTATAAACAACTTTATTCAGTTAACCAATGAACCTTTAACTCATTCATGCTTAGTTCCTCTTTCTTTCATCTTCTCTATCATTCTCTAGTAAAGTATGGCATCGATTATGGAAGTTACAATAAAAGAAATTGCAGGAAAGAATAATATAAAGAATATTAACACGGGGAGGATTAACATGCTAATTCAATTTCTAATTAAGTTAACTACTCTAATTGATTAACATGCTCAATTCCTAATTAAGTTAGTTAATTAGCATTCTCATGTTCAATTAATCAATTACCCTAGTTAAGTAACATGCTGCTAATTGATTTACTCCTGTTGATTAAACATACTAGTTAATTAGTTAAACTAGTTACTTAATAGGGATATCACTTAGTTCATTAGTTATCTTAGTTAATTTCAGTTATTCTTCCGTTGTGTTTTACAAAAGATTTTTAAGAAAAATATTTTACTAAAGTCTTCCACTGTTTTACAAAAGAAAAGAAAAATTTTTAAAATTTACATGTTTTCAAGGGAAAAAGTTATGGGTCGTTACAGGTTGATAAAAAATTGAAGGGGCGGTCGAATGGCTGAAGTACAAATTCAAAATGTCATTGATGAGAGATGAAGAGCGGTCGACCAAGGTGGAGAGGTTGATCAACCTGTTTGCTTGGGAAAAAATCGCTAACTTGGGAACTTTTCAATTCCTCCAAAGAAATCTTCCTTGTTGAATCAAAAGAGAATTCTCACCAACAAGAAAAGTGAGTTTGATTGTAATTTTCGATCACGTTCCCCAATCAAAATTGGCTAGAAGAATTGCAAGAAATCGAAAGCTCAAATAATTGTCACAACACTCGAACTCTAGTTTTTCAATCAAAAGGATTTCAACAATCCAAGGGAAAGAGAGAAATCAGGCACAGCTAAAAAATGTACTTTATTCTTCAAAAAAATTGAAAACTTCTAATGAACCTTGGTGGGTATTTATAGACCACCATGGAATAATTCGACTAGGAAAAGAATTGGTTTATAATTAACCCTAACCAATCCTTATCTACCTTTAAAATAACTTGAATTTAAACTACCTAGGAAACTTTAAAATAATTTGACTTTAAACTACCTAGAAAGCTTTAAAATAAGTTGAATTTAAACTACTTAATAATCTCTTTAAAATATCTTGAATTTAAGTGAGATCCTGAGCAAGATCTCCATTGGTGGATCCCTTTTCACCTTGCCATGTAAGCAAATATTTTGGCTTCTATTGATCCCCTTCACTTGGCATGCTCTCGAACTCTTTTTGTAGCTTGAAATCGAAAAAAAAAAAATGAAATGTAATAAGTTGAAAGTTTCTTAGCTTGAGCTCTAGTGAGGACTCCTTATGGCACATAAAAAAATCAAAGGTAGAATTTGTAGCAACCCGTTTTTCATATACTTTAAAACGTATAGATTTGAAACACTTTTCTTTAAAAAGTTGTGTAGTAGAAGACTTCTTGTAAATAAAAACATTTGAGACTAAATGAAATACCATAGATAAAATTCTTTTCATTATACAAATCTAGTCATGAATTAAAAACTATTTACATTCTCTTTTTCTTTTATCCTTTAGCGTAGTCAACCACAAGATCCACAATGCGTAAATCCTCTATCAACTGCTCATATCCTTGTTACCGTGCATACTTACATTGCAAGACTTAAACTATGAGTCTAAAGCTCAGTAAGAGATATAAAATGTTATGTTCATGCTATGTGGCCTAAGAATAATATCTTCATAATATTCCTTAGTCAAATATGGAGATGTGTCTTGGCTCTTGAAATTTTCATTGACTTTGAAATCTCCATGAATGAAATAAGGAAATAACTCTTGTATCATGTAGTAAGCCAATAATAGTAAGATATTCATAAACCACCTTCCATATTTGAATAATAGGTTAGGAATGTCGTGGATGCCCTTTGTAATTCAATGATTTGCCAAAAAAATAGTTTTGAGAATACCTTTGAGTATGTGGGGCCATAGAGTAATGCATTCATGAAATCTTGAGTGGCTTTTTCCTTGACTTTGCTTATTATGAATCAACCAAACACTTTCCTTAGGAGTGGTTTTCGACTTCCATGAGTTGTCTTGCCATTTTTGGAAACACAATCTTTGAATTGAAGAATTGACCACTACCTTCATCTTTTCACTTTTGCACTTGATCATATAAGGAAAATAATCTTGCAACTTATTTTTGGACAATGATGCACAAATAGGTAAGTAGTTTTTGAAATCATAAAACCACTTAATTTCGAGATTATCCTTGTTGCCATAAATGTAATACCTAGGGTATTTAGTTTCATGTAACTATTGAGTTAAGCGAAAATGTAGATATTGGTGTTTTTATTATGAAGAATAAAATGTTGAAGTGTGTTAGAATTTTAGGTATATAATTATTTATTGTTAGGGAAATAAGGATTTAAAGTAATTAAGGAATTAAAGACAAAATCAGACTAAAATAGAGGAAAGAAGCTGGCGGTCGATCGCGGCAGTCGAGTAGCATCAACGTCGATCGACCAA
Source organism: Begonia loranthoides (assembly GCA_022433065.1). Classification (NCBI taxonomy): domain Eukaryota; kingdom Viridiplantae; phylum Streptophyta; class Magnoliopsida; order Cucurbitales; family Begoniaceae; genus Begonia; species Begonia loranthoides. The sequence goes on from CM039474.1 coordinate 13,899,129, forward strand.
CTCAATCAACCAGTGAAAGTGATGGCTGAAAATTGGCGGTCGTTGACCGAATGAGTGGTTGATTGTCCAAAAGTTAAATCGATCGACCGCCATTTACAATACCTTCTAGAAGTGATAATCAATTGCCAAAAACGAAAATCTTCAACGATGCTTTAGTGGGCATCCAAGAGTTTTTATTCTCGACTCTTCACCTTCGGAGGGAAGCTGGAGGGTTGTTTGAGGTATATAGATAGGACATATGAGTTAGAAGTTTTTTCCTTCTAGAAAAACTGGTGAGAGAGAGAACTACTCCGTGAGTTGCTATCAACGGAGAAGAGGATCACTGCTGAGGAAAGTGAAGAGAAGAGATGCACTAGGTAAGGAATAATGAATGTGCTTTGTCCGATAGGACCTACATCACAGGAGTAGGACGTTTGTGTATTTTGCTAGGTTATGCGTTGTTGTTTTCATTGTTCATTCTCTGAGAAGTTTGTTTCTGTGATAGAACTATTGCTAAAGATTGTCTCTGCATGCTTTTATTGTTAAGTTCACTGTAATAGTTATGCTTTGATGATAGACCTTTGTTCATATTACTTCTGTCGATAGTTTGCTAAATGGTTATGATGAAAATGAGTTAAAAGGTTGAGAGATAGCGGGGAAGAAGAAGTGGGTTTGCATGTTGCTGCTCTCTGTAGAGTTTTTATTACTGTTATTCTTTATTATCATCAATAGGTTGATATTCTGTGATGACTCCTGCTGTTTTTATGTCCTCTGCATGTTGATAATTAGGGAAAATTTGTTGTTGTCATGTCTTCAGTTTAGAAAACCAAACTGTAGGAGAAGGTCGGTAAGGAGTAAATTAGTGGTGTAGGCGTAGGTTTATACATTTATAAAATGGTTTATATAAGTAACTTCCCTGTTATTAGCTATTAAATTATAATATCATTTTGGAATAAATCTAGAAATTAAGTAGGTTAGTTTTACATTGTTGATAAATTGGCAAAAGACATTTTTCTTAGGTTGATAACCCCGACATGAAGTAAAACAAATAGAAAATTTAATAGTTATTGTATACTACAAGTATTGATGTCTGGGTGCATAATATGAATATAGAAAGTTTAGAATAATAACATGATAAAAGAATTGTTTAATAGTATGTGTTCTAAATAAATTGTTAGTAGAATTACGTTTAGTGTTAAATTACAATTGAAGCATGATTATATTCATTGTTTGTTAGTTGTTTGTAACATTGCTTGCAATATATGAATTGTTGTGTGTGACATTCATATAGGCATGTTAGTAGAATTGTACGTCATGCATTTCATGGGTTAATAACGAAGATAATAATGGTGTTTTCTATGTGGGTTCGGAGACTTAAGAGGTTGCTCACACGTAGAAAATAGTTCTTTTGGGTAAGTTCAAAAACTGAAGAGATTGCTCTTACTCAACGGGTGGGTGAGTTCGGAGACTGAAGAGGTTGCTCTCACCCCAAATGGTAAATAAATGTAAATGCAAGTGGGCTCGTTTTTAGTGAGTTCAGAGACGGAAGAGGTTGCTTTCACCAAACTTACGGATATATCAAACTAGTGCATGTAGAGTTGTCATAGAGGTTATAGTTGCATTTCATTTATATTGCTTACTGGGCAATAAGCTCATTATTTATCTTGTGATGTAGGTATGGATTGTGAACCGAATGAGATGAACGTGGAACAAATGTGATGCAATGCAAGCTTGTGTTACCATGTGCAGATCGACCTCGAGGGTAATGGCTCTAATTAATAAAAGTTGTTAAAATGGCATATAGACTTTATCATAGATTTTAAGTATTTTAATTGTGTTATTTCTGTAAGATAGTTAAATATTTTTATTCTGCATAACGTACTCTGATGTTTTTCAATTAAGTATATTTTAAATGAATTTTAAAATGTTCAAAATTTTATGAAACAAGCATAAACGGAAATATGATGTTACAATAAATGTCTTGCCTAAGAATGAGCTTAATATCTTAATGCAATAGCAAGGTTGTCCACGAGATGCAATATGTTTCCATAATCCAAAAATAGTAATTATATTTAACCAAATCAACTTTTCCCATATTGCCATAACCAAATGTGACTTTAATCCATCCCACTCTGAAAATCCAAGCAATTAGATTATCCAAATGACACATACCTCTTTGCTTTAAGCCTAATAATTTCAAACCGATTTTCCTTTAATGCACTATATTCCATAATCGAGTAAAAATTTGAATGTTTGTCCTCATGTGCCACTTGTCATCAAGCTTTGGTATTTCCAAAAATAGATGATTTGTACTCATCATATCACACAACATGATATTAGTAAAACTTCTATAAGAGCAATCAACCAAAGTTGTATCTACCGTAATGTCCCCTTTAGTTTCGATTACTTGCTCTTCTTGACATTCTTCCTCTTCTATTTGACATTCTAAAGATAATAGCGGACCCTCTTCGGCGTAAATAATTTCTTATTCAATTTTCTCAAGAGTGTCTTCTAATACCTCGTCATGGTCTTGTGCTTGTAAGGTCGGAGTACCCAATGTATTCACTTCAAGTTGTTGTAACAAGGCACTAATTTTAGCAAGTTGAGCTTGTTGACTTTTGAAAGAATTTTCATACTTTGGGAATTGTGGAGGTGAGTGTAGAGCATACTTTTGTCTCTCAATTATTAGAGCCATCTTGATTACATCTTTCAATGTGTTATAAGGCTGTAGTTCTATCATGCTTCCAATGTCATTGTGAAGTCCTAGGATGAACAATGATATTGTTTCGTCTTTTGGCTCTTGCAAATTACACTTTGTCTGTAAAGCTTCGAACTTAGCAATATAACCGTCAACAGTGAAGGATCCTTCTTGAGGCTTTGCAATTGATGATAGAGTTTTTGCTTGTAATGGCTTGGAACGAACTCCATACTCATGAGTCTTTTTAATAGAATCCAAGTCTGGATCTCTTAGCCTCCTTACCTCCTATTTGCACTAATGTTGCTCCACCATATGCTTGCATATTTCGTGAACTCGAGTGTTATTAGTTGCACCTTCCTTAGTTTTGTAAATTTGTAACACTCAAATATTCTTTCCACTTTTCCTACCCACTCATTATAATCATGACCATTGCTTGAACCGTTGAACGGCAAGATGGATACCTTGGGAGTAGACGGTGGTGAATTCTCCTCGTCCAAAAAATAACTCCATGAGTAGTTTTGTCTTCTCGTCATTGTATAAAAAAAAATATCATGAATTAGGAGGACGTTATAGATGTGATACCAAATGATGCACCATCGGAAGGGATAAAGAAATAACCTATAGAATATGTTGTTGAAGTGTTGTTGCAAGTGTTGAAAAAGGAAGAATGTTGGAAAAACTAGATGGGCTCTCCTAGAGGACACAATCGACCTCACTTTGGACATAGGCAAAAATAAGTCATCCTAATTGAATTTCCCCAACTGGTGGTTGATCATTTCCTTCTTTCTTTAAATTTTTGCAATTTTAATTATGGAAACTCCAACTTTGGAAGCTTGTAACTTCTTCGTTTTAAAAGCTTTTAAGATGAAATTTTGACCACACCATCTTTAATAAGATAAGAAAAGAACCCTTCAACAATTGCATAAATATCAGCCACAGATTAAGAAATATAGGTGATACAAAATAAGTCGCCAGAAATAGAAAGTAAAGTGACGAATGCTCCTGTATGGATGATTTGTCGATGATGCGCCTATGGAAAATTGGACACCACTTCAGTTCTTCCTCCAAGGATGAAGAACGCAGATGCTAATAAAAAAGATTACCCAACTTCAAGTAACTTTAATCCCGTGATATAACGCACACGAAGGGGAACTTTAGATATAATTCACCAAATGTTTGAAAAATGAATCTCTCCAATTTCGAAATAAGTAAAAGCTTTTTGTATTCAAACTCAATCGTCTTAAAGATAAGCATTAGATGGATTTATATAGCCTTTTATAAAGTATAAAATAATAATACACTAATTAAGCAATAATAACCCTAATCGGCTTATAGAATAAGTTGTTCAATTTTCTATTTAATAGAAATTAGGTTAATTAACTAAAAGATGATTTAATTAATATCTTTCTTTTTTCTTTTCCAAGTCTAGAGGTCTTTTGGCAGCTATTCCTTATCGAAATCGTCCACTTGGATGTTTTCCATATCTTTATTTTCCTTGCTCTCCAAGTTTGGATAATTGGACTTTCCTTAACTTTTGCTCTTTGTTTCATGGGCTTTTGACATGGCAAATGCAGTCCCAATTTAGCGATCCAACTCATGCTAGAAAGCTTATGAATTTAGCTATAATCTTCATGAAACACACTTTTTAAAATAACATCGTTTGGAATGCCAAAATAATCAAATATGTGTCAGAGGTCAAAAGAAAGACAATTTTTGTAAAGTCTTTCCATTTCTCTTGATTGCTCTTAAACTTTCACCTATGCTTGACCTTGAATAATTCTATGATATTCTTTGAGGCTTGATGGATAATACAATGGACCCGTAGTCCATCAAGATGTCAAACTTGACAAGGTAGAGTGGCACCATATGGCCCACATGGGGCAGCCAACTTAAGAAACCACATCTCGTCACACCTATTTACGTTCATTTACATTTAATTTTTGTTTCCATATCCGTTTCCTTTTAAAAAACCATACTTAAAACCATTTTCGTAACCTTTAAAAACTATGATGCATAAAATGCACATGAATGCATACAATTCTAGCATATCATCAATATAACTTCAGAGCATGATCAATATTGAAATTCTTAACTTAAAAAACTTAATTCTAATAAACATAACATCAAACAACAAGCACCAATACATCCTCAAGATATGATCACAACCTAATTATCTAATAAATATAGTTAGCATACAAACCCTAACTCTTGCGATGTAGGCCTTTTTAGACAAAACACAAGCAATATCACTTACCCGACAGTCTTCAATGCAATTTAATACTAATGCTTATCTTTCGAGTATTCACGTACACCTTCAAAATTAATAAAACTTTTGTCAATAACTATTTCCTACCACCCATTCCACAATACCGTCATCGAATTAGAAATGAAAATTGATTAACATAGCATAGATCCTTATTTCATAATCTCATCCAATTATTTCCAGTCAAGAGCAACCAACTGAACCTTATTCTCAACATTTTTCTTCACTTTACTGTTTATCATTTTCGTGCACAATAGACAACATAAGTCATGTAAGTAAGAATTAAACACAACAACCCTAAAATAACCCCACAATGGAGCATAAAACCCTCAACTGTGATCATCAAAAGTTGTAACTAAAATAAATAACAAAACCCCAGTCACCTGAGCGTACATCCAATAATAACCAATAAGCTGTAAACACAACAGAGAACAAAATCCCAACAGGGTCCATCCAAAATAGGGACCATTCAAACTAATAGAGCCTAATAAACCATAACCAATGACAGATGAATAACCCATTTAACAGAACAGAGGATCAACACTTAATCAATAAAAGTCAACCCATTAATATTCTTCACAATTAGCAAAACAATAAACTACAGTGGCCTTATAAAATCATATATTTGTCCTTTAAAGATACATTCCCAACATCCAAGTTTTCAACAGCTAAACAAAGTATTAACATTTGAACAATCAAAAACCATCATTAATATGCATTCAATAGACTAATATCTCCAAGTGTAAACACTTCACAAAACCAAGAAGTAGTAAACAATATGGAGCATTATCTAACAACAGAGCAATGATATTAACACATTTTATCGAGCAACAAGAAATAGAGAGCCTTAACCACATCATTCTTCATATACTTTTAACATAACATTTACTTAAAATCCATAAAACTAATAAAGAAGCTATGCATTACTTGAAGCACACCCGAGAGAGATCCAAAAGAACTAGAAAAAACAGTTCTCCCATCATAGGCTTGCTCACACCTTCTTTGGCACCTTCGCTCTAAACTTCATCCTCTTCCCTCTTCTCTCTCAGATTTTCTCTCAACCCTTACCAGAAGACTTCCCACTTTCTCTCTCTCTTTCTCACTCTTTCTTTTTCTCTCTTTCCCCACCTCTTTCTCTCTCACTCTCCGCTCCCTCTCTTTCTCACCAGAAGCTTCCCCCATAAACTTTCCCCCAAATCTCCAAAATATCCCATTTTCTACACTTCCCCAACTGCCATCTAGAGGAGGGACGTGTGGAGGGATCACAGCAAGTACAACTTTTAGATTTTCGTTAAAGTCGGTTGATCAAACTTTTTCCATGATCAATCGGAACAAGGCTTAAAACACAACTCCTGTAATTTCATAAGAGCTGATCGATCTCCTTCTTGAGGATGATCGACCACTAATCATAATCATACACAAAAATGTAGGCCACAATCGACTGCCAACCAACCCTGATCAGCAGCCAACCAAAAATCCTGGTCGATCACCTAAGAAGTTCATGATCGATAAGTTCCAACTATAAAGCTTTACTTCGCTATTGTCATTTTCACAATTGACCATTTGGTTGACCGATTCCAACATTGCAAGTCTTTGTGTTGCCTCTGTTATTTTAGCAATCAATTACTTGATCAACCAATTCCTTCGCTGCCAAACTCTGAAGTGTTTTCCATATAGATGATCGACCGCCACTCCTTCACGGCGATCAACCACATTCTCTACTTTCCTTCTAAATTAACAATTCTTTTCTCTAAACCTTAACCCACCACTTCCTCAAATCATTTTCCATTAATTCATACTTAGAACTTGACCGATTCCTTCTATCAAGCTCCCTTAATCACTTAATTTTCTACTTTTCTACTTTTACACATATCAAATCCAAAACACCCAAACTTATGCTCTTGACATCAATTATAACTCTAATTATTCTCTAGTATTAACATTGACATCCTAAGCTTACGATAACCCAAAATTCGGGATATTATAGACCACTCATTCAACAATAGTCCTATAACCACCTAATTCTTCACTCCTCCATAATTCATAACATAACACTCCCATATTTATATCATATATCACAATTCCAAACATGTTACCATCAAACACATTCCAAAGAAAACTTAGATGATAAAATTTGGGGTATTATAGAATTGGTCTGGACAAGAACTATGCAGGGAAAGGAACAAGCTGGTCCAAATGGGTGCCAAAATTACACCAATCAACTTCAATGGTTTCCACTAGGGAAGACACTTCAACTTGGCTCTTAGTTGGCCTTCTAAATCTTCAGTAGCGATGTCCACCTCTAGTGGGAAGTGAAGGAAAAATTAGGATAAGAGAAATTACCGGAAGGCTTGCAAGGGATAATGGTGATTCAATTCTTTGACATAAAATTCACTTGGATAACACCATCAAGGGAGATGGCCGATTTGGAGGGAGCTCCCACATTTCAAAAGGGTTTCTTTTCTGATTCAAAAACTGACTAGTGCAGCCCTTAGAAAACGCTTAAATACTCTCTCAAAATTAGGGTTAATGTCCTAAAAGAAGATTACCAAAAATCCCTCATAAAACAATCACACTAGGCTAGAACATGCTCTAGTCGAGTGACACAAACACATGACCTTTTGAACTAATACAAATTAGAATAAAATAACTAAATTTTTTTTTTCAAAAAATCCCCCAAATCTTGAATGTAGCAACGATTCAATGGAAATTATTTTCATGTTCATTCTCTAAGTGGATTTGGCTTCAACTTCAACTCCGACTAAGGATGTTCAGGCTTCTTTAGCATAATTGAAGTTCTCTATTCAAGACTCTTTTGACATAGCAAATGATCTTCAAATTTAACAAAAATTCCCATTCTAGAAAGTTTGGAATGTCAGTTACATTTTTCATGAAGAGCATTTTAAAATATAAAACTGTATAGGTTGCTGAATATGCCAAATACTCATTGAGAGTCAGATTGTTGGCAATTTTTGGAATGTTTAATATATCTCCCAAATATGAGCTTGAATATTTCACTTTGAACAAGATCATGTAAAACATGGATGTTGGATGAACTAAAATGATGATTTGAGCATACTCCTTCCTTTGATCACCTACAAAAAGAACACTAGAAATAAAGTTAGAAAATCTTTATGCTTGATTGTGAATTCAGAGAATCCGTGGCACATCATAAGATTTTGCAGCAAAAAATTGTCTTCTACTGCGAAAAGTAAGTTATTGACTACAACTACTTCTTGTATAGGTCTACTGCAGAAGATGACTATCTACTGCAGAAAAAAATATAAATTTTTAATGAAAAACATGATTGCGAGATTCGTTTTCTTTATTTATCATAGTTTAAGATTTTAGTTGTTTACTAAATTATTTTAAGGTTTGGTTTTTCGTTAATTCAATATTTTAGGTTTTATTTTATTAATTACCCTATAATATAAAATTGTAAGCGAGAGAGAAGACATGGAGAAAAAGAGATGGAAGAGAAGTCATACTCAGTTGGGTTCCTTGTAGGGAAGCAAGGGTTTGTTTGGTGTCTCTGTCCAACTTAAATAATAAGACCTCCTCTCTCATTAGATGGCCGGCCCTCCACCACATATTCTTTCTCTCGTATCTTCATATTTTCCTATATAAAAACTCTCTCCTCCTCCGCTTTCCTCAATCCACAAACATCTTCTTCTCGGTCTCTCTCTCTCTCTCTCTACCTGCAACTTTCCTCCTCCTTCCATGGCTGCCAGCGCATTGTATTTTCGGAGCACAAAGGTGAGATCATGGCAACAGTGTTCAAAGCAATTGAGAGAGCAACGGGCAAGGCTTTACATCATATGGAGGTGTACTGTCATGCTTCTCTGCTGGCACGACTGAAAACTTGGATTATCTCTCCTGCTTTTTTCATGTACATATAGTTTTTGTTTTAAGTCGTAGAAGTTGGTGAGAGATTAATGATTAGAGAGCTTTTTCAATTTTATTGTAAATGATATTTCTATTATAGAAATTTGGAAAACAAGTTGAAATCTCTTCGACTAATCATTTATACTATCCAAACCATATACTTAATCATTAATGATCGTCTTCCATAGGGAAGCTCTCCAACAAACAACATAACCAATTACCGCCTCGGTAGTTGGTCAATCCAACAGTCGGGGTCTTTCACGGTCCAATTCTGTCAGGTTCATTTTAATAATACCATGAAAACTGGAGAGAGAACCAACATCCATAATTCGGTTTAGAGTCAATGTTTATTTAATGAATATAAAATATCTTCCTTAGGAAAGCTCTTTCATGAACCCAACCAATTATGACCCCAACGGTTCAATCCAATTGCCAGCCATCCTCTACCTTGCTTAGGGATGGGCTGAATCGGACTCACAGGTGGAATTTAATCGAACCAATCTACATCAATCTACAAAATTCTTGTGTATTTATACCTATACGTTGACTCATAAGATTGTTGAATACAGCCAAATCAAACCAACTTTCACGGTCTAGTCGGCTCGTTTTAACAATACAATGAAACCTCCTCCCGATTGCTTGGAGAGAGAACCTACAAAAACCGAACCATTAAATAATTTAAAAAACCGCCCAACCTGTAACCCAAATACAAAGCCCAGCCCGCCCATCCTCTGAGTTCCAAATTAACTCTTTAATCTCAACTTCCGCCGTTTGCTTCTGTGAAAGCTCTCCCCTACGAATCTCCTCTCCTCGCTCCCTTCCTCTCACACAGTTGCCCGAACAATACAAATCGTGCAAGCCATCTAGCCTCTCCTCTGGCCTCGTGGTCTCAACAGTAGGCGCGTCTCCTATCTCGTCTGCAAGCTATAGGCGAAGCTCAAGCTCGAATTCTGATTGAAGTGGAGGAGGTTTGAAGGTTTCCTTTCCTCTGCTATGCTATCCTCTTAAGCTCAAATCACAATTGAAGTGAAGCACGGAGGACACCCCTCCGACTTTGGATTAAAGGTATTTAATCTTCCAAAAGCTTAGATTACAGCATGTGGATCCCAGTCCCTGTTTGAATTTTGCATTTTTGTTTACATACATAATCAAAAATAATTTAATTAGAGACCATCGTTTTTATCGGGTTGAGTTATCATGTTTTCTGGATTTTATGACATTTAATATGCCATTGAGTTCTAATTTAGGGCACATTTTTTTGGGGTACCTTTTGGATCTACTCCTTCCATTTTTTACTCTTTTTTTTTTTGTTCTAAGGTGAATATGTGAGAGCATCTCTTGGCTGACTTATATGCCATTTCTTTCTCTCCGTTTCATACAATTTATAGGAAAATTTTTCCCATTGGTATTTAGAAACAAAATGATAGAATCGGATCATCGTTTTCTTTCACTAGGCTAGTTGTATGCACTCGCAGGGGGATTAATAGAATACAAAATTTGTTTACTTGCGCCTTCAGCATATTTCAATTCTCAGTCTTGGTTCACAATAATAGTTGTTTTTGTAGTTGCTGAATTATGTTGAAAAAAGTGTTGTGATTAATTAGATATGTGGAGATACATATGTTAAACGTCAACCGAACCAAAACCAATTTGCAGGGGCTTTGCATGTCTTATGTTGATAGAGTTACTTATTTGTTTTGGATTATATTTTTCGAGTACTCAACAATTTTAATTTCTTTCAAATTGGAAGTTGACAATGGTGAATTGTCTTGTAATTTTCCTTCACCGGACAATATGTTATGCTCCCTACTTGTGCATTTCTCTTAGTAATATAAATTTAGTTTCTTATGAAAATTACCATTTGGGATTCTCAGCTCCTGAGACTCAGAATAATATTTCTGTGGAGTTATTTGGCTTGTTTGAAATAGTTGGCTAGTAAAATTACTGAAACACGTGCAACATAATAAAACCAGAAAACTGGATTACAGATTGATTATTCCTCTATTCTTCTTTTTGGGTTGACACATGTTCTCAAGTGGTGTTATTGTAATGCAGTACGCTGCAGTAGAAGATGGGTTATGACTCTGATAGTGCCTCCCAGGATGGTGGAGATGAAGGTAATCTTGTTTGGAATATTTCTCAAACATGTTAGTGTTTCTTTTTTGTAGTATATTTTGTGGTCATTAATCCTTGACATAGACTATATAGTGGTATTTATCAGATTCAGGCCACATTTTTATGATGTATGTTAATTGTTTCTTTTATCACCATATATTATTTTTCCCTTTTGAATTAGTTTTGTATCTAGAACAAATAAGTTCAGGCGATGAGCAATATCCACCAGAAAGTCTAATCATTCTGTTTAGGCATGTTTTTTGTTTTGTTGAAAGTTTTATTAATTTGATTTCAACCAGACATCGTCCCATGCCCTTTTATATCCACTTTAGTGTAGTATTTCTCTATAAAGATTTACAGTCAGAACATACACAAAATCTCGAATAACAAAAAGCTCAACTGTTTTGTTTGTTTGTTTGTTGTTTTTTTAATTTCTTTTCCAAAATAATTTAAATGCACAAATGGAAATTTCTCCATAGTGTGTTTTCGACATCCTAGCCACAACTTCTAAATAGTATTTAATCTGGCATTATCCAAGCCATCCAAGCTGTTTTTTTTTTTTGTCTTTTATCAATCTAGCGACAAATGTTAGGAGGTTTTCTCCTGCTTTTTACATAGATAACTATGTTCTGCAAAGTCATAGCTCTTTTTCAAATGATATAACTGGTATGTTAGTTCTGATAAAGTGGACTTGACTAGTTAACTCTTCATTCTTTATAGTACTAATTCTCTTGAAGTCTACCTTAGCTCTTCATTTCCCTTTACTTTATCAGTTCTACAAGTGAAGCAGGAACAACATATTTATGACATAAAGTACTTGATAGACAAGAATGTAGACTAAGGAAAAATATTCTCGATGAAACCCGGGGATAGAACTGTTTGTTTCGTTCCACCGAACCCTTTTATATGAGTTAAAGGGGAGGAGATAAGGCAGATTTTTCACTTCCACATGCATGAGAAATCTTTCTATGCTATCCTTACGGCAATGCACTTTCAAGCTGCTGCAAAAGGCAGGGATAGGAAGATCCCTGAAGCTACCTCTTACGGCTTGCTGTTCTTCCTACTCTTCCATGTAATTAGCTTGCTCTCATGATCTAATTAGAACCTTCCTGCGTAACCTTACGATTTCATGTGAAGAACATTGGCAAAAAATATTGCCTATTACAAAGACATTTCGCAGATTGTTGACTAAATTTTTTTGGATAGAAATGCGGAATGATATTAAGCAATTTGTCAATAATTGGAAGTTTTCTAGAAAAATAAATGTGAAACTTTGTCTCCTGCAAGTTTACTTCACCCTTTACCTATTCTGTAGGATGTATGGGAGGATATCTCTATAGATTGTATTGAGTGACTACCCAAGTCTGAAGGGATGAATACAATTTTTGTAGTTGTTGACAGGTTGAGTAAGTTTGGCCACTTCATTGGGTTACGATTTCCTTACACTGCCCAAACAGTAACAACATCATTTTTTAACATTGTTTTTTGATTACATGGTATGTCGAAATCAATTGTATCGGATAGAGACAAGATTTTTGTAAGCTGTTTTTGGAAGGAGTTGTTTCGTTTGCATGGAACAAATTTAAAATTTAGCTCGGCTTACCATCCTCAAATAGATGGATAATCGGAGGTGGCTAATCAAACAATAGAAGCATATTTGCGTTGTTTTACGAGCGAAAAGCCAACGTCGTGGTTCAAGTGGCTTCCATGGGCAGAATTTTGGTACAACTCTTCATATCATTCTGCAATTCAAATGTCACCTTTTAAGGCAATTTATAAACGAGACCCACCATTGATTTTACGATTTGACAAACCTCCTCAAACGACCATTTCTGCTTTAGATACTCAATTGCAAGACAAAGACACTATTCTCGGTCTATTAAAGACACATTTGGCTAAAATTTAAGCTTCGATGACAATATGGGCAAACACAAAGCGACGTCACGTGGAATTTGTAGAAGGTGATTTCGTATACCTTAAACTATAACTTTACAGACAAACATTTGTGGCTAAACCATTACATCGTAAGTTGTCTCCTTGTTATTATGGTCCATTTAAGATTTTGGAAAGGATTGGGAAGGTGACTTACAAATTGTGTCTTCTAGAATCAGTTTGAGTGCATCTAGTTTTCCATGTATCATTGTTGTGGGAGGTTAAAGGAGATGTTTCTTTTGTTACTCCTTTACTAGATGATTTTCTCATGAAAGATGAGTGGTAGATTGAACCAGAATCATTGTTAGATATTCAAAGACAGTGTGGGCATAATCACAAACTATTGATTTTGATTTAATGGAAGCATCTACCACCATTTAAAGCAACTTGGGAGGACTATGAACAAATTTGCATGTAGTTTCTAGCTTTTCACCTTGAGGACAAAGTTTGTTTTTGGGCGGAAAGTAATGATCAACCTATTGTAAGGTTTACATTTGCTAGAAAAAAGAAAGGGGATGTAGGAGAAAATAACTAACGACATAGTAATTGTCTTAGCAGTTACAAAGGGAAATATATAGGGCAATTATCAAAAAGTTTTTAGGAGGCAATTTCTGGTGCAAAGTTGTAGTTGAATTCTCTTCAATAATACATACATATTCCTTTGTCTTTACTATCAAATATTCTACTAGTTCCCTCCTGGGAATATGAAGTATCTTGAGATAGATTTCCTATCTACTTTGAAACTTGCCTAGTTTGAATCTTTGTGGGCATAAAATACTAAGTGGCTTCCCTTTTGAACAATATTCCCTTTCCTAGAGTGCCTTTTAGGTATCTTAGTATGCCCATTACAATGTTGACGTGATCCTTATTGGGATTGTGCACGAATTGGCTCACTATGCCAATTACATGTGATAGCAAGTCGTCTATCATTTAGATACATGAGCTTTCAAACTAATCTCTTGTCCTCTACTTTGTCAACACTTGCCATGTTTGGATCCATATTCAAGTTTTTAATTGACTTTGATCGGTGTGCTTCTTGGTTTGGACCCTGGTATTTTTTTTTACTTAGTAAATCAAGTGTTTACTTTGAGATATGAAGATTCCTTCATTTGAGTCTGCTACTTCAACCCCCAAGAAGTATCTTAAGTTCCCTAGATTTTTTTCTCAAATTCCATAGCTAAGTTTACTTTCAATTTTTCCATTTCACCTGTGTTGTTTTATGTCAAAATGGTGTCATTACTTCCATGTTCCACTTTTTCCATTTCACATGTGTTGTTTTATGTCAAAATAGTGTCATACTTCCATGTTCCAGGAGTTTGTTTTAAGTCATAGAGTGACTTCTTTATTTTGCAAACCTTCTAGCCTTCTCAAAATGGGTCGCATGAACACTTCTTCATCAAGGTCTCTATGGAGAAAGGGATTCTTTGATTTAGTTGTTTCAGTTGCCCATTCTGAAAATAGGGGAAACTGAGAGTAATGGACATATGGTAGTCATTTTGCCATTGGCGCAAACATTTCTTGGTAGTGGTAGTCAATGCCATAGGTTTGTGTAAAATCTTTGGCCACCAATTTTGCTTTATATCGTTTTATTTCTACTTTTTGATTGAACTTGAAGTTGAATATCTATTGACATCCTACCACCTGTTTGTCCTTGGGCGATTCCATTAAGGTCCAGGTTTGATTGTGCTCCAAGGCCCTCATTTCTTCCATGACATCTTCCCATCTCGTGTTGGAGTAGCTCATGTATATTCTTTGGAACATTTATAATAGACACGTTACGAGCAAAGGCTTACCATGTCGGACGAAGCTAGTGATAGGATATAAAATGAGATATATGATGTTGAGTGCATATCCTCAGACCCTTTCTTAGTGCAATTAGAACATTCAGGCCCTTGTCATTAATAATGTGCATGTTATTATTTCAAGATTGCTGCTCAAGGAGTGGCAATGTTGACTCATAAATGATTTCATTCCCTTTTAGAGTAGGACTGGATATGGATTCCTTGTTACTTATTCCTGTTTTGTTGGGGTTTCAATAGGGTTATAAACAGGTTCTTCATTCTGTTGACAACCAGGTTTTTCTTTGGAGCTATATTGGAAATTAACACTTGGGTCTTCAGTTTGTGGGTAATCAATTTCTGGTAAACGGATGATTGAGATTTGATTTTGATCATCTTTTAAAGTCTACCCCGAGGATCAATAGTTGGGTAAGAAAGAGTTTGCTTGAGGAAGGATACATCCATAGATGTGTAGAATTTCTTTATTGGAGGATGGTAACGTTTGTACCCTTTGCTTTTAGTCTGGTTTTGTCTATGATCGTGTATGAATGTGATAGGCCATAGGTGATATCGACATATAGTAGAAGGAAGAAAAATAAGAAAGGAGAGGTAGAGATAAAATTTGAAGGGGATTAGTTATTGTATTCGTTGGTAGCGGTTATAACTCCCAATGGTCAGAGTTAGTAAGCTGGTGTGGTATAAAAAAGGGAAAAGGTGGTTGATAGATGGATATCAGAAAATTAGTGGAAAGCGTGTGATTCAGGTCCATGAGAGTTATGGGGAAACATTAGGGTCTTTAATCAATTCAAGAAATAAAGGTGAAGAATTTCAGTTTACTTGTTGTGTTGTAGAAGTGTTGACCAAATACAATGCAGTGTGTCATGGTCCTACACTCTTGAGGGATTAAAAAGAGACCGTGCGACACTTGTCACTTCACAAATACGAGTCAGCATACGATGTGTGTCAATGAATCCGTTTGTCCATAATATTAGAGTGGACTTTGTGTCTAACGAGTGAGCAGTGGGCGAGCAAGACTCATTGAAAAGAGCGTCTTTGCGCATAGTGAACATAGAGAGAATTTGTTTATAAATTTTTTTTCATTCATTGATAACAAATTACATTAGTTGGTAGGGGGATTTATGTGCTATCATGCTTCTGTTTCTTAAAGAGCAATTTGCACTGTCTCTACCATAGCAGTAATATACATGCTATGGTGTTGAGGAGCCACTTGTACAAAATAAAAAGAAAACAAAATACAACTAAATTGCATAAATGAAAATAACTCTATCCTAATAGCAGAGCGACCATGGACAACATATCTGGACGAGTCTAGACTTTGATATTCTCCCTTATTTGAGCTGTTGATCTCCTCGTCAACTTTTCTTTTGCTTGAACTCTTCAATTTTATGAGCAAAGTTCTCCAAGTCTTCGTCCTTTTTTATTTTTGATCCATGGAAATATCTATTAATCTATCTATGGAAGGATTGTATTCAAACATCATGGCTAGATATTTCGTGGCTAGCTTTCTGCTATCACATCAAGACCAAGTAAAGCAGTATATATCTTTCTTGAATAGTAAAGAATAGAGTGGCTGTTCTTTTTGAACCTTTTTGTTGGGACATTTATTTTTGTGAAGAAATAAAAAATACAAACCAATAGTGAAGTGTTTGGATATCTGAGTGATGTGGTATTCAGAATATTGTTTTATAGTGTCTACTATTCGGTGATTGTGTAGATATAATTTTATTTAATTATTTATCTTTTGAGATTTTTATCGAATACCTACTGATGTCTTATTGTTTATGTTACTACTTGGTTGGAAATAAGTTAAATCTAAGCATTATTGGCTTGGAATCTAGATCCTTTGTTTTTTCTACTTATTAAAATGCACATCTAATACTTTGTTCAACTTTTTTGATTGGAAGATGGTGAGGAATATGATGATACTGGCGGAAGCAATCGATTCTTGGGGTTCATGTTTGGAAATGTCGACAACTCTGGTGATCTTGATGCTGATTACCTTGATGAGGTGATATATTGCTCCTTTATATTTATGCTTTAGTGCACTCTTTAAAGTTGAAGACATTACATCTTATAATACACGTCCCTTAAGATACTTATTTTTACTATCTGGACAAATTATGGATGTAATGCGTTTTTTTCTTTTGAATTTATATTTTTTTATGTTCCTTTATTTTTTATTGTTATGAAGGAGGTCTTGAATTTATTTTTTATGGCTGTGCTTTGTTGTATGAGAACTTTTTCTTAATTTCAAGTAAAAAATTTTATATTACATTCTTATGCTCCTTATATTCGTAGTTTCAAATGACCTTTCTCTTCTATTTCTTCAATATAATTTTTGTTACATTACTGTTGTTAATATATGCTTGTTTGGCTGGGTTTTCTTTAGTTTATTGAACCAAATACAAGAAAAATGCATTTGACAATATTATTTGGGTTAACTTTAATAAAAATTGTTTGTGATTAAGATAAAATTGAAACATTATACTTTATTTTTTAAAAAATTAAACTTAGAGAAATAATTTATTGAATTATATTATTAAATACTCCAATAATTTATGAATACTAAATGTACTGTATTATAAATTTTTTTGTTAAGAACAGATACTAAAAAACTACTATTAGATAAGTTACCAGATTTTGTAAATTTGCAAATTCATTTTTTTTGGTTTTCCTAGTTTTTGAATTTTTTTATCAACTAAATAAGGGGTAAAATTTATTTGTCACAATCGCTATCACCCTTTGTGCAAGTCAACTTTTTAAAGAATTTATTTTTATTTTTTACTCTGATTGTCATGGAAAGGGTTTATCGGTCAAAGATTTGTCATGAATCTGGTGTGGAGTAGTTACTATGAGACATTGCTAGCTACTTTTTTCTTTTTTTGCAAGTTTTGACTGTATGTATGTTAGTGCTTTTTCTTCAAGAATGATGTCAGTGTTACACAATAGTTTGTTATCTGTTATATGATTTTCTATATCCAGATCAACTTAAAACAATCAACAATGAGAGTTTAAATTTTTTTCTTCCCTTTGTTGTTTCATGGACGGTTGCATTGATTTTTAGTGAGTGCTCTAAGGTGGTTTTGGTGTTTAAGAGTTTGCTACTTGGTCCAATTTATTATTTTTGCTGGGTGACATAGAGAATGATATGTGTTCTATTGTTAGTTTCAATTCGTAGTTACTTAAATTTGGATTCAAAGGTGGTAAACATTTCCTTAGATGTCCTATAAGACTTCAATTCAATAGCATTGAAGATTGAGTGTCATTTTTGTATTTAACAAAATGATATACTTTCCAGGATGCCAAGGAACATCTAGCTGCGCTGGCTGACAAGCTGGGTCCATCTCTAACGGCCATAGATGTATGGGTCTTTTGATAGTATTTTTTCCCCTTAAGTTCTGAAGGATAATTTTATTTTGAAAAAGTTAAGCTTGCGATTTTTATATAGAATTCATGTTCTGTGGACTTATTATTTACCTTTTCTTTTGATAAAAATGATGCTTATTTTTTTCAGTTGTCAGTCAAACGAGCACAACCACCTGATACTGTTGAACAAGGTGACGCAGTATGCCATGTAAACTAACTCATGTTTGTTCCACATTCTGACACTTCTATAATTTTCCTCCAGAGTAGAGTGTTTTTTTTGTATCTCTGCTCTGTTTTTCTTAATAAAGTAATTCGAACATATTTGAGGACAAATATTGACTTATGGGTAAATTTTAACTTCCTTATTATTAATTGGCGTATAGCACAAGCATTTCTGGATCTATCCTTTTAGTTCAAGCATTTCTGGATATATCCTTTTATATTGGTTGGTTGCAATTGCGGGTAATTGTTGCTCATTAGTTTTGGTGTTAGAATTTTGGTTAGAAGGAGCTCTTTTGCCTCCGTTCTCTTGTACATTCTCTTTCCTTATACAATTTGTTTCAAATCAGGAAAAAAAATAAAAGTGTAAGTACATTTGTGCATTCATTTTGATTTGATGATTCTTTGGCACCATGAAGTAGGTCATTAAAAAGAAAATCCTGATAATTTTGGTCAAATGTACATCAGTGACTGTTATTATTAAGATCGTTGTATCCAACTGTATAGGTGCATATCTACACAATACATATGTATTTATATGCCTACATTGACTCATAGATATGGCTTTTTCTTTTTGTACCATTGACCTGGTTATCTTCTTACTTGTATGATGTTCTGATGTCAGATTATGATGAAAAAAACGAGGATGCAGTTGATTATGAGGATATTGATGAGCAGTATGAAGGTCCAGAGGTTGACGCGGCAACTGAGGAGGACTATTTATTGCCAAAAAAGGAATACTTGTCTGCTAAAATTTCTGTTACTGCTTCAGAGTCTGCAATATCTGTGTTTGATGATGATGATTATGACGACTTTGAGAAAGAAAATGTTGCTGGGGAAAAAAACTTTGATGCTCATCCTGTCTGTGTAACAGGTAAATTAAAACCTATTTATTATGATCATTTGAATTTGCTGCTGATAATGGGCGTGAACGTAGTGTTGCAATCACCCTCTTTTATTATTTATTTGATGTAGCACTAGCCTATTTACATCTTTCTTAGTTTCTCTTTTATTAGCCATATTTCCGTCATTATATCTAATATTATGCTTTTGATAATTGAGGGATATGGTTGTCCTAATTTGCTGTGCATGCTCAAGCATGATCGCATAGCCTTTAGAATAGCTCCTAAGTTCATCAGTATGAAAGGGATTGTTTGTTGTTGGAAAGAAAAATACAAATATCGGGAATATCAATTTAATCTTTACTTTTGAACCAAGAAATACAAACTCGAGGTGGTATCAGAGCTATCACATGGTTCTGTGATAGCTGGAGTAGCTTGGAAACTATTGCAGGAGATGAAATGTCAAGCATTAGGAAGAATTCTTTGCTGATTATCGACTAAACTTGTAAGGAACACTTTCTTCTTCCTGTTGTGGAAAAAATACAACCTATATCCCAGAATTTTGAGGCTCTGAATGTCTCTACTCTCTTTTTTCTCCCAACTCTCCAGATTCCTTCTGCCTCTTAACTTCCCAACTATATAGGACTTAAGACCCCTGGCTTTTACTAACTTCTCGACTACTTTTGAGGAATAAGTGGACATCTAATGACCACTCTATAGTTGTATTCATTTAGCTTTTCAGTGGTTGTCTGTATGGTGGAGTTATCATGGTTGTGATGGGTTGCACCATGACCAAATCGGTGGCAGAGTCTGAAGTAGTGCTAACATAGCTATTTGGTAGATAATGTTGAAAGGATGTCAATTAGCGAATGGGACAAGTGAATAGAGTCTCGTCAATTAGAGTCAGCTTCATTTAAAGAGGGAGATTAATTAGCCACTAGATTAAAAATTTAAACAAAAAACTGCTGCAAAAACTGGACAAAAGTTTCCCATTGATAGAGCTAAGATTGTCTGAGAAATGAAGCAGAGTAGACATGAACACCACTTTTTAGAGTCGGTGACCTCCCATGTGTGAGGGAGATGCTTAGAAATAGAGATAAGGATTTCTGATATCATTTAAACTGTGAAGTATTGGCAGAAAATAGTTAATTTATTGGGTATTTGCCTTTAAAGTAGGCCTACAGTGTGGAAGAAAGGAAAAACTAGTCTGGAAAAGGAAAGAACAATCTGGAAAGAAAATATTGAAAACTCTCTAAGCTAATTACTTGAATCCATACATAATTACCCTATGTGTTCAAGATTCTTAAATGGTCTATTACATAAGTAAGGAATTATCTAATTGTCCAGAGACTCATGTCATTCATCAGATTTATCTGAGTATTTTCCACTGGATAAGTTTCAACTTTCACTCTTAGCTCATGGGTGAGTTCTTTTGAGAAAAGGGAAGCTGATGCGGCAGTAGCCTATTTGCTGCTTTCTAACTCACTACTTTATTATTTGTATTTCTTGCGTTACATGGCTATTTCATATGCCCACATATTAAGGCAAATTGAATCTTCTTCGAGACATGGGTTTGTTTTGTTTATTTCCAAGATATTGCATCTTTCCTTACAGTGTGATTTAGACGTTCTTATCTGAAATACTTCAAGAGCTAATCAATGTTCAATGTTTGTAACTTTTTGTTGAGACATTACTTCAAGAATTTTAAAGCAATATCCACTAGACCTTTTATATAGAACGTTGACTTTCTAGACTATTATCTTCTAGATGAACAAAATGAATGCCTTGATGTGGCTGCAAAGGGAGACAACATCACATCGATCGATTTCCACCCGGTAGACTACTTTGGTGATGACAATTTGGCCATCCTTACAAAAGAGTTTCAGGTAAATTTGTGATGGACTTCTTTATGAGAAGGTTTGATTGCGAACTAGCATGGAGAGAAACATGATGAATAGAGAGGACTAAAGTGATGAAGTGAAACAAAATTTCTTCAACTAAAAGATTTTATAGGAGTATTTATTCCCTGTGAACTTCCCATGCCACTTATTTATTCTTATATTTTAAAACTCGTAAAAGACGGTTACTATTTTAAGTAAGTGAATGATGAGATGACACATTTGTACCCGTTCCATCTCTGACTTTATATTGATATAAAAAGAAATTTGCTTCTTTTATTTTTTCATGATAGTCATGTAATTTTCCTATTGAAGAACTCTCAAATACGGACTGTTTATTTTATTAATTCAGTTAGAACACTTTTCACATTAGGCATTCTGTTCTCAACTTTTATAGGTGGGTTGGAGTTGTTGTGGGGGAGGGTGGGTGGGTGTAGGGTTCTATTTCTATAAACACGATTGAGATTATGTGATCTAATTTATAAGTGCTTCATTGTTGTCATGTAACAGGAGGTTCATAATGAGCCATCTGATGGGAAGGGTCTTACTTCGCTTCCGGTTTTGTGTGTGGAAGGTGGGATGGAGATCTTACGGTTCTCCGAAATTTTTGGTGTTCATGAGCCAGTTAAGAAAGGGAAGAAGGACCGGAGACACTCTACTTATAAAGGTGCTTCACTAATATGAGCAATCTTTTTCAAGACTTATCGTTATGTACCTTCCACCTCACGATCTATTCATATAATGGAATACAGAATTATAGTTTGAACTTCCTTTAATTGTGAAATTACATATATTAAGAAAATGCATCATTCATCAAAAGTCCATAATTTGAGTATGGATTAGGTTTTAAAAAGATTTTGCAAAAGTTTTTTGTTACTCAAATTGACTTTTCTTTCTCATTTGTGTATATTCAGAGAGATATAAGTCTATGAATGTTTCATATATCGTTGAGGAGGATGAAGAGGCAATTTTGAAGGATTGTGGTCAAGGAGTATCTTATGTGAAACACCGACAAATTGAAAATGACAACTCAGTGTCCAATGTGGATAATCCAGACTCACTAAAATTTGATCTCCATGGAGTTGATCTAATTGCTCACACAGGCAAGTATAAGAATGACACTTGCTCAAGTGCAGAACCCTTGAGAGAGGCGTTGACAGAAAATGATATCATTGGACTGGAATCTCAGTCACATCCAGTAATTTATCCCATTGATCAGCAAAAATGGGAAGATGAAATTTTGTGGGACAATTCCCCTGCCTCAACTGCTATCTCCACAGAGAGTTGCGAAATATCTGGATATGGCTTGGGTGTTTCACTTGCAAAGGAAAAGGAACATGAGATTACGTCACAAAATCTTCAGTTGGATTATACAGTTGATCAGTATGATAATAGAAGTGAGTTTTCTCCTTATAATTTTTCTGAAGTTTTAGAGCCATTTGGGTCAAGACAGCTCGCAGAAGGAGCAAACTTGATGTTATCACCAAGGGGTCAACATCCTCAACTGTTAAGGTTAGAGTCCTTATTGGCAGCAAATAATCTTTCTGACGACATGAAGGGAAATAATTGTGGGGAGATTTACCAATTTGGCACTATTAGGCGCTTTAGCAGACTTTCATTGCTAAACAATAATATGCTTGATGGGTCTTGGTTGGACAACATAATTTGGGAATCTGATGGATCTATGGAGGAGCCAAAGCTAATCCTTGATCTTCAAGATAAGCATATGCTTTATGAAATCTCAGATAACGTGGAAAAGAATGATTTTTTCCATCATGCTGGGGCTGTGGTTGTGAGACGTTCTTCAAAGTCAGCCAATGGAGATATTATTGAGACATCAGGTCCTCGAGCTCATCAATCTAGCTGGCAGGATGTTGGAAACGATTCCCATTATGTTGATAGTATATTACCTCAGCCACCAAAATCTGGTTCTGAAAAACGTCCTTCTCATGGCATTGAAATCCTTCATTCGGAACCTGCCCTTAAGCTGCAAACTATGAAGCTTAAGTTGACCAAGTAAGAAAGACATTGTTGAACTTTTTGGTGGTGTTTGTTTTTGTTGTGTCAAGTTTTGTTCTTGGACTGGTTTAATGGTGTGTAGGTAATAATTAAATGGTATAATTTCTGATGAATGAACTTGGACAACCTAAGGTCACAAACCTTTTGTGTGGTAATATCGAAACAGATTATGTGCTATTAGAAAGAAGGGAATGTTCTTGCCTAAAATATACATGACCCTAATTAAATATTTTATTTATCAAATTTATATTACAAATTGCAAATTCTAAGTATCATTTGTGTATAGTTCATTTACTTTTATTTTGTAGTGTAATTTATAGATTGGTTTGTAAATCATAAAAGTAATTATGAATTAGAATGGCCAGCTGTTGGAATAGCAGACTGAACTACTCTATGTGAAATGAGCATTCCAGATCTTATATAAGAATGGCATTGCCACTTGAGAGTTAGAAACTTTTGTCATTGGTTGGTACGCACCTCACTTGCAAAGGTCATGGTAGTCATTATACTGAAAATGCTAGAGAGAACACAAAAACTTTAACTTTCTTTTGTCGCTAACATTCGGGGCTCATGATGTAGGACAAATCATGATTCCATTAGATTTTTTTTTATTATTTCTTATTTTATTAGTTTCTTAGTTTAATTAGTTTATTATTTTATTTAGGTTTCCTATTTCTCTAAGTTTTTAATTAATTAATTAGTTTATTAATTTATTATATCTTATTATAATTATTTTGTTTTATGTTATTATTTAAAAAACTTTATAAAAGAATTTATTTGTAATAGTTAAAAGAGACTATTGACAATTAATAAAATTATTTCTATTTTAAGAAATGTTTCTTTGTTATTTATTTTATTTTATTCTTTCAATTACGAAACAAAACTTTTGCTCTGGTACCAATTTGGTGTAGTGGAAGGTTTGTTAAGTAATCAAAATAGGAAAATAAAATAAATAGTAGAAAAACATTTATCAAAATAGGGATAATTTTATTGATTGTTAAAAGTTTCCTTAAACTATTTAGAATTTTTTTTCAATAATAACATTAAAAGAAATAATCATAATAGGATATAATAAATTAAACAACTAATTAATTAGATACTTAGAGAAATAAGAAACCTAAATAAAATAAGAAATTAATCAAATTAGGAAATTAATAAAATAAGAAATTATAAAAAAGGAAAATATAATGGAATTATGGTTTGTTCTACCTTAATCTCTTCTTCTTGAAAAAACACGTTATCAAGCTCTATAAATGTAAAAGAACTCCTCGTGGATTGAATATGAATTTTGGTTTTGCTGTAGCAATCCTGCAGGAGATAAAACTTGATATTTATTTTTTAGATAGACTTTGCATGCTGTAACATATTGGCTAACGTCTCTCTCCATACCCCGCCAAAAGAACTCCTTTGAAATTCGATGAAGAGTTTTAGAAACCCCCGAATGACCTCTTGATGCACTATCATGAAATCCTTTCAGTAGAAGAGGAATGATGGATGATTCCTTGATCAAAATTACTGATTTTGAAAATATAGATGTCCATTAAGAATTTGATATCGTCATGGTCTTGCACCCCTTTCTGTAAGTCAGTATAAACCACTCCCAGTATAGGGTTTGATCGAATCTTGAAATTCAGTATCTTCCATGGAATAAGTGTAATGAAGGACACGACCAAAAGTTCCAAATATTGCAGTCTTCTTGATAAAGTATCGACTGCCTTGTTCTCCACACCTAGACAGTAGTGAATCTCAAAGTCGCAGCCAATTAGTTTGGTTAACCACTTCTAATGGTTGGTACTCATAACTCGTTGCTCCAGAAGAAACTTAAGACTACGTTGATCTATTCTTACAATAAATTTTTGTCCCAATAAATATGGTTGTCACTTCTGTGTAGCAAAGACGATGACTTTAAGCTCATGTTCATATACTGATCCCTAGCAGGCCGAATGAGGTAGTGCTTGACTAAAATATGCAATGAGCATTCCCTCTTGCATGAGAACCGCCCCAAAGTCCACAGCCCGAAGCCTCAGCTTCAATAATAAATGGTTTAGAGAAATCTGGTAATGCGAACATTGGTACCGTAGTCATAGCTTTTTCACGACGATTAAAAGCGAGTATTGATTCTGAATCGCAATTAAAGTTATCTTTCCGAAGTTGATTTGTTAATGGCATTGCAATTTTGTCATATCCTGCTACAAAACCTTCGATAATAGCCAATGAGGACTAAGAATCTTCGAAGATCCTTCAAAGTGCGGCGTGTCGGCCATTGGAGCATGACCTGGATTTTGGACTGATCGGCGGTCACTTCTTCAGTAGAAATAATGTGTTCCAGATATTCAAGTTGGAGTTGTGCGAAAAGAAACTTAGCCTTATTGATATAAAAAGAGTGCTCTTATAATATCATGAAAATCTGCTTTAAAGGTTGCAAATGAGTTTCAATATTGTGGCTAAACACCAAAATATCATTGAAGAAAATCAAGACAAATTTTCGAAGTAAAGGTCAAAAAATTTGATTCATCACCACCTGAAATGCCGATGGTGAATTCGTAAGGCCAAAAGATATTACCAAGAATTCGTAATGACCTCCATGTGTTTGGAAAGCCGTTTTAGGAATATCTTTAGAACGGACCTAAATCTGATGATACCTAGATTTTGAATCCAATTTGGAAAAAATCTGTGCTTTGTGTAGCTCATCTAACAATTTGTCGATGACAGGCATCGAAAGCTTGTCGGGCACTGTTACCATGTTAAGGGCACGATAATCGACGCAAAATCGATAACTTTCGTCTTTCTGTTTGACTAACAGTACGAAACTAGAGAATATACTACAACTGTGACGAATAATTCCCGCTGCCAACATTTCTTCAACCAATCTTTCTATCTCATTTTTTTGAATACGAGGATAACAATAAGACCACACACATAGAGGCGATTGTCCATCCTTGAGAACAATAGCATGGTCACGAACACAAGTGGGAGGGAGCTCAGTAGAAGTTTCAAACAATTCCTGATTGATTAATTGCTTAATACTGGTTAGAATACTTTCTAATTGTGAAAGTTGAGGCTTAGTTAGCTGCAAGTTATAGCAATTTAATAATACTTCGTAACTACCTTTATTTATAGCTTTTATAAAGGCTTCTAATGAAACTGAATTTTTATTAAGACTTGGATCTCCTCGCAATCTAACATTCTGGGTCCCCATCTTAAGCTTCATAGTTAACTCAGTCCAATTCAGGTGCATATCGCCCAAAGTTTGTAACCATTGCATCTCTAGAATGATGTCGGAGCCTCTCAATTCCCAAGGTAAAAAATCCGCTAGAACTTCCAATTTTTGCAACTTCTATTGAATCCCACGAAAAATTCCCTGACTTTTTACTGAGAATCCCATGCCTATCATAATTTTGTAGCTACTCATTGCCAAATTAAATGCTGAACTAGCTCCGTTGAAATAAAATTGTGGGTGTCTTCACTGTCAATTAGAACAATAACCGATATACCATCAATGTCTTTCAACAACTTCATAGTTTTTGTGGTGTTAATCCCACTACAGCATTCACAAATAATTCCACAGGGCTTGGAAATAGGGGTGTTCAAAACCAAACCGGAACCAGTGAACCGAACTGAAACCGATCAATTCTGTTCGGTTCGGTTCAGATCGGTTTTGAACACCTCAGAACCTATCTTCAATTCTATTTTGTAGGAACTGAATTTATCGGTTTCGCTTATTCAAAACCGACATTAATCGAACTGAACTGATAAATTTACAATTTTATGAAAAAAATTTGGTTTGCGATTTGATTTAGGGCTAATATTAAGTAATTGTTCAATAAATTGTTTTTTGTTCTAAATTAAGTCTCACAATTGTTTAAAATTTAAATTATTTGATTGAAATCTAAATAATAATTGAATTATTAACTAATTAGCTCTTAAATTGTATTAATTAGTAATAAAATTATTATCTAATTACGAATAAAATTATTGAATTATACTAATTAATGATTCAATTAGTAGATTATACTAATATATTATTAAATTATACTAATTAGTTATTAAATAGATTGATTATTATTGATTATTTAATTTAATTAATCAGTGATTTAATTTTATATTTTTTTCCATAAAATAAATATTTGATTTGATTTTTAATTATTTTTGTTAAATTTACATTGGTAAAAATTAAATTTATATTTACGTATAAAAATAAAAAAATATATTATTTTATATAGTGAGTAGAACCGAAGCCGAACTAAAGCTGAATTTAAAATTTCGCTTCGGCTTTGATTCTTAAACGGTTCGGTATCGGTTCCATTTTTTACAAACTGAAAAAGTTCGATTATGTTTTTGTTCGACCTAAAACCGAACCAAACTGACTTTTGCACACCCCTACTTGGAAATGGGTTGGTCACTTCTTCCTCGATTTCTTCTGTAGAATTTTCTCTTACTTCTGCCCCTTTGAAATGGTGACAAACAGGGGTGGAATCAGTTCGGTTCGGTTCAGTTTTAGACCAAATTGGAATCGAACCTACTCGGTTCGGTTTTAAAAAAGAAAAATCGAAATCGAACCGAATCCACCTAAAAACCGATCAAAAACTAAACCTCTGTTTTTGGTTTTCCTCGGTTTGGTTTATCACTTCTAATTACATATAGGATTTTCTAATAAAAGTGTGGAGCAGAAATATAGAGAAAAATGGAGATTATTTCTCATAGGAATTACAAAACCAAACAAAAACCTATTTTACAGTAAGATTTCACGGCAAAATTTTACAAATTTCATAGCAAGATTGGTCTATTCAAACACAGACCAATATCCTATTGCATTTGTTCAAAAACATACCAAATTTCACTACAATAAACAGATTTCACAGTAAGATTTCACATAATTTATACCAAAATATAGATTTCATAGCAAGATTTCACAAATTTCATTTGCAATTAATCTGTGTGAACTACAAAGCGCGAAATGAGAATTAAAATTGAAGCAACAAAACATTGAATATATATTCGATGAACTTGTGTGAAGTTCGATCTTCAAACTACAACTATCCAAAGCAACGACGTTGACTCCGAGTTAGGGCTGCGCTGAAAAGACGACGATGACAACGGCGATGACGCTGCTTGGTAGTTGACACTCGACGGAGAAACAGAACGATGACCGATGGTTGAAATACACAACTTTTCATCTATTCAAATGGCGCATACAGGATGCAGTTGAGCTCGAAGGAACGATGAGTTGTCGGTTTTACTTTTATAGGACGTAGATTTATAAAGAAAAAATTAGAATTAAATTAGTGACTCAAATAGGTTTTCAGATTTAGTTTTATTTTCAGTTCAGATTGATTTTTCTCACTTAACCAAGAACTGAATTGAAATGATTGGTTCGGTTCAGTTCGGTCCTATATTTTATTTTTTTCATATCAAAATTGATCCGAATTGATAAAAAATGATTGATTCGGTTCGGTTACCCTTGTTGAACAATATTTCTTCAACTTCTAATAACACAATCAGCTATTGTTTTTACACAGAACTAAACCACACTGTGGCAAAGAAACATAACTCTGAANATTGTTTTTACACAGAACTAAACCACACTGTGGCAAAGAAACATAACTCTGAAACACAACAAACTAACAAACATAAGAAAAAACAAACAACACAACACCACAAACCCGGAATCCACAGGTTCGGACATGAGTTCCATGCTCTGGAATTCTCCTTGTAAAACTTTCTGTAAAAACACACATAACATCCACTCCTTGCAACTTGCCTCCAATAAAACTACTCCAACCGCTCTCTTCAACTTCCCTTTTCTAATTACCCAATTATTCTTCATTTCCTCCACAATTACCCAATTAACCTTCATTTCCTCCTCTTATAAACCATACCAAAACGTCCTTGTCCATCAACCCTGTTCGAACCGAATCGATTTCCACCCCTAATGACAATTGGCACTTGTAATTCTCGAGATTTACAATGATTACCAATCCTATATTTCTCGTCGCACCGGTAACACAATCCTTTTTCTCGCCTGGCATGTAAGTCTGAATCAGTTAACTTACAAAACTGGACCTTTGTATTTGTAACAATCAACTTTACGAAACTCTAATTTCTTCCTTCAACTGGTCTAAGTGAGGGAAAATTTTCATGTCTTACATTGGAAATATGTATTGAAGTTTTTCCTGTAAACGTACGAGTTCGGCTTGTTGAGTAAGATAATCTTAACTCCCTAGCCCCATTAAAATTCTTGTTAGCCCTGAGAATAACAATTTTGTCTTCAATTCATTGTGTCGTTTGTATGATTTGATTCAAATCAATAGGCTGCAATTCCAATAATTCTGCTCGAATTTCTGTTTGCAATCCATTAATAAACCAAGCCTCCAAAATGTGATTGGGAATATCTCGAAATGGAGCAGTCAACTTTTCAAACTGCAACCTATACTCTCTTACTGATCCCTCTGGTTGTACTGCCAATAATCGTTCTGATAACGTTCCTTCATGTGAATAGTAGAATTAGTCTAAGAGTCGATCTCTTAGATCCACCCAACTTCGAAATGGTTGCCTACCATCCTCTTATTGATACGAAGCCAAAGCCTCTCCATCAAGGTGCACAGCCACTTACATCTATTTTTTCAGTCTTCGTCAAACGTTGAAGAGCGAAAAAATGCTCAACCCTAAATACCGAATCATCGGGGTCACCATTTTCGAACACTGGCATATCCAAATTCTTAAGCCGGCCATCTTTAGCTAAAACTCTGATCACCTCCTCCGACCTACGTCGAAAGAAAGAGTCATGTTCCGGTAAGCTGTCCATGCTGTTCTCCCCGCGATGGATGCTTGTTTCTTTGGAAATTGGGCCTTGCTAGGCTGGCAGACCTCCTCACAAGTTTTGGGAAGCAATATTTTCATTCAACAGTTCCTCCCCCTTTCTCTATTTTCCAACTTCAGCAACTCGAGAATATTCTGCTTCTGCGCGAAGAAAGAATCCAGCTCTCGGACGAACTCCATCTCCAATCGCCCGAAGCTCGTTGCAGGGCACACCAGCACAGAGCCCATTACGCGACTTCCTAGTGCGAAGCTCGTTGTGCGATATTCTTTCACGAGGCTTGTCTCGTGCCATCTTCAGTGTTGCCAGAGACTCCATTACCGACACCATATCAGCCTTCAAGGTTTGAAGCGATGCAACGTCCACCTTCAACAAACCCAATCCTTGAGAAACTTCATCACGAACATTCCTCGGCTTTGACCTAAATTCTTTGCGAATTTGGCCTAGTCTTTCGTCTCCGGCCACTTTTTTCCCTTCTCCTATCTTCCCGGCCACGAAGCTTCTGTCTTTCAATAACTTGGAAGCTTCTGTCTTTCCGCAGCTTTGAAGCTTTTCCTTACGACTTTGAAGCTTCTGACTTCCCAAGTAGGTGCTTTGATAACAATGTTATGTACCAGACTTTGATATTAATATAAAACAGAAAATTACACAATAACGCAGATGTTCGAGTCTCCACAAGTGATTTCCCCAAATTATGTGATACCCTAAACCCTCACAATTACTTCCTTAAATAAAGACACTAATGGAAAACTAAAACACTTGAACGTAAATATCTAGAAATACTAATAGACTTTTTTTAGAAATACT
Source organism: Begonia loranthoides (assembly GCA_022433065.1). NCBI lineage: Eukaryota > Viridiplantae > Streptophyta > Magnoliopsida > Cucurbitales > Begoniaceae > Begonia > Begonia loranthoides. The sequence continues at coordinate 13,929,768 of CM039474.1, forward strand.
AACAGAAGGTTTAGAATTCCTAAAAGACTAAAAAAATTTAATTTGCCATTTTTGTCTTCCTTGCATAAGTAAATTTTAGAGGTGGCGACGTATCGTTTTGTCATCTACGATGTTTTGGTGTTGAAAAACTTCTGTTGAGGTGGGATAAATTCATCAATTATTCAAAAACATCAGTTATCTCACCCAACACTCTAACTGTTTTGTTCAAAAAATCATTACTAGTTTCAAATTTAATTTTGTCATAGACTACAAGCTCCTGTTGGTGACAATGATCATCAAGTTGGAAGATGTCTAAAGAAATATAATTACATTTAGTGTTTGAATTTCATGATTCGACTTTGGAACCACAATAATTGATGATGTGCAAGATCTATCAATTGTTGCATGCCTTTTGGGTAATAATCGATGATGCCCAAGATCTATCAATTGTTGGATAAATGCATTTTGGGCTGAACAATTGTTGTTGTCGATCTTCCTCACAAATCGGAGATAATGACTTGTCATTCTGACTATGGACAATTGTTGATTGATTTTTTATGAGGTTTGTTTTCCATGGTTCATCAAGTTCTCTCGCTTCATCTAATTTGCTAAAATCGAATCTTTGATTCCTACAATTTCGTTGATCCTTGTTAATTGTTGCAGTTATCATCTGAGGTTTGTTAATTGTTGTAGAGGGTTTTATGAATTTCATTGATTTTTTGAAATCGTTGATCAATGATTCCAAATCGCCGCTCGTTGTCGGTGATTTTTTGCCAATTTGAACCTTTGTCAGCCATTAGGTCGAGGTGAAAATTCTTGCTCTGATACAAATTTGGTGCAGTGGAAATTTTGTTTCGTAATCAAAACAAGAAAACAAAATAAATAGCAGATAGACACTTCTCAAAATAGGGATAATTTTATTGATTGTTAAAAGTCTCATTCAACTATTACAAATAACTTCTTTTATAGAATTTTTTAATAATAACATGAAAAGAAATAATCATAATAGGATATAATAAATTAAGAAACTAATTAATTAGAAACATAGAGAAATAGAAACTTGAATAAAATAAAAAACTAATTAAATTAGGAAACTAATGAAATAGGAAATTAAAAAAAAAAACCTAATAGAATCGTGGTTTGACTTACATGAGCTCATACTATCATATCTGTCCTTCGAGTAATGAACTATACTTTCTATTGTGCAGTAAAGACCTGGCCAATTTCCACCGACCAAAAGCTTCTTGGTATCCTCATGATAATGAAATGGCTGTGAAAGAGCAAGGGAAGTTGCCCACTATTGGACCTATGAAAATATTAGTGAAGTGCCTGGGAGGGAAGGGTAGCAAACTTTATGTGGATGCTGAGGAAACTATTTTGTCTGTGAAGGACAAAGCTTCAAAGAAGCTAGGTAGTTGTTTCATTTCAAATCAATTTTTTCACTAGAATTGGTTGATTTTTTTTTTTTTGCATATGGTATTAAAATATTTCTTGTTCAATTGTTCTTTTGTCAATATGAAAATTGTAATAATGTTTGTTAATCACTAAATCTTGTGAAATAAATAGACTAATCTTGTTTTTTGGTTAGATTTTAAGCCCTCTGAAATGGTGAAAGTATTTTATTTGGGAAGAGAACTTGAAGAAGATAAGTCTCTAGCTGCCCAAAGTGTTCAACCAAACTCCTTGCTTCATCTTGTTCGTTCAAAAATATACTTCCTGCGACAGGTGCAACGTCTTCCGTTTGACAATAAATCTTTGCGACCTCCTGGGGCATTTAAGAAGAAAACTGACCTTTCTGTAAAAGATGGTCACGTATTTTTAATGGAGTAAGTATTTCAAACACTTCAGTTTTTCTTTGAGCGTATCATATGCTGTCCTAAGTTGTCTACTATTGCGATTTTGTCTATAATTAACCAATGTGGCTGGCTTACATTTAAGCTGCTTTCATAATTTTCTTTGAAGTGTATTTTTAGAAATTTATTGGAAAATTGAAGTGGATAAAAATAATGGTTAGTAGACCTGATTTTAGCAGGATACTGATTTCTATTACCGTCTAATTAGGAAAAAAGGTAAGAAAAAATTTGTGTGATTTTTATTGCGGGATAGACAAAATAAAGGCAAAAATTGGTGATGCACGAGTCTACTTATCTTTCTCAAGACACTGCAATCCACATTCTTTTTTTTTTGTTGATGTACCAACACTTTTTTTCAAAATGGACGCCTGTACGTTTTAAATTCAAAGAAGTGACTCCAGCCTTGCCACGCCAGGATGTGGCTTAAAATAATAACAAAAGTGTAAGTTAATTCTTTACAATGTTGAACATGAGTTGGTAGCCATGCTTAATAGGTGAATTCTTCTTGAATTGAAGATTCAAAAGAGAATCACTTTTATTGGTTGATAACTCCTCTGTTTAAAGCGATTTACAGCAATTAACTAGATGGAATCGTAGCTGAAACCAATAAATAGGAAATGTCAAATACAAAATTTAAAGAGCAACAACATCTAAAATCCTGTCCCTAAAAAATAGGAGATAAGATAAGAGTAGCAAAATAGAATTTAAATTAAGAAGAGAATCAGCTACAAATCAAGAAAGAAGATCGTGTTTTTCAGCATTCTCCAGCTGGAGACAAAATATTGACCATTCCCAACTTTCTTACATTGTCTGCAAAAATTTGCTTGCTAAACTCTTTTGTAAAAATGTTTCCAATCTGGCTTTTGGATGGAATATATGTAATACAAATTTCTACATTCCCTATCTTCTCTTTGAGAAAGTTTTTCAATTTCTAGATGCATGGTGTGATCTTGATGAATTAGATTATGAGCCATACTTACGGTTGCCTTATTGTCAGAAAATTGTTACAAAAAAGCTTCAAAGGTCTTGAGTAAAACTTTTGTCGCTCGTCCAAGAGTCTTCTAATCCTAATAATTTTACTAGTACCATGTGGCAAAGCTCTTAGTTCTGCTTCTCCACTACTTTGAGGTACTGGATCTTGTTTTTTGCTTCTCCAAGCGACCAGATTTCTCCACACAAATGAACAGTATCCAGATGTAGACTTCCTATAATCAATAGAGCCATTCCAATCAGCGTCAATGTAAACTTCGACTTGTTTATTTTCATTCTTGCCAAAAAATAGAAAATATAGTCCATTGCCAAGAGTCTTCTTCAAATACTCAAAGATCTTGTAAACTGCTTGTAATGACCCTTTTGAAGGACTATGCATACATCGACTCACCAAGCTTATGGCGAAGGACATGTCTGGTCTAGTCTGAGGTAAACAAATAAAATGTCCAACCATTCTTTGATATCTACCGTGTGTGCTCATCCACCAACATTTTTACTCAACTTACTGATTGAATAAACAGGGCAGCCAGATGGTTTACAACCCATCATACCTGTCTCCTTAAGTAAGTCTAATGTATATTTTCTCTGAGATCAAAATCCCTTGTCTGCTTCTTGTTACTTCCATCCCTAAAAAATACATGAGTTGACCCAACTTCTTAATCTCAAACTCCAGAGCCAAAAAAGTTTTCAGCTGGTTAAGCTCTTCTAGGTTGTCTCTAGTTAGAATGATGTTATCCACGTACACTAAAAATATGGCTATCTTGCAAGATGATCCTTTTGAAGAATAGTGTGATCTTTGACCATAGGTGTATCTCAACTTCAATAAAGACTTGGTGAAATGATTGAACCATGTTCTAGGTGATTGTTTCAACTCATAAAGTGACTTCCTTCGGTGACATACTTTTCCACTATTCTTCTCTTCATCAAATCCTGGTGGTAACTCCATAGAAACTTAATTCTTTAAGGTTTCCGTTAAGAAATGCATATTTAACATCCATTTGCTAAAGTGACCAATCAAGATTAGCTGCAAGTGATATTAGGATTCTCATTGTATTGAGATTGGTTAAGGAGCAAACGACTTGTCATAATCAATTTTTAGCATTTGTGTAAAACCCTTAGCAACTAACTTTACCTTGTTTTTATCTATGTCCTATCGGCTTGTACTTAATAGTGAACAACCATTATTTACTGCCATCTGGAATTTTTCCCTTTGTTAATTGCATCACTTCTCAAGTTTCATTCTTCTTTAGTGCTCCTATTTCTTCCATGTATATTACTAGGTACTTGAGAGCTTGAGATCTTCTCGCTTAGAGCTCGGTATGTGGCAGATCACTTAGTACTACAAGTAATTTTGCAAGGGATATTTTGTGCAGATTTGGGTTCCCTTACTAAGAGCATTTGGCTTGTCAATATCACTTATTAGATTTCCAGAAGAACCTGAAATACCATAGAACTTGGAGCATTAGAGGCAGTAGGATTTACTTCTACGCCAGTCCCTTGGCATTGTTCTATGCCTCTGAAAGTAAGTCTTTAGATCTGGCCCTTTTTTCTGATAAAGATCCTGGGTATGAATTGTAAGTGGAGAAACATCCATGATCTTCAGTCACATTATCAGAGGCGGCAGAGTCAATAATCCAAACATCCTTAGTTACTGAGTTGGTAGTCAAAGCACAAGAAAAAAAAACCCTTTTTGAGCGAAGGAACAAGATTGATTGATGTTAGGCTGAACATTTAGTAATGGTTGAGCAAATATGTAGTTCAGTAATCTGCACAGGCTGCTCCTAACTCGCCTATTGCCTGTAAATAACAACTACATCAAAGTCCTATTGGAGATAAGATAGGAGTAGTAAATAGAATATAAATTAAGAAGAGAATCAGCAACAAATCTGTGTCAACACTGTGTCGTGTTCTAGTTTTTACACATTTTTTTCCTTCATATAAATCAAGCAAATTGTGACTGATGGTTGCAAGATGTTAAGCAGTTTCTTGGTCTTAATTACTGGAAAGCTTCGGTAATTGAGGTAAGCTGCACAAGCAATTTAGAGGTTCTATTATTTGTTTTTCTAGATCTGTTTTGCTTTATTGAAAATAGTCAATAGTAGAGTCTCATGCATCTCTTCATCCAAAGTTCGTTCCAGGTGCATGAACTTTACATTATTTTATTGCTAATTACCTAGAACAGTAGACATAACCCTTCCCTAAATAATCTTTTTTACACTTTCTGTAGCTTATATGGTCGGGTATATTAGAGGAGGGTATATAATTGGTATTTTTAGTTGAATTTTACTCTACAAAATTTTTTGTAGGTATTGTGAAGAAAGGCCTTTACTTTTGAGCAATGTGGGAATGGGTGCAAGATTATGCACATATTATCAAAAATCAGCTTCAGATGATCAAACTGGCTCGTTTTTGCGCAATGGGAGCAATGGACATGTTATTTTATTAGACCGTGCTGATAAATCGCCTTTCCTTGGAGACATAAAAGCAGGTTCTAGTCAGTCATCGCTTGAAACAAAAATGTACAGAGCCCCTATATTTCCACATAAAGTGCCATTGACAGACTATTTGCTTGTTCGTTCTGCAAAGGGGAAGCTTTTGCTTAGACGGATTGACAGAATTCATGCTGTCGGACAACAGGTTTGTCATTATGCAGAGTTTTACGAGTGCAGTAGTCCTATGCTAGTACGTTGTTTTTTCCCTCCCAAAATATAGAGCTGCAATCAATGTGCCTCAACAAGTTCCTCTTTTGTTTGTTTGAAGCTTGTGGTGTGCTAGAAATAATAGAGTTATTATGAATTTGGATTTAAGTTAAAGTATTTATAAATTTTTTTGTCGAGAGAGCAACGGAGTAGTTAGAATTTATTCGATTGATTATCTCTAACACAGGACAGTGGAAGAGGACATTCTTCTCGGGGGGAAGTTGTTCTTTTCATTTTTCTTCTCTATTATCTTGATCCGTTCTTGGTATACAGTACAAATTTTTGAATATACAGGTTTAACAAACAACAAAAAAAGTGAAAAAAATAGACTCTGCGAAGAATGTTCTTGCATTTGTGTGAATGAGTTTTAATGAGACTATCTTATATTCAAAGCTAAAATGATTTCTAAAACTTTGGTTAGCTCCAAACGTGCAAGTCTGGCTTGGAGCCTAGTAAGTACTGTGTAAACATGCACATAAATCTTGAAATTTAGTTTTTCTAGCTGTCTTCTAAGAACAATGTTCAGTATGGGCTAATCAAGGAATTTGGAAGGATGCAAATGTTCCCAAAAAGGTGGCACATCTTTTTTGTACTAAGTAAACAGAATGTAGGTCGGAAGCCATCAGGCTGCCATATTATGCAGATCAGAAGTAGCTATTTTTGAATGACTGGACATAACGTGGAATTTTCTGCTTGTTGGAATCTGCTTGATTGGTGCCATTCTTTAGCATATATGTACATGAAAGAGAGCATTACTAAAATGAGGCTGGATAGAAGAATGAAGTTGTGAGAATCAATATTAGTTAAAATAATGTATTTTTTTTTTTTATTTCGTTGACCTGCCTTTTCTTTTCAGGAGCCACTTATGGAGGTAATATCTCCTGGATCAAAGAGACTTCAGAATTATATGATGAACAGATTAAATGTTTATGTGTGCCGTGAATTTCTTGCTGCTGAAAAACGTCGATCACGTCCATATGTCCGAGCTGAGGAGTTACCTTCTTGGTTTCCTTATCTCTCTGAACCCTTAATAAGGAAAAAATTGCGAGCATCTGCTGATTTGATGGTTGTCTATATTATTATTTTTGGATTTGTTTGAAATACACTCACATTCTCAATACTTATTATTATTTGACTTGTGTCCTGCACATGCAATATTGTAGAAGAGTCCAAGTGGACAATCAATTTGGATTAAGAAGCCTGACTTTCGCATTTCCAAAAATGATCTACGAAGGGTCACACCAGAAGACGTGAGTAAATCATCATCATTTTTCTTATAGGTGCCCTTCGGCTACTTGTACTAGTCTCTATGTTAAAAGTGGGTAGTTGTTCTTTAAGTAAAAGTAAAGTGATTAATAGGTCTATAATTTGTAGTTCTATATGATAAAATTTCTATGAATAAGGTTCTGTCTCTCCAAAGATCTTTGGAAAGTTGCAAAGCGAGGCAAAAAGTGAGAGGCTTGTAAGAGTGAGTGTGAGGGGGTTGGGAAGTTGCAAAACGAGGCAAAAAGTGTCTCCATAAATATTTGAACTTGCGAAGCAGGATGACATGAGCCTCTGGTTTTTTTTTGATTTCTCCGTGTTATGTTTGTGTCATGTTTATTTGGTTCTTGAATGATTAAAGCTGTAAACATGGAATGTCAATATAATCCACAAATGATTTTCTAGCATATAGGATGCTTGATAATGTCATTTCTGTCTTTAAAAAGTAATGTTTTCTGCTGTTGTACAATTTGTTTGGCATACCTTGATTATCATGCTGATTAAATCATTCAATATTTGAGTAACTAATTTGATAATGTTTGTTCTAATCGAAATACATGATTTGGCATATCCAAGTTTACTATAATTTATATAAAGAAATATATAAATGATTAAATTAATTTCAATCCAACAACTATTGTTTTTGGGATTATTGGTACTTGTCAGTTTCTTACTTCTCTTTCTGTTTCTCGAAAGTGTAGATTCTTTAAATGAGTAATAACTAGAATTGTTAAAGTAAATTGGTAACATTCGTCTGAGCAACATCAGGTTTGTTTGTACCTTAGGTATGTAGATATGAAAGCATGCAAGCAGGTTTGTACAGACTTAAACACTTAGGGATCGCTGAAGTTTTTTCGACAGCAATTTCGTCTGCAGTGAATCGAATCCTTGATGATGCAATTGCTTTGGCTGCTGCGTCTCATATTGAACGGGAGTTGCTAATTACTCCTTGGAACTTGAGTAGCACTTTTGTTTCTTGTATGCAGGTAAAGAATCTTGCCTTGTATAAATTTTTGAAATAGAAGTCCATAATTGTCTAGAATAATGCTTGTGACTGCTCTATTGCATTAAGTAATGGATTGATGAAATGCTGAAAATAATTCTACATGTAATGTTAGCCACTGTGTGAAACAAATAAGTCATACAAATTATAACTAATAGTAACTATATGTATATAATTATTTAAGATTAATTTATTCACTTATTTAGGACTCAGTATATACTATTTATTGTTATAATCTTAGATAATAAATTATAGAATATATACTTAATTAACATATTCTATTAATTATCATTTTTCCAGAGTTCTTGTGACATTAAAATTTTTTCATTTTTCCTCTTACCTTCTGCCTCCATAAAGATACCTACATGCTCTTTAAGTTTCACTAGTGCATGTGACTTCCTTGACATCCTATTGTTTTTCCAAGATTCCATTTCGGTAAACCAAACTCAGGAACTAGTAAACTTGCCCATTCCTTACAATGTACGAAACTGATCATTGAAGGAATTTGGAAAACTTTTCAAATTCAGTTGTTTGTCTCTACAAGTTGTATTTTTTTCACTCTTTATTCTAGGCTTAACTGTAGTGAAGTAATTTACTAGCTAAGATTTTATATACTGTATTAATAAAAAAAATTATATGTTGATTGGACGCTCAAATATTAGATATATGAAAATTGATAATAACAAAAAAAAAAAAAACATAGTCCAAAAGGGGAGACAAAAAAGAGGGAAGTATTTGAATGTGGAAATGATAAAATTGATTCTTTACAGGGGAAGTGTGAATGGAGTAATGTCTAAAAATCTCAGAGGTGGAGGATCATTTTGTGACATGCATTCTAACTTGGTCTCTGTCCCAAAATTTATTGTTTACAACATTGTCCTTGAGTTGACAGTTCTAGAGTTTTGTTAGTTTTGTTTACTGTACTACCAATTGGCAAAGATTAAGAACTTCCATAGAAGATGTCTATCGATATTAAAAGTCACTGGTAGATGGAGTTAATGAAAGAAAGCTATTTGATGGATTAGTTAAAAACATTGAATTTATAGACAATATACATCCACATTTGTCTGCTTAAATCACACTCTTAAATTCATTTGCATAATCTACACCATTGAGGTGAAAGAGAAGTCATTAGGTTTGAATTTGATTTTTGACCTTACCAAATTTACACTCAATGGTATTACTTGAACTTCTGCAATTGTTTCTTTCAAATAAGTTTATGAGAACTAAATAGGTTAAAAGGAGGAGAATGTGCCGAATGGATAAAGAAAGTGATGGAAGTAAAACTATTAGAAAATGAAAATCGCAAAGTCACTAGATGATGAGATTCAAAGTGGGGAGAATAATAAGAATTCTAATGATTGGGGTCTTTGATGCAGTATGGGATAAAGTAGGCCCAAAAGGCCCATGAGTTGTGTTATTTAATATTTTATTTCTTATTTTAATTTTAGTCGTTTTATTTTATTTTATTTTAATCGTTGAATTTTTATTTTTATTTTTATTTAAAGGAAGATGATAAACATTAAGCCTTAGAATTTGATATTGAATTATTTTATTTTTTTATAGTTATTTTTCTAGTTTTTCTTATTTCTCTGTTTCAATTACGAAACAAAACTTTCATTGCATTAAATTGGTATCAAAGCAAGGATTTTCACCTTGACCTGATGGTTGACGAAGATTCAAGTGGACAACGAGTCATGTACAACGAACGGCGATTCGAAATCATTGATCAATGATTTGAAAAAATCGATCGAGAGATCAGTGAAATTCATAAAACCCTCCGCAATCTTTCTTGGATGATGACTGTGGCGACTACCGAGTGAATTCGATCGAGAGATCAGTGAAATTCGAACCGATCATTTCAATTTAGTTCTCGGTTGTAGGTGAGAAAAACCGAATCGAACCGAAAATAAAACTAAACTTGAAAACCTATTTGAGTTATTAATTTAATTCTAATTTTTTTTCTATAAACCTACCTCCTGTAAAAGTAAACCCGACAACTCCTCGTTCCTTCGACCTCTGCTGCCTCCTGTATGCGCCATTTGAAGAGACGAAAGGTTGCGTATTTCAACCCTTGGCAATCGTTCTATTTCTCTGTTGAGTGTCAACTACCGAGTGGCATCGTCGGCGTCATTGTCGCCTTTTCAGTGCAACCCTAACTCGCAGTCAGTGCCGTCGCTTTGGATAGTTGTAGTTCACAGTGTGAACTTCACACAGATTCGTCGAATATATATTCAACGTTTTTTTGTTTTGATTTTCATTATCATTTCACACTTTGTAGTTCGTACAGATTAGTTGCATATGAAATTTGTGAAATTTGGTTATGAAATCTATTTTTTGGTATAAAATATGTGAAATCTTGCTATGAAATTTGTTTCTTGCTATGAAATTTGGTATGTTTTTGAACAAATGCGATAAGATATTGGTTTATGTTTGAATATACCAATCTTGTTGTGAAATTTGTAAAATCGGTTTTGGTTTTGTAATTTCTATGAGAATTGATCTTTATTTTTGTCTTTATTTCTGTTTCGCACAGACTTTGTCTTCTCCTCACTTTTCTTAGAAAATTAAGGGCATTTTTCCTATTTGTGATTAGAAGTGAAAAACTGAAACCGAATCGAGGAAAACCGAAAACTGAGGTTCGGTTTTTGATCGGTGTTTAGGTGGATTCGATTCGATTTCGGTTTTTCTTTTTCAAAACTGAACCGAGTCGATTCAGTTCCAATTTTGTCTAAAATCGAACCGAACCAATTCCACCTCTAGTTTCTGGAATTCATTTGTCCACCCAATTTGGGAGGAATGTTCTATACATAGTACTCTCAATGTTATCCAAAAATAAAGTGAAGATTCATCCATTTGACCGACTTATTGCACTGACAAAATCCATTCTAGAATCTGCGAAGCCATTTCGAACCTACTAGCAACAACTGCAGCTATGTCAAGATTGGTTGTGATGCATCACGGAGGAGGGAAAATGGGAAACCCTTGATGCAAACTGATATTTATAGAAAAAATTTGTCTCGAAATTGGTCGAAGTGTAAATCGCACAAAACTCGTCCAAATGACGTGAAATTTGGACCACGTTCTTCTCTGTGAATCAATAGCTAGCCCTCTAAAAATCAGATGAAAACTCGTTCGGGAGAGGAAGTTAAGCACGGAAAAGTTCTACTAACCTGAAGAGGCACCAACGGGCAGAATCGGAGCTCAAATGGAGTATCTTGTAACTTTATCAAATAACATTCAAATGATGTGAAATTTGGATCACAATCCACTCTATAAGTGAAGATGTTCTCCAAAAATCCGAGGAAGAATCGGTTTGGAACAAGAACTATTCACGAAAAGGAACAAGCTGGTTTGAATAGGTGCCAAAATTGCACCAATCGACTTCAATGGTCTCCACTGAGAAAGATACTTCAACTTGGGTTTTAGCAGACCTTCTAAACTTTCACTAGAGATATCCCCCTCTAGAGGGAAGTGGAGGAAAGATTAGTATAAGAGAAATCACCGCAAAACTTGCAAGGAACAATGATGATTCAATTCTTTGACACAAAATCCACTTGAATAACACCACAAAGGGAGATGGCCGATTTGGAGTAGGGGTGGGAAAACCGGTTCTCGGTTTCGGTTCTCCGTTCTGGTTCCGGACTTCTTAGAACTGACCATTCGATTTTCAGTTCTAAGAGTGAGGAACCAAACCCAAACCCGAACCCGGACCCAGAACCGGATCCAGACCCGAGTCTCGGTTCCGGTTCCGAATTGGTTCAATGTGCTGTCTAAAAATGAAGGTAGCCGATCGCCATCGTGGCTATCGAAAGATCCAGAGAAAACAGAGAGGCAAGAAGATTGAAAAACCCAATGCACCTTGGATAGATCCCTCCGAGACTTTTTTGGAGAAGAGTTGGATGAAGAAGCACAGTTCATTCCATTACCTTTATTTCCACTAGATCCCATCCCTCCTACACAAGATGAAGATCCCTACACCATTGCCGCTAAAAACAGAAAGAAATATGACTACCAAAGGTAAATACAGAAAAAGGAAGAGAAATATTCAGATAAGATGTTTTAGAAATTGAAATCGATGTGGAAAATAGCACAAAATCGAAAGATGGAAAAAAAAAATTGGTGGGACTAGAAAGAGGAAGACGAAAGAGCGTCTCAAAATAAGAATCGAAATAGGAGAGAGAGAGAGAGAGGAGGCAAATGCGGAAATGAGTGTGTTTTCATGGGAAGCAGGCAATCAAAAAGGAAAAGCAACCAAAACAGTTGATGTTGGAGAACGCCGTTGTTAACTATGCCCGCACTTGCAGTCGGTTCCTTGTTCCATAAACCAAGAAATGACCCAGAACCGAGAGCCGATTCTCGGTTCCTACCCATTTGCAAATTTGGCAACCAAGAACTAGAACCAAATCTCGGTTTTAGGTCGGTTCTCGGTTCTTTTCGGTTCTTGCCCACCCCTAATTTGGAGGGAGCTCCCACATTTTAAAAGAGTTTCTTTTATGATTCAAAACTGACTAGGGTAGCTCTTAGAAAACTTAAATACTTGTTCAAAATTAGAGTTAATGTCCTAAAATAAGATTACCAAAAAACTTTCACAAAACACTCACACTAGGCTAGAACATGCTCTAACCGAGTGGTACAAATACATGACCTTTTGATCGAATACAAATTAGAATAAAATAATTAAAAATAATTTTCAAACAATCCCTCAAATCTTGAATGCAACAACGAGTCTATGGAAATTATCTTCACGTTCACTCTCCAAGTGAATTTGGTCTCAACTCTGACTAAGGATGTTCGGGCTTCTTTGACAGAATTAAAGCTCTCTGTTCAGGGCTCTTTTCATATAGCAAATGATTTTCAAATTTAACAAAAATTCCCATTTTAAAAAGCTTGGAATGTCAGCTACATTTTTTATAAAGAACACTTTATGCCAAATACTCATCAGGGGTCAGATTGTTGGCAATTTTTGGAATGTTTCATCTATCTCGCAAATTGGAGCTTGAATTTTCACTTATGTTTCACTTTGAACAAGACCATGTGAGACATGAATGTTGGATGGACAAAAATGATGATATAAGCATACTCATCCTTTTGATCACTTACAAAAAGAATACTTGAAATAAAGTTAGAAAATCTCCATGCTTGATTGTCAATGGATGGAATCCATGGCACATCAGGTTATGCATCCCCGACTGCCGGCAAGAATTCTTGACTAGTGATAGGTTAGGGTTTCTACCTACCCAGCCCAAAATCCTAACGTACGATTTGCCTTATTCCGTTAAATAGGCTAAATGATTATCCTAAGTAGCGTCAATAAGAAAACTTATGACAGGAACCAATGTGAGCAGGTAATTATTCATTTGACGAAGAAGACAATTTTCCTGAAGATTGCGTTTTCGCTCAACAACCAAACACTTACGAGTTCAAAATGAAGATAGATTTGCCGAATTTTGATGGTCGATTATATATTGAAAATTTCCTTGATTGGGTTCACACGGTTGAAAACTTTTTCGATTATCTAAATAATATTGTGGAAAAACAAATTACGTTGGTGACATGTAAACTAAAAGACATGGCTATAGCATGGTGGGAATAACTTCAATTTAACCGACAAAGATAAAGAAAATTGCGAGTTCAAACTTGGCGCAAGATGAAGTGGATAGTACAAAGGCGCTTCCTCTAGATTATGAGCAATTTTTATATCAGCAGTATCAGAATTGTCGACAGGCTAACCGAACAATGAATGAATACACAATAGAAGTTTACTAACTGAATGCTCGAGTTAATTTATCTAAAACTGAAGATCAACTGATAACTCGATACATTGACTGTCTCAAATTGTTTATCGAAGATCGACTGACTCTTCAATTAGTATGGATTATGACAGATGCTGTGAATCTAGCAATGAAGGTAGAAACTTAGAACAATAGGTCTACTGCTCGCAATTCAAACAATTTTTGCTGATTAGCCGCAAAAAGATCTTCTAATCAAAAGAGATCAATGATTGCAAGCCACAATGTTAATAAGGATTCTCATGCACACCCACAATCAGTTCAGAATAAAAGTGAAAGTTCAACTTTTACAGATTTAACACTCAATGTCGAAATCCATAACAATGCATGCCCTAACTTGGGCAAATGTTTTAGATGCAATTAACCGGATCATCTCTCTAATAATTGTCCAAAATAGGTGATTTGTCAATTTTGTGGAAGAAGATGGCACTGAGAGGAACAATTACCGAACGATGACATTATGAAGGAACTGAATTTAAAGAAGAATATGTTGGAGAAGAAGTTGCGTGTATCATTCAGCAACTGCTACTGGCCCCAAAAAAGCCGAACCATTTACAATGACATAAAATCTTTCGAACCCGATGCACCATCTGTAACAAGGTGTGTAATGTGATTATCGATAGTGGTAGCAGTGAGAATGTCAAATCCAATGCCCTCGTGAAAGCATTAAATTTGAAGATAGAGAAATACCATTGTATAAAATTGCATGGATCAAAAAAAGATTTGAAGTACAAGTTCTCGACGAAGGATTAGATTATGTGTGATGTGATCGATATGTATGTCGGGCATGTGTTACTTGGACGACCGTGACAATATGATGTTGATGCCACTTATAAGGGTCAAGACAAAACCTTTGTGTTTTGATGGTTTGACAAGAAAATAGTGTTGATGTCGCAATTTCCATAGCTAGAGATTAATCCTGCTGTTAAGAAGGTAGCCATTATTCACTAGCATATCTAGATCAGAATTCTTTTAACAGATCAAAGAACCAAACTTGCTATTAGCTCTGGTAGTGAAGAGCCATTCAGAGGAGATTACTACAGTACCTACTGAGGTTCAAGATATGTTTGTTGAATTTGAAGATCTATATCCAATTGAATTACCGAATCAGTTGTCTCTTGTGCGGTATATTCAATACCACATTGATTTAGTACCTGACGATATTTTGCTCAACTTGCCACACTATTGGAAGAGATCGACAGAACACGAAGAACTTCAATGCCAAATCAATGATTTGTTGGACAAAGAGTTAATCCATGAAAGTATGAGTACTTGTGCATTACTTGCATTCCTCACTCTAAAGGAAGACGGCAGTTGGAGGGCGTGTAGATAGTCGTGCTATCAATAAAATGACGATAAAATGTTGTTTCCTCATTCCACGCTTCAGTGATATGCTTGATCGACTTGCAAGTGCTGTGATATTTACTAAGCTTGATTTACGAAGTGGTTATCATCAACTTCGCATTCGATCAGATGATAAATGGAAGATTGCATTTAAAACCAAATATGATTTTTTTGAATGACTGGTCATGGCATTCAGATTATCCAACGTGCTCAACACGTTCATGTGAATAATGACTTGGTTTCGTCGTTCTTTTCTTAGCAAATTCGTAGTGGTATATTTTGATGACATTCTTATTTATAGCAAAATTAGTGTTGAGCACTTAGCACACCTCCGATCAATGTTAACTGCCTTACGAGGAAGTAAGCTGTGTATTAACCTCAAAAAGTTGAGTTTTATGACAGATCAATTTTCTTTCCCTAGTTTTATAATAAGCAAAAATGAGATTCATGTTGATGAAGCCAAAGTACAAGCAATACAAGAATGACCAAACCATATAACTGTAAGTGAGGTATCAAATTTTCATGGTCTTGTTACTTTCTATGGACGTTTTGTCACAATTTGAAGGCTGACCTAAAAGAAACGCCGGATCAAACAACCTAATCTTCGGAGAGGACTTGATCGCTTAGCCCAAGGTGGGGAAGTCAATGGAAGTCTTAACACAAAATTAAACTCAAAACTTAAAACAAATGAACTAGGGTCCAAAGAGTGATCAATAAGAGTTATAGATAGTGTAATAACAGAGAGAAAAATACTATTCAAGAAATGAAATCATTCAACACCATATAACAAAGTAAAATAAAGAAATAAATTCTCACAAGAGAGCATGAAAACACCAAGGAGTAAACCGCCTCCGAAGTACCCACATCTCGGACACCACATCAAACCACCACAATCACAACCTGAGACAGAAGGGTTGTTAGAGTAAGTGACTAACTGAGTAGGAAACTTATACTAAATGTAATGCACATGTAAAACTGATTTTATCTTTTCTCATCAAAACCATGATCAAAATCAATATCGTACCTGTAAATGAATTTAAAATCATTTTCAAAATATCTTTTACTATCAAAACATGCTTCACGAGCCACCAATGAGACAATTATCAAGCCATCGCTGGATACCTAGCCAACTTTAAAAAAAAATACGCCTACATCGTTTCTTGCAAGTTATAAACAATGATTCGTGAAAAATGAGGCTCATACTAGGACCCCTATGATACAAACAAACAAAAAAGCGGCAGTTCGAAGATGATAGAGCTTCATATGTCTGGAGGAAGAACTGTGAGTGCGATTCGAAGATCTAGCCCCTCACAGGGATTGTTGGCGAATCAGTTAGAGATGACACAACCAAAATATATACACCCTAATCAGATTTAGGGATTCGAAACCCAATGAGTGTGTCATTACAGCCCTATTACGCATTTTCACACAATGCACAAACAAAACATTTCACGCAGTAGAAGATGTATTGGGATATCCTCGTGATACTTTGACACGAAGACCGTACAAAGTATCAAAAGGATTCATCTTTGTGATATGCCTACATCGTTTTTCACAAGTCATAAGCAAGGATTCGTGAAAAAAGAGTCACACAAGGCCCCCTCTGATACAAATACATAGAAAGACAGCAATCCGAAGATGATAATGCCTCATGAGCTTGGAGGAAGAACTGTGACTGCGATATGAAGATTTAGCCCTTCAAAGGGGTTGCCGGTGAATAAGTCATTGACGACACAACCCAAAATATATACACCCTGATCGGGTTTAGAGATTCAAAACCAAAGGAGCGTGTCATCACTGCCTTATTACCCATTTTCACATAGCATACAAACAAAACATTTCATGGTGACAGAAGCCAAGGTGACCAGCCACATGTGCCGTTCGAAATAGGCACTAATATCGAGGACACCATTGGAATCTAAAACCAAATTAATGTCAAAACTCCAAATAAATACTAAGAACAAAACAAGGGTACCAAACTAGAATTCAAAACCAGACCAGAATGACTAATACAAGATTTCCTTGCTCAACACAAGGAGCGACAAGAAACTTCATATTGAACCCTGAGAATCCACACCGATTGGAAACAAGGCTAAGGAAGCTGAGTGAAGTTCACTAAACCCAAACTTCATGAAACATATAGTACGCTCAACCAAGATATAATAGTGGTTGACGAGGCACATCAACAATCAACCCTAAAGATCTACCGGTTGACACGACACGGTTACAGTCGAGGGGACACAACTAGAGTCAATCGAACATGACTACGATCAATTGGGACCAATATGTGTTGACAAGACACAACGATGGTTAATCGGGATCACATAGCAGTCGACAAGACTCAATGACAGTCAACCGAGACCACACAGTGTCAGCAAGACATGATGGCAGTCAAGAGGGAATGATTGCAATCATGTGGCACAAAGTAGCATCAATTAGGGTCAATAAAGCACGACTATAGTCAACTAGGACCATCCAGTGTTGACAAGGCACGATGACGGTCAACCATGACCTCGTGGTGATTGACAAGACATGCAAACAACCATCCAAGACTCAACAACAGTTGACGAGACATAGCTGCCGTCCACTGAGACCAAGCAGCAGTCGACAACTAAATCTGCGGTCAATTGATACCACGCAAGAACCAGAACTAGAAGGGAAGAAACCTTATTCACGAACTCTGTAGAGGCGTGTAGCACCGTGCGACGAAATCTGACCCAAAAAAGGAATCGTGGTTTCCTGGACCCCCACCGCGGACAATCGGTGCGAACGTCTAGACTTGAAGCGGAAATTAAGTGCTAATGCCTCGTGCTTTCACGAACGTACAGAAGAGATGTCCTTTCTTGCGGAAATGTGGAATGGACGTATGGAATGAACATTCCACGTTTTGCCGATATGGAGGAGGAACATCCCCAATGCCATCAAATGATTGCGCGATCGACCAGACTTACGGTAGTGATTGGCCATAAACAACATTTCCAGGACAAAACAACAAAGAAAACTTGTCCCTTTCCACCAATTCTCACTTCGAATCAGTTCAAACTGTTGCATACAACTCTAAAACCATAACAACCACACCACACCCAATGGATTTGAATTTTCAGGCTCAAATCCAAAATCAACATGAAGCAGAAAACTCAATCAGAAAAGACGAGTTAGAAAACTACGTACCAGCGAAGTCTTACACAAAAGTTAGATTCAGATGCTATGAGCGCAAATTGGGCAGAAAAACGACGAGGTTTGCTTGTCGGTCTCCCACCCTCTCACGCGCCTTTGTCTCCTCCCTTCCTTCTAAAGGAAGGGATAATCACAAGAGAAATAAGAAATAAAATTTAATTACTTTATTTAATATATATAATATAAATTAATATATCATATATATTAAATAAAATCTTTAAGTTCTATCCAATAAAAATACCTGACAAAACTCGAAACTCGAAACTCAAAACTAAAATTCAACAACACGAACTTACCGAATATAATCCTACAGCTTCGGGACGCAGGGGAACATGAACTACACTAGTTGACCATTGACTGGACCGTTCACATGTGGCCGAAGATCCATGTCAAAACAATTGGTCTCGATTAAAGCAAAACATTTACTAATAAAAATATGAAATCTAATAATTGCGGATTTTACACGTTTTATCCGAGAATTCAGTGCCATTATGACACCAATCACCAATTGTCTTTAAAAAGTACAATTTCAATAGGGCAAAACATAAGAGGAGACTTTTGAATTGATAAAGGCCAAAATTTGCAACACATCAATATTGGCACGTCCTGATTTTTATCATGTGATGCTTTAGCACAGGGAATTGGAATTGTTTTAACGCAAGGAAGTCGATTAGTCGAATTCTTCAGTGAAAAAATTAGTGAATCTTGACAAAAGTGGACTACTTATGAATTAAAATTTTATGCAGATGTTCGAGCTTTGAAGCACTGGGAGCATTATCTAATTTAGAGAAAATTTGTATTATTTACATACCATTAAGCCTTAAAATTTATCAATTCCCAAAAAATGATGAATCGCATGCACGCCAAGTGGATTTCTTTCCTCCAAAAATTCACTTTTGTTATCAAACATAAATCAAGTCAACAGAATCAAGTTGCAGATGCTCTCAGTTGTCGTGTCTCTTATTTAGCAACAATTAGTGAGGAGGTGGTGGGTTTCGACCATTTAAAGGATATTTTTATGCAACGGATGACGATTTTGGTACTATATGGACTTGTTGCCCCAACAACAACTTTCTTTTTGATTATCTCATTCAAGACGAGTATTTATTTAAAGACAAGCAATCATGTATTCTTCAATCTTCTTTGCAATTACCTTATCAGATAATTACATACTAGTAGTTTAGGAGGACATATTGGTTGGTACAAGACAATTAATTTAGTTGAAGAGAGATTTTATTAGCCTCAGCTTAAGCGAGATGTCGTGCAATTTGTTCAGCGCTGCTCAATTTGTCAGAAAGCAAATGGACATTCCCAAAACATTTGTTTTTATACTCAACCTGTTCTTGAAACAATTTGGAAAGATTTGTTAATGAATTTCGTTCTTGGTCTTCCGTGAACTGAACGAGGGGTTGATTCAGTCATGATTGTTGTTGATCGCATCTAAAAAATTGCCCATTCTCTCCTGTGCTTCTTATATCGCTTATCTATTTTTTTGGAATATTGACCATTTACATGGAGTCCCTTGTCCATTTGAGCAAGTTTGTCATTGCTGATATTTTGATCCATTTGAGCTGTAAACTAGGTGGTTTTGTTGGATGTAGATAATCTTATAATTTCTTTTTGTTATTGTTTGCAGGGTGCAGTTTTTGTCGTCATAATTTTGTAAATCTTCCAAATTGTGCCTCATATTTTTTCGGTTCTCACTTTTTAATTATTTTAATTCAATATAATCTCCATTACAAATTAAAAAAATAATAATACAATACATATTGGAGTCCCATGTTTTTTACGAGGACTGCTTAAAATTTTGATGATTGGTAATTTCTTTTACTAAAGGTCTCTACAACTTAATAGATGCAATGGACTTAAATGTGCTACTTTTGATGCTACAATGGAAGCTATTTCACTCCATTTAGTTTTTGCAGGGAAAAGAAACTATTGAGAGGCTGGAAATTACAGGTGTTGGTGATCCATCTGGAAGGGGACTTGGTTTTAGCTTTGTTCGAGCAGGTCCAAAGGCACCTACTTCAAATGTGTCATTTAAGAAGAAAACAGCAGCTGGTCGAGGAGGTACTACTGTTACAGGAACAGATGCTGATCTCCGTAGACTAAGCATGGATGCTGCACGAGAGGTATAAGTTTTAATTTTATATAATATAATTTTTACTTGTACTTTGCTCAATTCTTAACATAGCTCCAATATCTAGGTTCTTCTCAAGTTCAATGTTCCCGAAGAACAAATTGCAAAATTGACAAGGTGGCATCGCATTGCAATGATTCGCAGGCTTTCAAGCGAGCAAGCAGCTTCTGGGGTACATCTTGATCCAACGACTATTAATAAGTATGCTCGTGGGCAGCGAATGTCCTTCCTTCAACTGCAGCAGCAAACAAGAGAAAAGTGTCAAGAAATTTGGGAACGACAAACTCATAGCCTTTCAGCCATAGATGGCGACACAAAGGAGAGTGACTCCGAAGAAAATAGTGATTTAGATTCGTTTGCTGGGGATTTAGAAAATTTGCTCGATGCAGAGGAATGTGAAGATGCTGAAGTTAGTAAGTTCCTTCCTGGCCACGAAAATGTAGATTCAGTGAAAGGGATCCAAATGAGAAAACACGGATTCCTAGCTCAGGCAGAGGAGGAAATTGAAGATGAAGCTGCTGAAGCAGCTGAATTATGCCGGTTGCTAATGGATGGTAAGGATATTTAGTTCTCCACCTTGTTTCATGAAAGATATATCTTTTTGTGCTATACAGTTTAGAAACTTTTGTCTTACAAAGTCAGTATTGTTTCAGAGCTTCCTATCTTCAACTGCGCTTAAATGTTTTTTGAAGTATCAGATGTGTTACATCCCATTGTTTGTTCTGCTGTCACTTAAAAGTATATTTTTTCCCAAGAGATAACAAACAAAATTTTTGTAATTGGGAGAAGATTACAAAGGTGAAGGGGGGCTATTTTTCTACTTTAAATTACAAGATTACAAAGGTGCAGGATGGAATATCGTTTCAGAAAATTACAATAAAATAAGGGCTATTTCTACTTTAAATTACAAAAAAATGATTACTTACACCATTCATATGGCTATGATTGCCTTACCGAATAAAAAATGGCTATTGTTGCTCCGCTAGAATATTTTTTCTGCTTATAAAATGGTTGATATTGAAAGTCAAAATCTTGTGGAAGTGTTGGGTTTCTGTTTCAAAATTTTGCTGGAAGAAAATGTCCTACTCTCATTATATGGTTTCTTGTAACTTTTCTGCAGATAATGAAGGTAAGATGAATAACAAGAAAAAGAAAAGAAAAGTTGCAAGACCAGAAGCTGGATGGACGCCAGGTTTGCTACCTAAGTTCAATTCTGAGAATGCGGAGTATATCAGGGCTAGTATTAACACTTCTCTGCCTGAAGGATCCTTTATATCAAAAGACAACAATAAAGACCTTCAAAAGGTTAGGATTATTGCATAATTTTCTCTCAGCTCAAGCTGAAACTTAAGTTAGTTTAGAATGCTTTATTATGAGGTGTTGATAGAAAACTTTCTATGATGAAAGAAAGGATAAATAAATAGTTTTGTTTTTCATTATCTTATTAGGAGTGCTTATCCTACCTTTTGTAAGTTTGTTTCTTTCCAAGTCTGCTTATTAATATGTGCTGGAAGATTATATTTAAAACCGATGAGACAAAGAGTGATATGCATAAATAAATAAACTGACCTGAACCCTTATCATTTGGTGCAGGTAGAATATATTCATATTAAAAAAGATAAGTCTGGGAAGGTGAAATCTTTCAAGAAGAATGAAATTTCGAATATGAACCTGATCAATAAACGGCTGAAGATATCAGGAGATAAAGTCAAGGCAAGTGAGCTCATTATTGTTTAATTTGTAGAGATTGGTGGATTTCTTTAATTGTCAATTTTCTTTCGTTTTATTGAACTGCTATCAACACTTCAAAAAGTTCCTATTCCCACATCTATATGATGCATGATCTCAACCTCCAGTCTAGCCAACTCTTTATACAAGTGGTTTTTATTTTACTCGATGATCAGTGAAGCTACTTTTGTTTATTCTCTCTTACAATTAAATAAAATCATGACCTATTATTTGCTTTCCATTTATTTGAGTCAAGCAATTGAAATTTCTGAAGAATGAATGTTGATAAATTGGAACAATTGTTTTCTTATGTTAATGGGAAGACTTTTTTTCATCAATATGTAGTGTGAATTTCACAGATTAACGTACGACCTCATTACGAATTATCTTATGACTGAATATTTATTTTGATGCTATACAGGTTTTTAGTCTTTTGCATTACTGTATATATGATATACTTAAACACGTGACAGCATTGTGTCCTTAATTTTTCAATTTACATTAGTAATATATGGCGAGCCATGCTATTAATATACTCTAATCAGAATTAGTTTCTAAGCTCTGTGATTCTCATGCTTCCTTATTGGCCTCAATAACGGTATCTGTGTTTTTTGTTATGCAAGATATTGTTTGTTGCTTTAGTTAGAGTGGTTTGGTTGCCTTTTGGCCATGTTTGGTAAACTACGATTGGATTGAAAGAAATAGATTTGATTTCTGATTTCTGATTATGTTCGTTTACTTACAAGGGGAATAAACCACAAAAAAAAAAGTCTTTATGATCATGTTGGGATTCTTTGGGATCTGATTCATGGTCCATTGCTTTTTCCGTCAGTTACAGAATAAGTACTATTTCGATTTCCTGTGAAAGAAGTTTATTCTTGCACATTATAAATGTTGTGAGCTGAAGAAAATTTGGCACCTGATTATCGAAAGTTCTTATCAGGTGCATATGCAAGGGATTCATAGGATGCCCCTAGTTGTATTTAAATAATTAACTAATCTCAGCGTCACCGACATTGTAGGAATGAGAAGCAAATGGGTAGTGAATTGGCATGATTATTCTTAGTTGGCTATTGAGTCTCCAACCAATGATTTCTTTAAAAAACATTTCAGTGCTTATCTGCAAAGGTGAACAAGTTGCTGTTTAGTAGTAATCGTGCTAACCTTGTGTTTGTGGGATGTTTCTATCTGCTGCTATTTCTGGTGGTTCTCTCTGTTGATAAACATTATTGACTAACTTGTTTGAAAACAGAATTTTAAGGAGAAGAAATCAGCCAGAGAAAATTTCGGTTGTGGTAGATGTCATCAGGTAAACAACTTATTGCGTATTTGTAAAGAAAATAATATATATTTCTGGATAGTAGTTGATTATGATGCTAACGTTTCTGCGGACTAGTTTGGACATATGCGGACCAACAAGAATTGCCCATTGTATGGAAAAGATTTTGACGTATCAGAAACTACGGATCAGGAAAAACCATTAAGAAAGTTGAATTCCCTGGACTCTTCTGCTCAATCGTATCAGAAAACTCAGTTGAAGAGGCCGATGCCAAAAATTGTGACAAAAACTGCTGTCGTTGAAGCACCTGAGAGTGAAAAATCAAGCTCGTTGTCAAAAATTGTTCCACTGAAGTTTAAATGTAGCTCCACTGACAGGCTTTCTGATATTCAAGCCGATGGACCAACTCCTTCGATTGACCAGCGAGTCAATTCTGACCATGAAACTGAAAAGTCTTCTGCCAAGATTAATAAAATTACATTTTTCAATAAGACCAAAATTGAAGATTCACCGATAGAATCTTATAAGCCGTCTATTGTGATAAAGCCTCCTGATGCTAATAAAGTGCAAGTTGAATTGCGTAAGCCATCTTTCATAATTCGATCAGTAGTTAATTCTGATAGAGACATCGTGGAATCTCCCAAGCGCTCTGCTGTGGTAAGGCTACCAGACAGTGAGCAGCTTCGCAAAAAAATCAAAATCAAACAGCCAAAAGAAATAGTAGATGTGGATTTACTTGGTCAGGATGGCAGTTTTGGACTTGAATACAGAAAAACAAAAAGAATAGCTGAGTTATCAAGTTTTGAGAAGCATAAAAAGCCCAGGAGTATGAGTGGGAAGGAAATTGTAGATCAAAGGTGGTGGGTAGAGCAAGAAGCGCAGAGACCTGAGGAGAGATCATGGGAAGATAGGACGTGGAAACTTGACGATGAAGAAATGAGAATTCAGGAGCAACAGAAGTTGGCTGATATTAGAAAATATGAAGCAGACATTAGAAGAGAGAGAGAGGAAGAAGAACAACTTAAAGCCAAAAAAAAGATGAAGAAAAAAAATCATGGAATGAAACATGAGTTTATGGAGGACCCATGGATAAAAAGAAAAGAGAAAAGGCCATTAGAAGGATTACGAAGTTCTAAAAGAAGAAATGTTGAATTTGGAGTATACAATGAAGAGTATGTGCCGGCAACAAAGCGACGTCGAGGAGGGAAGGTAATCTAAATATTTTTTTATTCTTTTTATCCCTCACTAGATGAAGATCAATAAAAATTGTTGTCATTTGATTTAGCTGGGGCTCAATAGTTTTACATGCTACATACACACTTTCTTATAACTGTGATATTCAGTGCAGGTTGGCTTGTCTAATATTTTGGAGCGTATTGTGGAGACTCTAAAAGACAGGTACGAGGTATCCTATCTGTTTCTGAAACCAGTGTCTAAGAAGGAGGCGCCTGACTATCTGGATATCATAAAGACTCCAATGGACCTCTCCACCATTAAAGAGAAGGTGAGGAAAATGGAGTACACGAGTCGGGAGGAATTTCGCCATGATGTTTATCAGATTTCTTACAACGCTCACCTATATAATGATGGACGCAACCCAGGTATTCCCCCTCTTGCTGATCAACTTCTAGAGATTTGTGATTACTTACTTAATGAGAATGATGAAAGCCTGACGGAAGCGGAAGCTGGTATTGATAATGCTGATTTATTGGAGACAAAAGGACTATATGGTTGACCGTTGAATTAATTCTCAAAATTTTAGGTTGTTTAATTAGTGTTTCTGAAAATCTGGCTTTGATGATTTTCCAAGTCATTGTTGTCCCTGAGAAATTGGAGTTACTGTTTGTTACACCAAGTAGATTTGTACATGATGAGTTAGCAAGAAAGCTGTATAAGCTGAAGAGAAAACAGTGAGCTTTGGATGTATAATATCACCTGTCTTGTATATTGTCGTGCATGATTTCTGAATGAGGAAAGTAAAATTATGTTCATTGAGGAAATGTTGTCATTTTGAGTTGGCAGGTTGAGGTCAATTTAATACTTTTTTTCTTCACGTTCTTGCCTAAACAATAATAGTCTGATGGCATAGAACTTTGCACAGCACCATGTTTGAAGTTGAGCTGTTGAGTTTACAGGAACTGATAGTCATCTATAATGTTTTGAAGATCTGTCATGGAAATGACAATAATTTGTTAGTATGATTAGAAGGCGTTGTTTATTTCTTCGGGCAATTATCAAATAACATTTAGAATATCCACAATGTTATTCAACTGAAATTACAGTATCTGAGAGCAGGAGACTTGCTGATGCCAACTTTTTCCACAAATTTTCCGGATGTCTTACTAATTTTCCATGTTCGTTGTGTGTTTGAAGCCATTTATTCTGTAATATGAGATTTCTGGTTTGTTGTTTCTTGGCACCCTTGCAACCTTCTGCTACTTGTACAATCGACCCAAAAGAAAGAATGAAGTTCTTTTTCCGTGGTCCCACTCTCGCCATGTTCCGCGGGGGCCATCCTTTTCACAATTGCAGGTGGGACAGCAACATTGAGAAGGATTTGGTTTAGGGTATGTCTGTTTTCCCAGCGGAGGTAGAAACAGCTTTTAAACATGGGCACCTTTTTGAAAAAAAACACTCCAAATAAGTGATTTTTTCCTTTTTGGAGAAAAAAAAGGTGACCTCTTTAGATGGGGCTTCTTTCTCGACTACGGAAAGCAGCAACGCGTGAACACAAATCAAGACGTAATAATAATAATAATAAGCCTCATATTCTTTTACACTTGCAATTTTTATTATCAGCCTCCGCCACAAATCACGCAAAACAACAAGTTTATGAGTCCCAACTATAAATTCGCATGAAATAGCATTTAAATTCGCCCCTCGACGCACTAATAAATCATTGCTTTTTCTCTTTTGATTCTCTTTCTATCCATGTGCATTACCCTCGGACAAAAAGAAATTAAAATGGTTGGCCTAAAGACTCTTGCTTTCTTCGCCACTTTCTTGGTTGTTCTGCCCAAGATGAAAACTGATTTGCCACCGCGCCCTATCTGTGCTTCTCAAATAGCATTAGCCAGTTACGCTTGTGCATTTCTACCTCCGATGCCCCTCGTGCCTGTAACTCCACCTCCAGCACCGCCTTCACCACCAGCACCGCCTTCACCTCCTGATGATGGTGGTAGTAGACATCATCGGCACAGGCAAAACATCCTAACTTTTAATTAGTCAGAATTCCAACTTTTTTTTTTTTTTTTGCATTGAAAATATATTAATAATTGAAAAAGAAGATGTTAGTAATATTTGAAATTATTGCAAAATACATAATTTCAAAATAGTCTTTCGTATAAAAAATTAAAGTGAATTCAATAAAAGACTTTCAGATAAAATTAGGAATTGATCAGCAGTTTTTTTCTTCTTGCTCGAGTCAATAAGTTCTTGAGAATTTTATTTCTATAATTTTTTTTTTTATTATTTCTTATTGTACATATAATGGATTGACTGTGACATGATTTTTTGTCATTTTTGTTGAGATCAAGTCTTATATACGGAAGTAGGAGTATAGTATTACTTACCAACTCAATTTAACAAAAACCTCAATAGCAAAAGTGCTTGGTTGAAGTTTATTGAGTCTTTTTTTTTTCATCAACAGGCACCACCAACATAGGCATCGACACCACGGAACTTCAACAGAAGAGAATTGTTGCAGGTGGCTCCAAGAAGTTGATGGCGAATGCGTATGTGAGCTTCTTGTTCGCTTGCCAGAATTTCTCTCCCGTCCCCTCCATGAGTATAGTGTCACGGTTGGTTCTGCTTGCAATGCTACCTACAACTGCCGAGGGAGAATAAAGATATAAGAAATTGTACTGTTTGAAATCTAACTATCAATCTCCATGTCACCAAGATCATACTATTTGGATATATAAAAATATATATAATAGAAGAAATCATCATACGTGTATTTAATATTCTTATGCCTTTGGCTTTACGACATGTTCGGTTATGTGTTTATTGTTCTTGGATAATCACATGATGAATCATAACTTTGAGGCTCTAAAGTTTGAAGAATTTGAAAGGATGTCTTCATATTTATGTTGTCACACCCTCCTCACACACCTTGTCTTCGTCGTCTGCTTGATTGTTTGTTGTTTGGTCTATTTTCTCTGGTTTTGACGTGAGTGAAATCTAGCTGAGAGATAACTTTGTAGATGGGATACATTCAAAGAGGAAAAAATGGAAATCCTGACATGATAAGTGGGTGGGAAAAGAATGATTTGGATAGGAATAAAAAGGGAGCCTTGCTATGTTGTTGTCCAATAGAATTTGGGTTGGTGGAGGAAAAAACCATAACTTTGATTCTGGGTCTTCTTTACCTCTCACATCTGGCTTTCTTTGGTCCATCTCGAAGATGGTAAGTACCTTGGAGTTTCAAATAATGGCGGTCTATTATGGAAAGGAATCCTACAATACTTGTAATGACTTGAACATTTTACATACGAGCAAATGACGTTTATATGATATATAAAAGTGATAATTATGTATGATTTGAAGTAAAATAATTGATTATGCATAAAATAGAATAGAAGCATATACTGTTTTCTATGAACAGTTTATATATTTTTATATTGTTGAATATGCAAATGTGAATGGACTTTTATGAACTTTTAGGATGATGAAGTAAATATCCTAGGGAAGAGAATGATTCTTGAATTACGTAATTTAGAGTTTTGTAGCCGAAGTTATGATAGATGGAAGTTGGACTGAGTGTATTGAATACTTATATATGGTTTTCGATAATTATTCAATTTAAACAAATCGAGTGAGAATTTTAAAATGATTCCTAAGAATTATAGTTTGCTAAGACATTTCACAATAATGTCATGATGTCATGATATCAAGTTAAATGAAGAAAGCACCTGAAAGTTGTAAAATGGGATTAGAAGAAAATGGCCTTTTGCTTCAATAATTGAAGGCAAGGTTGTAAAACCTTATCAAATTGAAGATAAGGAAGAAAAATCGTATCTATGATTTTGTGAGAACCAGAGAGAAGTGAGTGAGGGTTTTGGTGAGAAAAGTTGCAAGTTAGAGGTGAAAGAGTTGGTTTTTTGTGTTGGAAACTCAAGACAAAAGTGTGGAGGATATGAAGGGGATTCTGAAGAGTCTAAAAAGTAAAAAAGGAAAAGAGGTTTGGAGGCTCAATCCAAGCTTGGAAATGTTAAAAACATGTAAGTAATTCTAATTCTTAAAGAATTAGAATTTCATGATATATGTTGAGATTTTTACATAAAAAGGGTTATTTATGATCCCAGGGCATGTTTGATTGGAAGTAAATATGTTTAGAATGGTTATTGAATGAGTTGTAATGGTTTGATTTGGGAAAATTTGATAAAATGGCTAAGTGTTGGTGAATTCTCCTCAAGTGCGGGCATCTGGTGAGAAAGCAGAAGTTCAGGCTTTAAAAAGGCCAATGGCTTGGCTTCCGGGGTCTAGTACAGATACTTGGAAGATAGCATAGGAGTAAAAGGTCTCAAGATTGGGCTTCTGGGGTCCCCAGTTGATGTCCAAGGAAGAAAAATGAGGAGAAAAACTCTCAGAGCTGAACTTCTGAGGTCCTAGAGCGAACACTCGTAGAAGCACCTTAGTGTAGAAATTTGTCAGAGTGGACGCTTGCAGTAGAGGAGAGGACGACCGCACAAAGTTAAAATTATAACTTAAAAATGTGATTTTAAATGATTTAATTGTTGGTGTAATGCCCCAAAACGTTAAAACTTTCTTTCTTGCTATTGTTTATTTATTTTTTTGAATACATCATGCATAAAATCTTTCATTTAAAATTATACACAACAGATATTTTTAAAATAAATTCCTTTTAAATTCAATGTAGTAAAAATTCATTATAAAAATAAAAATAAATATTTATTTCTCAAATCCAATTAATAAAAACATAGTTAACATAAAGTCTTTTTTTTCTTCTGTTTTCTTCAAATCCTCACCCACGGGTCAACTTCACTTTAAAAAACCTTTAAATTCACCCATGAGAATTCCTCTTCAATTGCGTTATTCATTAATTCTATCATCAACACGTTCCTTAGTGAATTTATCAATATTTGCATCACAAAGTTTAAACTATGAGCTTATTGCTCACTAAGAGATGGATAACATAAAACATGACTATGCAATATAGTTTCGTAGAAAAACATGTCCTCTAGTTTTTTCTTCTTTCTTTTCTTTTAATTATCTCGCAACCTTTGTCAAGATTTTTAAGGGAAGAGTAGACACGACTATGGAAAACACACCAGTGAGTCTCATGAACTTTGGCGCGACAGTCCCCCTTATTGGGACCTCCGTTAATGTTGTGCACTCAATGCACAACCACTTGATGAACTTCGACCAAGCTCAGGTCTAACGAGGCTAAGAGCTTATCCCCCCATAGAAACAACCTTTGGGACAGTCTTTCCTCAATCCTTCGTGTCTTAAATTTTGTTTCTGTCTTTCTTACATGGAAAACTTATGCATGTAAACCGTTTTCATTCTTTTCTTGAAAAACATGATGCATGCAACATACATAATACATGATAATAAACTATCATACATGAACATAATAATAACATATTCATGTAACAAACTATTTAATAGTATCATCATGCACGCAACCAATCAAGTCATCATCACATATATCAAACAAAGAACCATATTAGCATGGCAACAGTCAAATCATAATCACATATCTCAAACAAGGAACCATATTAACAGTTAATAAAAACACATCCTAGTGTCTTCAACATTACTTACCTGTATTTCTTAATGCACGGTTAGATTGTGCACTATCTTCACTCTGGACTTCCTTTTTAAAATAAACAAGAGTAGATTAACAAAAGGATAACTTGAACACTATGCAGCTTACGAAACAGTATTGAACCTTACAATGGCAACCTACCTTCACGACCTAGAAGAAGAAAAATCTCCTAAGAACTAGAGAGGTAATCTCTTACGCCTTGGGGTTCTCAGGTGATAAGAGTATCAACCCAAGCACTTACATTTATAGAACTAAACCAAAAGGTTTCGTCGGATAAAATCCCACAGAATCGAGTCTAAACATTATCTTTTTCTAAAGAGTCTAAGGATTGAATCGTGGCTCGCAAGTTTCTTGAAAACTTCCATAAATTAAACCTGCCCGAGTTCCAGCAGACGCTCGAACAGCCGCAGTGGACATCCGCAACAAGCCAGTTGACCAATGGCCAACAGACATGTCAGTCCTAAAACTCATATTTACGATCGCCAAAGCAACCGCAGACACGAACACTTCTACAAAAGAAAATGCTTCCGCGGGAACCCCAATCTGAAGGCTCACTATTTGCCACATGTATCATTCAATCACTAAAACCCATTTGCGGATGCTAACACTCAAGTGGATCACAAATTTAATATGTCTAATGACGACGTTTCTAATACATAAAATGATGTTGTGGACACGAACACAGTAGCAAAAACAAGCTATACGCTAAAATGAAGATGTTTCAAACTTACTTATCACTCCCAAACAACATCTTCCCTTTCCGTAGAAGAATCTTTTCCTAATCCAACGACTACATTTCTTCTGCGCGCGAGCATCATCCAACGCTTCTGCAGAAGAATCTTTCATAAATCAAACAGTCCCCTTTCCTTTTGCTAATCTAATCCTATGGTCTGAAATTCTCTCGCACTCAAACTCATCACACTCATGCAGAAACATCTTTTTCTTAAATCAATGATCCATGTTTCTTCCTGTAACGCCCTGCGTTATAAATCCCTTTATTTCTTAATAAAATTTTTGTTTTCTTTCTTTTAAAAGACTTATTTAATATTAGAGTAAATTAGCGGAGTAGTATGACAACATTATTTAATAAAAGTCTATTTATAAAACGTTTCTTTGAAAACATTTTAGAAAATGCAACGGAAGTATTTAAAGTATTAAAGAATATAAATTATTTTACAAAAAATTACTTAAATAAAAACTATAATTTAAACAACTCTTTTTAATTTCTTTGAGCCATAACCTTCAAGGTGGAATCTAGCTGATAACCCAAGAGTTCATCTAGTAATGTCTCCTCTTTCATGTCAATAACATTAAACCTAATACCTGCATCACGGGCAATACCATGAGCCGAAGCTTAGTAAGAAATAGAATATATACAATGTACATGCTATGCTTTTATGCAAGCTTTCATGGAGAAGAACCGATCTTCTCTTTCATTTTAGTTTCACTTAACAATCCAGATGTATGAGATTCATTAGTCTAGGGAAGTTGGATCCATTATATAGTTTTGTGGCTTAATCGTCACTCCGACGAGGAGATACATCCATCAGGGGCGTCGCCACCAATTTCATACACCTATTTACGTTTATTGGTTCATTTCATTTATCGTGTCATGCATATGTCGTATTTTCATAAGTCCTATCATGATACATGTACGACAGTTCATATCTATTTTATAAGAGTCCTCAAAGTATACAGTCTATAAAATATATATAAAAGAGCAGTCCTACAGTATAATCATACTAATCCTCGAAATATATAATTCATAACGATTATTTCATAACATTCCTTGAAGTATATAATTTACAACAATTATCATTTTATTTATTAGTTATAGTTTTAATTTTATTTATTTGTTAATTGTGGATAGTACCGATCAGGAATATTCTCAAGAAAGAATGCCTTTAGCAATCTCCTTAGACAGAATATCCTTTCCAAATAAGTTCTCAGGAAAGACTAGAGGGTCACAATAACCTGATTAAATATCAGTCTCCTAGACAGAACTTAGTTGCACAGTACAAATACACCCCTAATAGTATTTCTAAAATAATAGTGTAATATTTGTCATCTAATAATTATCAACTAATTCTAAAATTAAATTGAGGACATAAACGTTACCAATAATATCCAAGAGTGTTCCCATAAATTTTCATTCGTCGTAGTCTCCGCCTATTCGTCAATTGTATCCTTAATTTTTCTCCCCAATTTCCTCACATTTTTCATTCCCTTTCCTTCCTTTTTTTCTCATTCTCTTTCTCTCCTTCCTTCTCTCATTTATCTCCTCTCTTTGTTGTGATTTCACCTTCAGCAGGGAGTGCCTATTTATAGGCAGACTCCACCTTCAACAACTACAATTTGTACATGAGCAAATGGTAGGTAAATCAATTGGAATAGAGAATTTCGACGAAAAAATTGGAGTGTCGGTTGATCGGGAGTCTATCGGTCAACCGGTCAATGAGGTTGGCGGTCGATCGCCACCCTGGCGATCGACCAGTAGCTAATCCTGCCAGTCGATCACAGCAGCTGTGATCGACCGTGTGAAACCCGAGAATTTTCAAGAGAGTAAATTTCACGTGTAAAATTTTTGCGTTAAAATTTGGTCATAATGTTGAAGAGCTGATTCGAATTATTGCGTAGCGATCACGTGTGAAATTTTGTCAATTAGTCAAATCGGTGAAATTGGATATTACCAAGCGATCAAATAAATTAAGAAAGGAAGTTGGGAAATTAAAGGTTCGTTGTCGATTTGCATATGGAATGAATCAAGATTTAAGTTACGGATTGGAAATTCCAAACGGAAAATTTATTTAAGAATGGAGAGTTAAATTTGGATTGGTAAGCATGGTTGGATAATGTTCAGAATAAGTCATGATTTGGAATAAATTGTGTAACATATATACTTGATATACATTAACATTGTTATTATATAGTTGAAGGGATTAAGGAATTAAATAAAAAGAGAAGAAAAAAGTTGAAATTAAAGGAAGAAGTCTGGCGGCAGATTTGAGAAAACAAAGAAGAAAAAGTAAGTAAAATAAAGGAAATGGGTAGGTTAAATTGGAGAAAGGAAGAGAAGGGATTTGAATAAAGAGAGAAGAGCAACAGCTGAAAAACAAAACAATAAAGATGGTAAGTGAATAAAATAAAGAAAAAAGGAAACTAAGAAAATGAATTAGGTTAAAAGATGGAATAGGGTTTTTGTTCTTCACTTGTCCTGCTTTCTTCTGAATCGGTTGGAGAAGAGAGAGAGAGAGAGAGAGACTGACCTAGAGTGACTTCGAGAGGAGAGGTCGACTGCAGGTGACGAACAACTCGGCATTCCAAGCGAAAGCCAGCGAGCTACGAGCGGACAGGGCTCGGGCTCCCAGCCACTATGAAGCTTTGTCCGGGGCTTTCAGAAGAGGCTCGAGCTTCAGGCAATTGGACAGTTGTTATGGTTGCAAAGGAAAAAATGGAGAAGCGTGGAAGATTTTATTTTGTATTGCTACTAGAAGAGAAAGGCAACTAGTTTTCCAGGAAGAAAATACAAATGAGAGAAGAGAAGAGAAAACAAAAGGAAATAACATAAACAAATTCTTCATCACGCCTTCCTCTCCTCCCTGGACGAATTTTTTTTATAGTTTCTCCTTTAGCTAACTGTCTTCCACATCAGCTTTATATGTTTCTGTATTCATTTCTCCAAAACCTTCTGCTATATCTTGGAGCGTTTGCATCTTCCCTTCCATGTCAGCAGGTGTGGGTCATAACAGGCACCCCCACCCGGAGAACCTTGACCCCAAGGTTGAAAATCTGGAAACTCTGCCATTATATCATCTAAATCCACCCAAGTAGCATCTGAAAGTTGTTGGTTAGCCCACTGAATCAGCCATTGAGTGATAGGAAAATCTCTGCGTTTCACAACTTGGGTCTGTAGAAGTGCCTCAGGGTGACGGCTAGAATGATGTAGACAATTGGGCAGAAGAGAGGCTCGAGGAACTACGTTAGAACCCAATTTTTTTTTAAGCAACGAGACATGAAAAATAGGGTGGATCTTACCGATGGTGGTAGTTCTAGTTCATAGGCAACTTGGCCAATGCGAGCAAGGACCAGAAAAGGGCCAAAGTACCTAGGACTGAGTTTGTGATTGGAACGGTCGGCGATAGAGAACTGTCGGTATGGCTGAGCTTAAGAAAAACCATGTCGCCCACCTCAAATTCTCGCTCTGAACGATTGCGGTCGGCATAAAGTTTTATACGAGCCTGGGCTTGTGTGATATTTTTTTTGAGAAGTCGATCCATATGGAAACGGTCCATGAGGATGGCATAGACCGCCGTGGTATTCATCTTTTGATACGGGCCGATGGCTAGAACGGGGGAGCAAAACCATACTGCTTCAAAAGGTGTCATCTTGATGGCAGATTGGAGAGTGGTATTATACCACCATTTGGCTAAGGGAAGCCACTTTCTCCATTGATGAGGGTGAGAATGGGTCATGCAGAGGAGATACAACTCAACGCATTGGTTCAACCGTTCCGTCTGGTCATCTGACTCAGGGTGATAAACTGAAGACAGATTGAGCTTAACACCCAAGCAATGGAACAAAGACTGCCAGAATGTGGATGTAAAGATCTTATCTCTGTCTGTCACTATGTGCTGTGGTAAGCCATGAAGTTTGTAAATCTGATCAAGGAAGAGATCAACCACTGTAACTGTTGTGAATGGATGAACCAGGGGGAGAAATGCTTGTACTTAGTAAAACGATTGACCACCACAAGAATGCAATTAGCTTTATGGGAGATCGGTAGACCTTCAATAAAATCCATGGATATATGAGTCCATGGTTTGGCCGGAATGGGCAGAGGTTGTAAAAGACTCGAGTAAGGCACGTTCTCATGTTTGCAACGTTGGCAAGTGTCGCACTCGAGGATCCAGGTCCGTATTGATTTTGACATACCAGGCCAGAAAAAATGTTGTCGAGCACGGTGGAGAGTGACCTGAATTCCAGAGTAGCCCCTAGCGTAAGACTCATGGATAGATTGAATAAGCTTATGTTGTATAGAGCCGGTAGAGCCTAACACAATTCTGCCCTTATAACGTAGAATATCATCCTGAAGAGTAAAATCACCAACGGGAGGATTAGCCAGCAAAATGTCTATGATGATATTACTCACCTAGGAGTCTCCATCATAACTGCTTATAACCTCTCAGATCCACTATGGTTGAACGACAGAAGTGGCATGACAAACTAGAGCAGGGGAGTGCAACCTGGAAAGAGCATCGGCCACTACGTTTTGACAACCTTGTTTATACTAGATAGAGTAGCGGAGCCCAAGAAGTTTGGTCAACCATTTTTGTTGAAGGGGGGTAGTAATCTTCTATTCTAGTAAGAACTTCAGAGAGTTATGGTCGGTTTTGATGATAAATTCATTACCCTCTAAGTAGTGACGCCACAATTGGACTGCAGTAACCAGAGCCAATAGTTCTTTCTCATAAATAGATGCTCCCAAAGACCGATTGCTAAAAGACTTGCTCATGAAAGAAAGTGGATGACGATTCTGCATTAAAACAGTACCCATACACCCATAGCAAACGTCAGTCTCAATGACAAACTGTGCAGAAAAATCTGGTAAAGCGAGGACTAGGGAGTTTGTCATGGCTAACTTCAAGGACTGAAAAGCGACTTCTGCCTCCTTAGACCATTGGAACTTATCCTTTTTAAGAAGATCCGTGAGGGGCTTGGCCAACATACAATAACCGCGGATGAATTTTTGGTAATAACCGGTGAGGCCCAAGAATCCACGTAGATGTTTAAGGGAAGACGGTGATGGCCAAGAAACCATTGCTGCGATTTTGTCAGGATCGGTCTCCACACCCACATTAGAGATCACATGGCCTAGATAAACCACTTTGGACTGGCCCAAAGAACATTTACTTTGTTTAGCAAATAAAGTATGTTGATGTAAAAACAAGAGTAACTGGCGGAGGTGGGAGCAATGAGATAGAACATCGCGGTTGTAAATAAGGATGTCGTAAAAACAACAAGGATGAATTTCCGCAGGTACGGCTGAAATATGGTGTTCATCAGAGACTGGAAAGTAGCCGATGCGTTGGTCAAGTTGAAAGGCATGACTTTGAATTTGTATAATCCGAGATGTGTCTTGAATGCAGTTTTGTGACAGTCTGAAGGTCGAACCCGAATTTGGTGGTACCCTGATCTCAGGTCGATCTTGGAGAAGTCAGTAGAGCCATGAAGCTCATCAATTAGCTCGTCGATCAATGGCATTGGAAATTTGTTTTTCACAGTCAAAGAGTTCAATTGTATATAGTTCACGCAGAAACGCAAGTGGCCATCTTTCTTTTTCACCAACAGAACCGGGGAAGCAAAGTGACTATTACTTGGGGTGATAATGCCATTGTCCAGCATTTCACGTACGAGGCATTCTATGTCGCCCTTATGAGTGAAGGGGCAGTGATAGGGATGTAGTTTGAATGGCTGGGCGTCCTAGGTTAAAGGAATGGCGTGATCTTGTAAGCGTTCAGGGGGAAGACCATGTGGAGTGCTGAGAGCAGGAGAAGTAGTAACTATGGGTTGGGCTATAATAGCAGACAGCTGGGCTGCCACATAGTATTGTTGGTGTTGGATCCATGTGCCAAAAACTTGGGCAGACACTGGCTCAAGTAAAGAGAGGCAAGCACTATGAAGAAGAGTTACTAGTCTTTGGTGGCTCAAGTTGGTCCGGTTCGTCAGGAGAATCGACCAATAAGAATTGAAGTGATTGGTTCTTGCAGGTATGCCCTGGGAAATACTTATCGTCACACTTGTAGCAGAGGCCCATTTTTCTTTTAAGCTATAAGTCTGCTGGAGATGGAAACGACTGGGAGTGTTTGCCAAAATCATCAATCGGAGGGTTGGGTTGTGGAGGGCATTGAATCGATCTATCTGGCCATTTGGAAGCACTAAACTGTCTGCCCGGTATGGATCCTTGTTGTAAAGCTGTAATTGCCCCTTCTTGGAGGAGAGCTACCTTAAAGGCATGGGACAGGGCAATGGGGCGGCTGATCTTAACCATAGCCCGAACCCCATCATTGAGGCCACTAGTGAAAACATCAATGAAATACTAATCTGACATGGATGGCAGGGAAGGAGAAACCAGAGCCTTAAGCGTTTCAAAACGGTCAATATATTTTGTCACTAAAGTCGTTTGAAAAATTTCACTAAAAGTCTCGACGATTCCCTCAGCAGCTACATCCGTGAATCTGCTGCACAATTCCTCAGAAAATTGATCCCAAGTAACATGGGAAAAGCGAGTGTTAAAACCATCATACCAAACATCTGTTTGGTCTTGAATGTAGAGTTCAGCTAGACTAACGTGCATATGATCTGGGGTCTGATAGACGGTGAAACTCTTACTGGCCTTGCAAATCCATTCTCAAGGCTTAGTCCCTGAAAATGAAGGAAGATCCAGTCTAGGCATTCGATGTTGGAGTTGAATGTCGGTATGGACAGCCTCCATTGGACGGGTCTGTAGCGGGGCAACAGAGCTGGAAGCAATATTAGCCTTTGGAAATAGGCCTGGATGTATGGGTGCAGTAGGGGGGTGGAGGGCCAACATGACCGCCTCATGTTTGGATAGAATAAGCTTTTCCAGATGGAGAAATGAGCCTTCAGTCCGATCCTGGCGAGCTGTCAATTGTTGGAGCTATTGATTGGAATTTTCCAAATGGGCGAATACCCCAGTCAGAGAGGTACTAAATAAATTGAACTCTCCTTCCAAACACTTAACGGCCTCTTCTGTGAATTTGGAGCGTGTTTCAGACATGGAGGATAGGTGGCACTGATACCAATTGTTATGGTTGTAGAGGAAAAAATGGAGAAGTGTGGAAGAATTCATTCACCAACATATCCACCAGCCAAATTCCTTAACAGAGACTAAATCAAAGACCAGATAAGTCCATTACCTGTAGATTTCTCCCCCTCAGCATTCACAGCCCTCGGCTCCCACAATTTCACCTAGGCACTCGGCTCACTCCTGAGAGTTTCTTCGACAGCCTCATCACTTCTCTTCCGCGCATCATCAAGAGGCTGTCTCCCTCTTTATTCTTCAACAAATTCCAGCAAATTGTGCTCCCCATTGTGTGCCGGCAAAACACTGAACCGGGCAAACCACGTCGAACCAGAGCTGAAGCGTCAGACCGGATCTGAACCAAGCCGCAAGCTAGGCCGCCAGCCATCCCGAACCACGCTCCCCTGCCCCTTGCAAAAATTGTCCCGCATTCCATCACTGCCAACGCCACACAACAATACCGAGCAACGGATCGCGAAGGAGGAGAACAGAAACCATCGACTTACCTCGTCCGTCGCCGCAACGTCGATCCTGAGCCCAAGCTTTCCACCTAATGAACGCGCGCTGTTCGTCACCGCCGGAGCCGCTCGCCAGGAGGTCACCTGCCCGGACGTTGTCACCTCACTCGTCGTCGCCGTCTCCTGCTCATCGTCGCCGTCTCTGCTCGTCGTCGTCGGCGAACTCCCGTTTGCCCTCCTCTCGGTCCTCTTCTCTCTCGCTGAAGGAATGGACGAAGGCCAATTTCCTTCATTTTCTTTCTTCTAATTTTCTGAACTGAACCGCCCAGCAATCAACACAAATTGAACCGATTTTGCTGTTGAACCGGTTCCACTTCTCCAAACTTCACTTTAATTTTTCCTTTATTTTCAATTCCTCATTAAATCTCCAATTAATCCCTCTAACATTTTAATCCTTAATTCAATAAATCCGATAATCTTATTTTATTCTTCTTAATTTAACTATCCATTAAATTACTTCTCCAAAATTAATTCTTAATCATCATCCGATAAATTTCATAAATTATAAAATTACGACTATGTCCTTGGTAATACCTCGATAATTATCCAATTAATCCAAATATCCTCAATTACTTTCCAATTGTCCTTATTAAATTCTAAAATAAAAAGTTGGGGTATTACAGAACGTGATGGAGGAGGCATGCGTTGACATGGTGGAGGGAGTGCCCAAGCGTGGGGAGATCGTCTTCCTTTCGAGTGAGTGCACTTTAAATGGCACAACGATAAGAAACTCTATTATTAAATCCTTAATTTTTCGCAGGTCTAGGACTTTTCGGACGATAGGAGTCATCTTGGCCTCGTCCGCGTGCGTCCGAAATCACCATTCTTCCTGACATAATCGTGTTTTCAGACGAAGGAAGGTGTCCTTGCCCTTATCAGTGTTCGTCCGAATCTGTCCAAAAATTGGACAGATTCAAATCGTCCTTGTCCACTATCATCTGCCGTTGTGTGGGATCATCCGAAATCTCGCGTTGACAGGCGACAGATAAATCTAGACGTAGAGTCCCTTCCTATATCCTCCCAAAATGCTGGAACGACGTTCCATGCATTTTCATATGACATTCCTCATCCCTGTATTGTCCGCCTGCGTCCAAATTTGTCAATTACAGCTTTTCATCACATTTTCATACTTAACTTTTATTCCATAATATTTACCCCATAAATACACGCCATAATTTAACACGTATTAATGTGCAATGTAATATATTAATTATCCCAAAATTTGATTACATCGCGTATACAGTGAAAACATTGTCAGGGTGTTACATACCTCCCTCCTTATATAAATTTCATCCTCGAAATTTGCTCAACGTAATTATTTCTTCGATTTACAACTCAACGTAACTTCTTGCGTCGTGTCTTTACACAAAACGTCCAAAAGATTTCATCACTTTTACCTTCGTATAGCACAAGAACTTAGTT
Source organism: Begonia loranthoides (assembly GCA_022433065.1). Taxonomy (NCBI): domain Eukaryota; kingdom Viridiplantae; phylum Streptophyta; class Magnoliopsida; order Cucurbitales; family Begoniaceae; genus Begonia; species Begonia loranthoides. The sequence goes on from CM039474.1 coordinate 13,969,570, forward strand.
GAAATTCTATTTCACATCCACGTTAGCAAATTAGCTTTCGTCCAAATTTCCTTCTCTTCAAGCATCCCACTTAATGACATAGTCTTCTTGTTGTACTTGTACTTCATTTCATCCTAATTTTCATTAGCTACATCAATTTTTATTTGCAAACTTCTCCATAACAGTATTTCTACTTTCTGTTCCATAGTTGAGTTGGACGCTTTAACATTTTCGTGAGTTTATTATTCATTTTGTCTCTTAGATTCTCGGTCATTCATGTTTCCCTTTTTCGTATTCATACCCATTTTCATTTCCGTTTCTGTTTCTGTTTCTGTATCCGTTTCTATCTCCGTATATATTTTTGTGTCTGTTTCTCTGTTTGTGTCCATATCCGTATCTGTTTCCATATCTATTTCTGAATCCGTATCCTTCCCCGTATCTGTATCCGTATCCTTCCCCGTATCTATATCCGTATCCATTTCTGTATCCGTTTCTGTTTCAGTTTTTGTTTTCGTATCTGTTCCCATTTCTGTTTCTGTTTCTATATTTGTATCTGTATCTGTTTCTGTTTCAGTTTCCATTTCCATATCTGTTCTCGTATCCGTGCTCGTTTCCGTTTCCGTTTCCGTATCTGTATCTGTATACGTATCCATTTCCAGAATTCATTTTTGGAAATTTATTTTCGTTTCTGTTTCCATGTCCGTATCTGTATCAGTCTCCTTTTTCGTTTCTGTTTTTGTTTCTGTAGTCGTATCTGTATCTGTATCCATCTCCATTTTCATGTCCATTTCAGTATCTGTCTCTGTATCCGTTTCTGTTTCCGTATCCGTGTCCATATCTGTATCCGAATCCGTGCCCGTCTCCGTTTCCGTTTTTGTTTCTATATTCGTCTCCATTTTTGTCTCAGTATCCATATCTGTATCCGTATCAGTTTCTATTTTCGTACCTATTTTTGTTTATGTATCCATTTCTATATCTGTACTTGTTTTCGCTTCGTCCCATACATGTGACAGAAAACTTACGACATAATCACTCTGTTCGAAACTCCGATCCATTACTTCTTCAATGTCCAGAGCTTTTGATACCATTTCAGAGTAAGAAGCTATGCCTTGAATTCTCGACACCACTACTCTTTCGGGAATTTCTCTCCAAGTCATTACAGCCACATCCTTGGCTATCCCGATGGAATCCCGCCAAGGTCTCACGTCCTTAACCAGCATAGACATGGCACATGCTACCTTTTTCTGCTTCTCTTATACTAACACCTCATGTCTTAGCATGTGTAACCATGTCCTTCTCCGTTCCAATTGTTGAGATTATCGCCCTCCTAATTCGGCTTAGTCCTTATTTCTTAATGTTCTTCTTTCTCATAACGATTCTATTCTCTATCTAGTTTTTTGTAACTTAGGCGACCTCATGTCATTATTTAGTTGGTCTAATTTATGCAGGATTTTCTTTTTACTTATCTTCTCTTTCCAATTTATAAAAAAAATTTAGGTAGATTCTCTCTTGTTTTTACACTCCCCCAAAGCTATATTTCATGCATCCTGCATAAATCTCAAGTAGTTCAAGTATTCTCTATTCTCTATTACATATTATAAAACATAAAATCATCTCTTTATCTATAAATAGGACATTATCTATGACTTGTTCTCTAACCATGATATCCTTTCAGTTACAATTAAAATATTTAAACTGAGAAAACATTTAAGACAATTCTATTAACGTACTTACAGTTGATGAGGTACTTATAGTGGATGAAGTATTTTCCACGAAAATTATGCATGAATGCTAAATCTATAAATATATTGTATTCTGCTCTAAATAGAGATGAATTTAATATAGTACAAGCATGCGATAGTGCATATGATACTTGGAAATTGGTTGAAATCATGCATGAAGACACTAACAAGTAAAAGAAAGTAAATTAAGCATGCTTATTCATGAATATAAATTGTTTTCCATGGAAAAAGATGAAACCATTAGTTATATGTTTACTCGTTTTACTAACCTTACTAATAGTTTGAAAGTTCTTGGTAGAATTTATCCCAACGAAGAGTTAGTTAGGAAAATTCATAGGTGCTTTGTAATATCCTGAATTTTCGTTGAGCTAAATGCATGACTTGAGTGATAATTTTGGGGGTATTATGAGCTGTAATGGACAATTAAGGTATTGATCGAGAGAAACATATTTGGAAGAAGTAAATTATGATACCTTGAATTGTGCTCGTATTAAACTTAGAAGGATGATTTAGGATTTTTTGGAATTCACTTGAATAATTTAAGATATTAGTCAAGTGAAACATATTTGGATAAAGTGAACCATGATACCCAGATTATTAAGCTTTGGGATAAAGATTAAGGTTATTGGAAAATTATTCGGTGACATTTAAAATTAGACTAGGTGATAATAGAATTAGATTAGTGACGTATAGTTAGTGAAATTGGAGGTGATGGATAAAAGCTTTTATTTAAGGTATTCATAAGAGAAAATATATTTGGATATAATTAGATATAGAAAAGTTGAGAATAATAAGGTTATTAATATTTATGGGTACATTGGATTTAGTGTTGGTTTTGGAAGTAAGGCTTGTTTATAAGATATAAGAATAAATTAGAGATTTAGTAGATGATAAGGAAGTCATATTAGAAGAAGTTAGTAAGGAAGTTATTGAAGTTTAGGGATATATATATATATATATATGAAGAAATAATGTGGCGAATGATATATTAATTGGAGGATGATCTAGAGGTTGATCAAGATCAACCTGTAATTCACTATGTTGTAATTTATGGTTGGCGAACGTTCTGCCGGTTGTTCGCCAACAACATCAATCATCCACCTCATCGACCGCTAATTTGGAAGATAGCGGCTAATTGTATGAAGTTGGCAGTCGATCATCCAAAGAAGAAATGATCGACCAACAATCCAGAAAGTCGCTTAGAAGCTTCTAGGTTTACATTGTACATGTTTGGACGATGGAACGTCCATCCCTTTGGCTTTCCATCTTCATCTGGACAATGAAGGGTCGAGGTTGTGGCCTATAAGTAGAGAGGGAAGAGAATGAGAATATTACAGAGAAGAAAGCCATGGGGAAACTCTGTTGAAATTTTGAGAGAATTGTGTTGTTGTATTCTGTAGTTTTGTGTGAGAAGCAGTGAAAGGATTTGGTGAGAGGGTGAAAGCCGTGAGTGTTCTTGTGAATGAAAGAGTGAGGCACTAAAAGAGAAAACTAAAGAGTGTTGCTTCTAGAGTTTGTTTTTGTGAAACTGTGTGGCTGAGGTTTGAAGTCTCTGGAGTTCTAAAAAATGTGAGGAACTGTGAGTTATATTGGACGATAGGAGAACAGAGTGAGTGGCTAGGAATTTGTGAAGGTGAAAGAAAAGAGTTTTGTTCTTTGGCTTCACTGTTTGCGCAGGTGCTTCAGGCAACAGATACTCTTCCAATGTCTTATTGGAGTTTGAAGGTTTTGTTTCTGCTAAGTTATCTATTGATTGTTGAATTTTGTCTGTTGGTTATTGCCTATATTATTTCATAATTTCTATTATTGCAAGTGGAAAATATATTGGGTTGATTACTGCCTGTGGCTAATGAAAATATGTTGGTTAATTATTCTGATTGGTATAAAGTGGAATCCTTCGAATATTATGCTTGGTTACTAAGTTGGAAATTGATTAGCCACTGCATAAATTGTTGCTAAATGAATTGAAACAAGATATTCATGAAAGTATTAGATTAGTTGTTGGGCTGAAACCATAGTTGTTGGAATTGTTATGACCTCAGTTGCATTAACTGTAATAGGTATATTCTGTAATTGGGAATATTGTTTAGGTATCCGATTGATTGTCATGAAGAATAAGCTGTTGAATTGAATTGTTGGATAAGGTGGTTATTAGATTGGAATTGTGATTGTGGGATAAATTGTTAAGAGGATGCAATGATTTGCTTGTAGTTAAGGTTAATTATTGAGGAATCATTATTGATAAATTTATGTTATTGATAACTAGGTTTTGAGAAGAAACTCTAAGTGCTAACTCTTCAAAGCTAAGGACTCCAAGTAAGTTGTCAGGACTCGGAAGCGGGCCGAACAGAACAGCCAGTCAAGCGACCCGATTCTCGGAGAGAACCCGGTTACCCAGCCCAATGCGTGAATTTTTATGCAAAAGACTTAACAGAAATAATACCAATCTCAAGCCCAAATCACAGGAATTGGGGTCCACAAAGTGATCAACTAGAAACATGATAGCATAATATAAGGAAATACAGTGCAAGAATTAAATCAAACAACACCAAACAAAAATCCCAACATACCAGGAACGGAGGGATTGAACCGATGAGTCTCCACCCATCCACGGGGAGATCGAAACACCCATCAGGAAATTCTAGCATCGCTCTGTTGCCACACGTGCAAGACCAGCATGCGATACCTACACCCTAACCTGGAGAAAAATTTAGTCTAAGGGGCGAGTGATTAACTTAGTAGGAAAATCTATACTAAATGCAATGCATGCTAAAACCGTTTTCTTTATCTTTAAAAACCATTTCATGCTTCTCATTTTACGATACATGGATTTTAAACATTTAAAACCTCTTTATTATTTTATAAATTTGGCTCATGGCTCTCGATGTGGCTTTATTAAAACTCATTGTATACATAGACAACTATAATAAAAAATTATGCCAACATCGTTTTTCGTATAAAAATGTCATCAGTGAAAATAGATGTTCATGCAAGTACCCATCCGTTACTCATCATCGAAAGGTAGTATGATCTCTCAGATGTGCCGACGAACCATAGCCACCGCCGATACAATCTGAAGCTCTGACGCATTACCAGAGTTGCCAGCGAACCAGTCAGCCTCGACACAACTCGTGTAATCGGCCAGCACAAGTCAAAGAAAGGTGGCTATCCGCCGATAGGAATACCCCATGAGGTAGGAAAGAATACCAATGGCGGCGATTCTCAAATCCAGCATGTCTTCTGAGTTGTCAGCGAACTAGCTCTGAGCTGACACAACTCGCATAATTGTAGTAACGGATGAGATTGCCCCACGATAGACCCCTACTCACTAGGACCTTGGTGTCCCAAATTGACAAGTGTTGCCGATGAACAAGCTCGGTCATCTAGCCAACCCGCCAAATGAAACGGTACTGTGATTGGTTAATCTTCGTGACTGACAACACTACCAACCCGTGTGACAATACCCTAGCCAGGTTTAGGGGCTTTTGACTGAAAACAATTTCTTAGCCAAAATAATTGACTCAAACATTTCTGAAAACAAAATTTCTGCTTTAAAAAACCCAAATTGACTATTTGATTGAAAAACGTACACGTCACCGCTACGCGATAAAACTGGTCAACTTTTACATATCTTGACCAAAAATTCATGAAATATATACACGTGGCATTTTAAAAATACTTTAAAAATCTTGGATTTGACATATTAACCACCTTAAAAGATGTTTCGTCCTAAAACTTAAAACAAACCCAAAACAGGATTTTCTAAGAAACTCTCTTCTCAGTGTGATACCCAAAGCACACGAACCAAGAGAATCTCCTAGAAAGGACACGTTTGCTTACTTCTAGAGTTTCCCTCCAGCCTAGAGCATGACGAAAATCCAAGAACGGGTTCAGAACTGACACTGAAAGAAACCATCGTGAAACAAGCAAAGTTCACGATGAGCTAACAAACCAACAAAGGCAAGGGAGGGTCACCCGAACAGAAATAAAGGGATGACCCGATCGATCGATCGACAGACAAAACGATCACCAAGGAATGGACCCACACGTCTTGACGGAAAACAAACAAGGCGTTTAACCGGCCACAGCGGATCACACAACAACAAACTGATGTGGAGGCCCCTCAACACCTAAAACATGACTTAACGAATTCCCTGACTTCAACACGTCGAGAATTGGAAAACGAAGAGACATCGATTGGACCTGGGTTTAGAGTGTTCGTCAAAACACTCTGCACACCTGAGCAATGTTAGCCTTTCTGTTGGGCTAAGTTTTATTTTGATGATGACTAAATTGTGTATTAATTTAGTAAATCAATAAGTTGTATTTTAGTAGCATGTGACTTGGATTAATTGGTGGATAAATTGCATAACTTAATTGAGTAAATCAAATATGCAATATTTGTGGCACATGCTTAGGTTTGGGTATAAACAACTTTATATGTTTTGGACATCATCAATAA
>CM039474.1:13995752-14203155 GCA_022433065.1 Begonia loranthoides
AAAACTAACCCCAAATAACACATCACAAAACAAGTTCGAGAATGGCTCTTTTTTGGTCTCTGTAATGGTAACGTTGACACGTCAAACGAACCCCAAAAATAACGCTCAATACCTCTTTGAAAAGCCCTAGAAGTTGGCTACAATTCGTATGAAGGATGAAAGTTGAAACGACACCGTCCCGATTGTCAAAAATCCACTTGAACTTCCAGAGGTCAGAATCTAGGCGGAAATAACGGCTCACAATTGTTTCTCCAAAGATTGCAAAATCTCCATTAGCCCAAATGCCAACTCCAATGATGTTTATCTGATTCAAAAACCTACAAAACAAATAAAAAAAAGTTAGAAATAATGGAGCCCCTGGCTCGGGCTTAAGTGACAGAATTTGGGGCACATCAACTGAACTCAATTCTAAGCGAAACAAACAAGCCATAGTCAAGGAAGTCTCTGCTACAGTCTCCGAAACACCCATTGAACGACTACAGTTCCCAGACCAAGTATTTTTGACAACCTATGCAAAGCTTTACGTTAACGGGGGAACACACAGGAATAAGGTCAACCTAGATACTTGAACCAAGAGTCTCTGAACCACAAGAATGGATACAATGCGAAATCAATTTTGGGAAAATATATAGAAATTCCAACCCAAACTAATGATTTCAAGCTTGAAAACCCACTAAGAACCGAGATGCGAACAACATTTCAAGGCAAAGATTCAAACTTAAACCCTCACAGGGCCACGTAAGAGGGACAACCAAAAGGACCACAAATCTAGACTGTTGATCTTAATTCCAAACCTCGTAGGCCCACACACGAGAAAGAACCCAACAGTTCACAGCTCGTAATCTAAAACAATTTCACTTAACAATCCATGGAGTAGACCCAAAACTCACATGGACCAGGGAAAGACGGAGTCATCATCCAACAGACGACCCCTAGATGCCTTCCTAGTAGCATCTTGATTCATTCGAAACTTAACTTGGTGTTGGACAATTCTATGCACAGTAGACACACAACTGACACATTACGCTATCAATTCCTCAAGTGATCAGTCCCTGGAAGAGCGGAACCATGCTTTGATACTATAAAATTCTATCTCGACCCAAAGGCGAGCCGAAAAGAACCACTGGGTCAGGCGACCCGATTCTGGGAGAGAACCCAGTTATTCAGCCAAAGGCGTGAATTTTTATGTGGAAGATTTAACGGGAATAATACTAAGGCTAAACCCAAATCACATAAATTGGGGTCCACAGAGTGATTAATTAGAGACATGACATTATAATATAAGAAAATACTGTGTAGAAATTAAATCAAACAACACCAAACAAAAATCCCAACATACCAAGAACGGAGGAATTGAACTGACGAGTCTCCACCCATCCACGGGGAGATTAAAACACCCATCAGAAAATTCTAGTATCTCTCTGCTGGCACATGTACTAGACCAGCACGCGATACCTACACCCTAACCTGGGAAAAAATTTAGTCTAAGGGGTAAGTGACTAACTCAGTAAGAAAATCAAAGTATCACGAGGGCATCTTGTACAATCTTCTATTGTGTGAAGATTGTTTGTACGTGCCAAATGGGTAATAGGGCACCGGTGACATGTCCTTGGGTTTCGAATCCCGAAATCCAAATGGGTAATAGAGTGGTGATGACTATAACGACCCGTTTTTCCTTATCATCTTTAATAACATATTATTACTTATAGTTGAATATATATATATATATTCAAAGAATCAAACAACTCAAAAACAATCTTGATTTGTGAGGCTAAACAACCGAAAAAGTTTGTGGTTTTTGCAATCACGCAAAAAGGATGTCAAAGGATGATAATTCTCTTCTAAATTAATTGACTCAAAACATAGGTTCTCCAAAATTAGGTTTACAAGTCCACAAATAAAATTATGAAACTAGTCTTATTAGGACTCCTACTCGATCTAGGACAACTCATAATTGAGTGACTCTAAAATTAACCATAAAATAAATTAAATAAACTATAAATAAAACATAAAGTCTTGCTTATAGACATGATCCAATGGATCATTTTTCAAGGCTTATCTTCAAATTGATTTGGGCTTCAATTCAGGGTAAGTGAGATTGAGCTTCTTTAACAAAAAAGAAAACTCTCAGTTTAGGGACCTTTTGGCATAGGAAATGAACAATAAATTTAACTAAACACCCTATTCTAGAAAACTTGAGATATCAACTACAATCTTTATGACGTATACTTTTTTATATGAAATTGTTAAGGTTGTCAAATAGACCAAATAATCCTCAAAGGTTAGATAATTGAAAATTTTGGATTGCTTCATAAGTCTCTTAATGTTGTGCTTGATTTTCCATTATGCTTTATCTTGAACAAGTCCTTGATATATTTGGATGCTTGATGGTTGTAATTGATAATTGGGTAAATGACAAATCAACCATCGTGGTTTGTGGTCAATGACAAGTCAACCACTATGGTATTTTTTTTTAACAAGTTAACCACTGACGTATGACAAAATGACAAACTCAGCATCTGTTGCAGTGTCTTGATCAAGACACCGCATTTTTTTTGCGGTGTCTGAGACACCTCTTTTTTTTTTTGCGGTGTCTTGAATCAAGACACGCATTTTTTTTTTTGCGGTGTCTTGATCAAGACACCACAAAAAAATGTGGTGTATTGATTCAAGACATCGCAAAAAAATGCGGTGTCTTGATCAAGACACCGCAACAGATGCAGTGTCTTGATCCAGACACTGAAAAAAAATGCGGTGTCTTGATTCAAGACACCACAAGAAACTGCGGTGTCTTAAGATTGGATTGTCTTTCTACTCAGATGCTGTAGCGTTTTTCTTCTCAGACGCCGACGATCACTTCGACAATGTTTTCTCTTACGTGCCTGCATTTTCTGTTTTGGCTTTGTTTTCAGACAACGCGTATTAGCGGTGTCTTATGAAGACACCGAGTTGCGGTGTCTTTGCAGTCTCAAGACACCGCGTGTATCGCGATGTCTTGAGACACCCGTGTCTCAGGTCAACTTGTTAACGGAGAACGTGACTGTGATGTTGGGTTTGTCATTTTTCCATACGTCAGTGGTTAACTTGTTAAAAAAAATACCATAGTGGTTGACTTGTCATTGATCACAATCCACGATGGTTGATTTGTCATTTACCCTTGATAATTTCAATGCATTTTTTTTCATGATCACCTACGAAATGAACATTTGAATTAAGGTCAGTTAATCACCCCGCTTGATAGTGAATTATAGGTTTGGGTGGCACATCATATACTCCCACTCTTGTTTGAAAAATCCTTCCTAAAACTAGGAAGCTGAAACATGAACTTAATAAGTTTTGCATTGTTTACTAATCTTTTGACACCCGAGAGCTTTGGTAAGATGATTCTACCATAGGGTTCAAATTTTGTTTCAGTCGTTCTTTCAAAGGTGGAGACACTCCCAACTCTTCGAATAAATAATTTGACAATTGTTGAGTGATCTTGTTTATTTGCTTAACAAATAAACTAAATTGAGTATGTGTAACATGTCCATTGCTTGCATTATATTTATGAGTCATTGCAAATTTAAATCTCTAATAAAAGGAAATATGATTCAGTAGAAAACCATTTTGAAATCTGATACCAAATGACGAGCCAACGGTAAGGTTCAAAAACGTTGCGGATGCCCACAATTTGGAGTTTTGCATATTTTGTGGGAAAATTTCGACAACAATGAAAATAACTCTAATTGATGAATTTTAGTGAGCTTTTTTGACACAATCTCAAGGGATGAGTGATAAAAAAAACCCTTTAAGTTTTGTGAGAAAATTCTAAAGAATGACTGAGATATGACCGAAATAGTGCTGGTCGATCATGAATTACAAAAAATCATAGTTTTTTACTTTTAAGGCAATTTCCAACGTAGATAATTCTCCAACCTGATAATTTGGAAGATTTCGCAGTTTCACAATAATTTTTTCAATGCTTCAATGTGAAGAAATAACGAAATAAAGAAATTAAAAGAAAAAAAAAACCAAATGTAAAAATATGGAAACTCATACTCAGTTCTAACTCGGTAAAGCTAAACAGAGTTTTCACTTAACTGCCACACTCTCAATCTCACTACTCTTGAATGATAAGATAACAATCAGCAAGATACAAACATCAACTATCTATTAGAGACAAATTCCTAATCTCTATTCAATGATCAAAACTCAATTGTTTTCAAAAGGCCCTAATTCTGGACTAAATAACCAACGTACGTGACAAAAATGTAAATAAATTAATAAATAATTAAAATAAAAAAATTGGGTTAAGGCGTGATTAGTGACTCATCACTTAATTTTATAAAGAACACCAAACTCGACCTCTTCCTACCACAATAGACGCCGCCGACCCACCATCAATCTCAAACAACGTTCAAGAAAAGCTTATACAGAACATTATCTGACCAAGCCCAACCTTATCTACAAGCTTTTTTTCTATGAGAGATGTTATCGATATTAATAATAGAAAACACAAATAACGATGCATATCATACCAAGATATTTAATTACGACTTTGTAAATGAAATAATTGGTATAATCTCAAATAATTGACCAAGAAAAAACAAACAAGAGAACATGATTCAGAAGCCTCAGTGATGATACGTTTGATGGTGAGAAATTAATAGATCAATTAATTTCAAAATGATATTCCCTTCTGCAATCATACTGGCAAGATTCAATTAGTCTCGCAGTGTGACTGTATGAAGTTTTATGAGATGTCACATGAAAATGAGCCAGATGATCGTGACTCAATCACATGATGAGAATGCAAAACATTTAGAAAAAGGTCCAATTCTACTGCAAAGGACCTTTTATTGCTCCCGAATCACAAAAAATTGCATAACTTGAGAAAAGATAGCATACTTTCGAGGAAACAATTATCACATCCATTTGCCTCATAATACGTTCCATTATATCTGAAAAAGACATCATATCACATGAAACAAGGTTGCATCTTCAAAAACAGTCGACAAAACTTAATAGTACATTCAATATCTGAAAATGACATTACATCACATGAAAAAAAATGTGACATCTTCAAAGAAGCCAGTAAAACTTAACTTTCTTCGATCCCATCCTATGTCGCTGGTAATTAGCCCCCTCGAGCTTCGCGTCTTGTGGCATCGTGAAGGAGTTCAACATCGACTCCATCTGGTGGTAATTGGACATATCTCACAACTGAACCTCGAATAAAACAATTTCTCACTGAAAGCTGCAGCGCCAAAATATTACTGAATTAGTCCAAGATTTTTAATTGAACACACTAAAATTAAAGAATCTGGGCCATGATGAAATGAAATTAAGGCTCTTTTTTTGTGTGAAGAAACATGGTGATTAAGAAAACATAACAGCAATTTAATTCTAGTCTTTTTAGGTCAAGGCAAGGAACAATACTTAGTAAATTGAGACCAGCAGCAACACATCTTGAATGACAAATTTGAGGCATGTAATTTTTCTAAATCCATGCATAATTAGAACATGCTAGTCAAATAGCTCATATAAATTTAATGGAGATGTTCCTATTAAGTGATGAGGAAACTTTACCTTGCAGTGCTCTACTTATTGAAGCATAGAAGAAAATATTTTTAGCGAACAATTTTTTATTTTGATAGGTAAACTAAACAATATTAATGTAAGATATGTGCATAAAATATGGTCTAAAAATATTCAACACCTCAAATAAAAAGTGTATTACGAAAAATTCATTTATATGCGTCAAAATCAAACATCTCATCGTAAAAAAATTGATCTTATTCTTCTTAGTTCACAAACACCCAAAAACAAAAAGACGCAGTAATTCATTTTATTACTAGATTTTTTCGTCACTCAAACCAACCACATCCACCACTATGGCATATCTATTGGAGACCAATTTAAAGAACTTTGGAAAGTCAACCTCCAAAAAGATTTCACTCACTCCAGGGATCCTTCCAATAGAACAAATTGACAACATTTCTAATTTCAAAATCTTATGTTTTGCAAAATCATTTCACATCTTTTAAGTGTTACGCCACAAACTATAATAAGAAGCCTCCCACTTTGCCTCTGTGAACCACCAAGAATCAACTCCCCCATATCGCTACCACTGATCTCCACCACCTCCCATGCTCACAAGCACACGTCCAAAACTGCTTACGAAAGAGAGCCATATTGAAACATCTCAACTCTTTAATGCTAGTCATGCCAAATGCTTGAGGTTTCCAAAACCCTTCTTTTAGCAAGGTCCTACCAAGCGGAGAGAAGAGAGATACATCTTTAATTTGAAAAGTTGTATCCTTGCCAAGGAATTTGATCATCAAATATCATTAACATAAGACTTTCAAATTCCTTCTTCTTTCTCCATGGTGCTTTTTTTATTCTTTACAAGACTATTATCTCCTAGAAACAAAAAAGGCTTAACACTAAGCACAATCATTTGGCCAAGTTAGATTCGGTATTGAACTTCTAGATCCAAGTCTGGCATTTGTTTCAAAAAATCATGAATGAGATACGTAAAACAACCAGCTCGAGAAATTAATTTGCAATGAAACCTTTGCAATTCATAATTTCATCTATTGTACGCGCCTAAACCTAAACCCGTGAATGCAGAAATCGAACATTGAATAAAAAGTTCATGTCCAGAAAACTATGTACCATATGAGGATACTTATCTTGATCGACAACCCTAGTGTTTTCAAGCTTGATATTGAGGTACTGATCAACGGAGTGCAAGGTGCCTCTGATAGCTAGGTCGTTCTTAAGCTCCACAGTAACTTCTCTGCCCACCAAGTCCTTGAAGTAGGAAAAAAACAACTGAACACAACAAAAGACCAATCAATCATAACACAAACGAGCATTACAAATGTGAAAACCAATATTTCAGAAGAGAGGAAGCAATAACATTTAGAAAATCGATTAATAATTTCAGAAAATGCAAACGAAAATTCGACGAAAAACAAAGGACAAATGCACAGATTGTGCTGAAACAAAATCCAACGGCAGAAGATAAAGGAGGAGGAGAGGAGGGACGACCATCGTTCTCCTCTGATACAGAGAATGAGTCGGTCGACTAACACGTTAATCTTGGAGGGCTAAGTAAATCAAGTCTAGTGAGACGACACTAATAAGCCCTTCACAAGTTAAACGAACGAGATGAGTTGAGCCCGACAACAAGAGGTAATTTGGGCTGGGTTGGGTTAAGGTCCAAGGAGAAAGGTAAGATAAAAAATGGGTAGGAGACACTGGTTGTGGTTGGGGCTTATGCAGGAGAGGTCAAGGCCTAGGCGACAATGGCGTAAGAACAAAGGCTAGTGGTAGTGGGCCATGTGTTCAAGCCTAACAAGTCGGCTGACGAGCCCGAGTTAGTTCATCCTAAATATTGTAGCAAGTCGAGCTAAACTTCACTTCCGACAGTGTTGAATCTGTTGGGTGGGCTTGATATGCAGCTCTACCGCTATAAAATTATAAAAGATTATTTCATTAATAAATGGTTGTATATTGTAATGTAAGATCAGAATATTCTTTTATATTATTCTAAATAAATCACACTTATTAATATAAATCATTTCTATTTATATATAAAACTAAGAATTTAACGAAAATTAATGTTTGATTTGCATTACTATGTATAATACTGAAATCTTATCATATTAAGCCTAGAATAATGATGATAATGTTTGATGATAATTGGAGCTATATTGGATGATATTAGTATTGGTATAGTTATGGTAGTTTATGGCCTTTGGACATTGTGAATTTTTCATGTTGCAGTAAATTTAGAAGGGAAGAGGTCAATAAGTTGGAGGTTTGATCAACCACTGATTGCACAATATGAAAAAAAAAAATAAGGCTATTTGGTTGTATTGTGGTGGGCCAAAATTGTAGTGGTCAACCAATTTAAAAACAGATTGTAAAATTGGAAAATTGCGGTCAATCAGTGAATGACTAGTGTCTATACAAATTATAAAGTTTGTGATTTACAATTGATCAATTGAAGGAAGGTGGTCGACTAGTTTTAAGGAGAAAACACAGAATTTAGTCTTGGGCAATTTGATATTGATCGACTAAAGAAAAATATTCGACTAATATACAAAAGGTCACTGGAGATTTTATGTGATGTTGTGTTCTGATTGAAGGAAGTTGAGGGTGGCCAATCTAGGGCACACTGGCTATTGTACACCTCCTCCAGCTTGTTGTTGGTTTGAGGGGGAGGGGGGTGATAGAGAAAAACAAAAAGTTTAAGCTATTGGAAGAATTCTTTCAAAAACACCAATGATAACTTCCTTTTCCTCACAAAGTTTGAAGATATTGAAGGGTTTTCCTTATGATTTTTATGAATTATGTGAAGTTATGGATTTGTGTTGGAGGATGAAGGTAAAAGATGAAGAAAATAGTATAATTGGGTAGTTAGAACATTTGATAAACTTTTAAGTAAAACCACTCTGTTATGTTATCTAGGGCATCTCAAGGAAGAAAAAAGTTGGGGAAGTTGTGAATTTGATTAAGTTTAAAAATAGATTGCTTTAGTTTTGTACAAGTAATAGATGAACAATAGTTATATAATGAGTATATTATTTGGAATGGATTATGTTAAGCATACCTTGACTTCAATGTATTAAGGAGTCATCGATTATGATACATTGGTATTGGAACCATATTGCAAATTTGTCGTAAGTGATCTTGTGTGTTTTGGGCCATTTCGCTTACATCACAAGAAATTAGGACTTCTATGACTTGTTGTATATACAAGAATAGTATTATAATATGATTTGATTTGTTTGTATGCTTTTTTGTTATTATTGCTATGTTAAGAATTATATAAGGATATTATTGATTCTTTGGAAAGATTAAAAAGTTTAAGCTATTGGAAGAATTCTCTCTAAAACTTCCAAAGATAACTTTCTTTTCCTCATGAAGTTTGAAGATATTGAAGGGTTTTCCTTATGATTTTTATGAATTATGTGAAGTTATGAGATTTGTGTTGAAGGATGGAGGTAAAAGATGAAGAAAGTAATGTAATTGAGTAGTTAAAACATTTGATATTTGTTAACTATCTTCCTGAAACTTTTAAGTAAAACCACTTTGATATGTTATCAAGTGCATCTCAAGGATGAAATAAGTGGGGGAAGTTGTGAATTTGATTAAGTTTAAAAATGGATTGCTTTAGTTTCATACAAGTAATAGATGAACAGTAGTTACATAATGAGTATGTTATTAGAAAGGAATATGTTAAGCATATCTTGACTTTAATGTATTCAAGAGTCATTGATTATGATACATTAGTAGTGGAACTACATTTCAAATTTGAGGTAAGTGATATTGTGTGTTTTGGGTCCTTTGGCTTACATCACAAGAAATTAGGACTTCTATAACTTGTTGTGTATATAAGGATAGTATTGTGATATAATTTGATTTGTTTGTATGCTTTCAAGTTATTATTGGTATGTTAAGAACTATAATAAGGATATTATTAATTCTTTGGTAAAATTAAAACATTGCTTGTTTGATAATTGAATTGAAAGAATGAATGAATAAGTGAAAAATGTTGCATTGTTATATGATAGAATTGTATGCATTCATTTCATCATCACACATCATGGTTTTAATGAAAATGTGCATAAATATTTTATGCATATGTTTTAAAAATAAAATAGACATTTTATGGAAATAAACGTAAATAGACGTTTAAGGTATGAGTTCTTGATATGGCTGCCCCGTGTGGGTTAATAAGTGTCACTCTCCCTTATACGGTGATACCTCCAGCGATTGGATGGATAAGTAAAACTAAAGGAAAATGAAAATAAATGTAATTAGATATTGTTAGATACAAGTTATTTGTTAGGCTTACTTTATTTTGATGATGACGTAATAAGGATTATTTTGTTGAAATTAATACGTTGATTATTATATTTTTTGGATATTATTGTGAATGATTTTATCATAATATTTATATTCGTATTTATTGGAAATATCCTCAAAATGGGTATTATTAATAATCTAACATGTTTATTCTAGTCCATGTAGTTCATATATATCATTGTAGGACTTAGAAATATTTAAAGGGATGAAATGGAGTAGCTGTGGACTTGTTGCAAACAAGAGATCCAACCAAAACTGGGTTTGGTCTTTTGGACGCACCGTGGTCGAGTGTCAGAAGAGGTGATTTTGAATCTGCCATTTTTGGCATTTTTGCGATTGAGCTGCGGTCGCGGGATTTGAAGATTCTGTCGACCGAAAAACATCAAAAAAGTTCATGGTTGATTTTGTAATAGAAAGGTTTGGGGTCAATTTTGTAAAAGATTCGGTTGACCGCAAGACACTTTCAATCGACCGCTGTAGTGTAGAAATGGACAAAAACTCCAACGGTCATATCTTTTAGCAATCAGATCCGGTTGACCGAAAACGTTTAGGTCGACCAAAAATGATAGTTCTATAAAATACATAGATTTCTATGGCTCATTTTATACAACACGGAATTGAGGCGAAGCCCTGCCAAAATTTATACTCAATTCCATATACTTTCTTGAGCTTGTAAAATCCAACTCTCCTAACCTCAAACTTGATATTTCAATTTCGTAGAGTTCAGATTTAGTTTTTGTGCGTTATTTTTCCAAACACATATTGTGCGAAATTATAAAGGGTGACGCTTTACTAATTTGTCATATAAGGGTGATGCCCCGAAATAGTCAACGATTTGATTGAACGCCCGAAAGTTCAATCAAAGGGTGACTCCCCAGAATAGTCAAATTTAGAGTGACGCCCCATAATAGTCAAAGGTTGAAGACTTGGAATACTCAAAGGGTGACGCCCTGTGAATAGTTAAATTGTAAATAGTTTTATTGGCACCCGTAAGCCAATTGGTTTAGTGAATCTCCAAGTGAAATATTGAAGCGCAGACATAGGCGAGTTTACCGAACCTCGTAAACAAACTTTGTGTGAATCTCTTATTAGAAATTTATTTGGATAAATTTGTTTGAAATCTTAAATTGGAAAATTTGATTATGGATTTCAATATGCACATTGAAGGTCAATGCATTTCTACACCTCCACTATTTGATGGTAGTAATTATTTATATTAGAAGTGTAGAATGAAAGTTTTTGTGCAATCTTTGGATTATACGTTATGGAAAATCATTGAAAATAGAATAAATCTTCCTAGACCATCTTGTGAATTCAATGATTTGGATAAACTTAATTAAAATCTAAATACTAAAGCAATAAATGTTTTATGTGGTGCCTTAAGTGAAAATGAATTGGATTGAGTTCAAACATGTGTAAGTGCTTTTGACATTTGGAAATCTCTTAAACTAACATATGTAGGCCCAAGTTGATTGGATAAAAGTGAAGAAAGCTCATCCTCCGAAGAAGAAGAGAAAATGACCAAAGTTTGCTTTATGGCCAAGGAATAAATTGAGGTAATAAACTATTATATCAATTTCGATTCTAATAGTGATAATGATAGTGATTTACTACATGAATTGCTAGAAAGTTTTAGTGAGCTCAAACGAAAATATAAATTGTTGAAAAAGGAGAATGACAATTTGATAAAAAAACATGTTGAAATGGTTAAATCTCTTGAAAATCAAATTGTTAATTTAAAGAGTATGGTTGATCATTCTAATGCTACCATTAAATCTCTTGAGCATGATCGTAGTAATTTGAAATTGTTGAGTGATGAATTGAATTCTACTATCAAATCACATAAGGAGGCATTGAGCTCATTAAATGCTAAAAATTGTGATTTGATTGCTACTATCAAATGTCATGAGCATGATATTTGTGAATTGAATGTTAAGAATAATGATTTGAATTCTATTGTATTGAAATTCACAAATAGAAGTAAAAATTTAAATATGCTCTTGAGTTCGCATAGGGTTACATTCGATAAAGCCAGAAATGGCTATAAACCCTTTGCAAAGAAGAATTTCACTAATTTATTTGTTAGTTCATCTACTTGTAATTCTTGCAATTGTGTAGGACATAAATCATTTTGTTGTCCATTAAAATTGAATGCTAATTTGAAATCAAATGGTGATTCTAAATTTGTTTATCCTTTGAATTTAAACTCTAAATTAAAATCAAATTTAAATGTTAAACTTGTATGGGTTCCTAAAGGAACCAAGGCTCTAACCAACGGACCCAAAAAGGTTTGGGTACCAAAGAAATCTACTTGAGTGTTTTGAAGGTTGGAGGTTCTCCCAAGGAGCTTAATGGATTTAGATAATGGGAGAAACTTCAAGAAAATGCCTCCAAATGAAAAAAAAAGGAATTAAACTTGATGGAGGTACACAATAAGATTTTGTTTTGATATCTTACTTGAATTGACTTAAATTTGTTGTTGAATCTTGATATAAATGAAATTTATTGGTTGATTTTTTTTTTTGGAATCCTTGATAGATTTAATTTTTGGTATCAGAGATTTGATTCATTTTTATATTCTTGAATTGGTATATTAGTTGTGTTTTGATTCCAACATTTGGTAGCCTTAAGTGTATAAGTTATTGAATTGTTTGGATTAAATTGTTTTGTCTTTTTGAAAATATTTGTCTCTCTCTTAGATTGAAATTAGCTATTGATAGGGGGAGAAGAGTAGTAAAGATGTTGATTTTGATGATTTGTGTTTCTCCCTTGGTTTGAAATTGGTAAATGATATAGGGAGAGAAAATTGAATTGTTTAGAGATTCTTGTTTTGATTTTGCTAAATTATGTTTTCCCATAGGATTGAATTTGCTTTATGATAAAGTGTGACTACCCAAATTTTTCTTTACTTTAAAAATGTGTTAAATTTAAAACTTTTATAAACGACTAAATTCTTATTAAAACCTTTCAATTGAAATCAAAATTCTTTTCTTGAAAACCCGATCGTTAAAACATCGTACCTAAAACTCATAATGAAAATTATTTAAGCCGTGGAAAACTACAGTTACAAAATCTTTTCTCAAAATATAACGGAAGCGTAACTCGTTCATTTTACAAAGACAATAATTAAATGATTACTTTAAATTTATAAAACTCTTTTCTCTCTTACTTCCTTAGCCTAACCAGCCACAAGTCTCATTCGTGCAAATCCTTCATCAACTACTCCTTGATCTGTTCATCATTTTCTCATACGTGTACCTACATCACAAGTAAATTGTTAACCCAAAGGCTTACTAAGGAATGGGGTATGCAGTATGCTTTATGCCTCTCTTTAATTCCTTTTGGAATGGATACCGCCCCAAACCAATCTTTTCTTTACATTTATTTCTTTCTTTTATAACTCGTACGTCGAGTGGGAGATTAGAGGAACCTATGTTGGAGGTATAGCCCTGGTTGGCTTCTAACCACCTATGATAGCTGGTCTCGTTCCCGCGAGGGAGGAGACTTGTCCAATCTACTTGATTAGATCCACACTACCCGTCCGTCCCCTAACTCCCCATTTTCTTTTCTTTTATTTTATTCTTTTCACTCATTTTTTTCCTCACGTAATGCATATGGGTACCACCCCAAAGGTGACACATCCTACTTGTTTCTATTATCATGATGCATGTCAATGAGAAACATTATCGTGATGCATGTTGAAGCAGTATAAAAAAAAAGATAATTGAACAACGCATATGAATGAATTATAGTAATTAAAACGAATAAAAGAGAGCAAATATAGTAACGAATTAAAATAGTGAATGACATGCTTGAACATATAGATCATAACAATAAAAGAAATGGTAGATTGACCATATTATAAAAATTGAGATTTAACGTTAAATGACAACGAGCTATTCAAATTAATTAGGCATGCTTAACCATACTAACTAGACGTGGAATCAACAATTAACTGGAAACATGCTTTGATGATTGATTGGAAACATGCTTAGTAAATAACTACGAAAACATGCGTAGTAAATAGTTAAGGGAAACATGCTTAGTAAATAACTACTGTAACATGCTTAGTAAATAGCTAATGGAACATACTTAGTAAATAGCTCATGGAAACATGTTTATTAAATAGCTAAGGTTAATGACATGAATTGATCATAAACAAGTGTACATACAAGATTAAAGCATGATCCAATTGGTTTTATTTTAGTTAGGGTTAATAGCTTGATTTACAATTATAGGATAGTAAGTCAGATAATGATTAACTACACATGCTCTTTTAAATAAACTACAACTTTTAATTAGCATAGAGGATTAGCAGCATTATGGATTAGTCTACTATACTAATGAACAAGGTAACGTGCAGCGCATTTAAACAAAAACAGAATTGTTATTCATGAAGTAATACACAGATCATTCATACCTAGGCTATCATCTCATTAGTTCAGTTTGTGAGTTCATATCATAGTTTTAAGCATTAGTAGCATTATCATTTCTCTATTATTCAGAACATAAGTTTGCAGTAAAGGAAATTACAAAAAATTTAACACAGAATACATGCACACTACTTGTGGGTAGGGCCTTCACTGGCCAAGACTCTACCCAATCCTTACCTCAAAACTTTATCGTGTACTTGTACTTAATCTTTATCATTCTTTTACTTTTCAATACATTCACAATTAAAACATTTACTCATTAACTTTATTTCTCTAACCACTAATCGCGGGATTCCATAAATCATAACGCTTAACATTTTCCATAATTTAAACTTAATACACAACACTGAGTCTAACCCCCCTCCAATTTCAGAATATATGCATTCAAACTGTAAGACCCATTAGAACTCACATGACATATTCTCAACTCCATACCAATCACAAAAAACTCACAACAATGAACAATCCTCAACAGAGAACCCAAAGAGGCAATTTCCAACAACTAAGCACTCATCTATCTTGCGGAACACTTAACTGCAACTTCACAGTGCATGAGAATTTAATCCAATAGGCATGCATAATCTTTCTCCATTTCACAAAACCAATAACAGCAAGCAACAGAGTATACATCACCCAAATATTCATCAACAGAAAATGACTCTTCCATAATGTCTATTCTCCATTAACCAAAATAATTATAGGACAATAATCTTCTAAACTTAAACTATCGGCAGAAACCAGGTCAAAGCATAACGAAACAGCAGACAACAATCCAATTACTTCATTTAAATTGTCCAATATTAAGGAAGAGGACCATTACTTGAAGAACCGAGGGGACCTGAGAGGCAGCAGCTCCAGCTCCTCCTTCCTCTGCCTCGCAGTCCACAACATCTAGAGAGTATTTGCCTCTCAAATTCGCTAGAGCTCAGCACACCTGAGAGTTATCTGCCAGCCTTCCCCCTTCCCCTCTGCACTTCATCTGCCTATCAATCCACCAGAGGCACAACGTGCCATTCTCTGCCACAGACCATGCCCTGTCCTATCCCATGCCTCCACCACGTCCAAGTTGTCGATTTCCCTAGAGCAAGAACCAGAGGAAAGACCGGTTCGGGTCGAACCGTAATCCAGACCCAGCCTCACTTCGTGAATCGCCAACCCAGCCCTGCCTTTGACCCCAAGCTCGAAACTGCCAGTTCTTGTCTTCGCCATGTCAATGCCTCCATCGCAGCCTCCTCGCCGTTGCCATCCCACCGTCACCATGCATCACTGGACACCCAAAATTGGCAGAACAATGATGCCAATGCTGCCCCGATCAGACCCGTAAAAGCCCGACGCTTCATTCCATCGCCAGTACCTCGCTTGCCGTCCACCGTGAAGGAGTAGTCCGAGCTCACCATCGCCGTCCCTCTCTCGAATGCCCTCCCCAAACCAGTTCATAGCGTGAACCGGTTTACTCTCCCCTTTCATCCAAATTCTCATTATTTTAATTCTTTTATTCATTAAATCCTCCCCCATAATTTTTCTCACATTTTAATTCCACATAATCTGAATTCCTTTTTCTCTTTTAACTAAAAAAAACCATGTACTCATAAATTTTAGGACTGAGCCAAACCATCCTGGTTCAATCCATTATTCTTCTTCAGAATTCTGATTTCGGACGAAGGGAGGCATCTGTGCCTCGTCCACAATAGTCTGAAAAGTCCGATAATTTGGACAGATTCAAACCCATCTCGTCTGCCTCCGTCCGCAGGCTACTTGATTCATCTGAAAACTCATATTGCAGATGGAGGATGATTTCGGACGCGACCCACAATTCGCATGTCGTCCGCATGCATCCAAAACTCAAAATACACAATCCAAGATGATTTTCCATGTTTAATTTAAATTTCTTAAATTATGATCTTACGAATACGTCCTTGGTAATATCCTGATAATTACCCAATTAATTCAAATATCCCAAATTATTTTTCAATTATCTGTATTAAATTCTGATATAAAAAGTCGGGGTATTACATAAAGGGGGAGATAAATGGTTTAAAGACAATTGATTTGTTTTAATTTTGGAATTCTCCATAGATTAAATATTATTAATTGATTTAGGTGGAGAAAAATTTAATTGTTTTAATCTTGATGATTTTGCTTCCGCTAGGCTTAAACTTTGATAGTTCTCCATTGATTTGTATTGATCATTGATTTAGGGAGAGAACATGAAATTGTTTTTGTTTTCTTGATGATTTGAACATTTCCCCAAATGTTTTTGATTTTTTATTTGAAAGGGGGAAGAATTTTTTGTTGTTGATTTTCAAATTGATATCAATATTTCTCTTTGGTTTGAAATTTCTCAATTGGTATCAATAATTACTTTTGGTTTAAAAATCTACAAATTGGTATCATTTCAATATTTGGTATCATTGGACCTATTTTCTTTTTTTCAATAGGTATCATTTATAAATTTATTTTGTTTTTGGTATAAATGAAATCACTTTTCTCTACAATTGGTATAATCTTTTAATGATCTTATTTTGATATCATTTGAAATCCCCAACTATTTGATTTTGTGCATAAAGATAAGCGGGGAAAATTAGTTTTCATCTTGAACTCATCCATGGATTTTTGACAAATTGGTGTTTTGTTTGTATTTGCAATGGGATGGTTTTCTTCTTATGAATTCCCTCATATTTTCTTTGTGACAATTTTAAAGGGGGAGAAAAATTAAGTTGTTTTATTATTGCTCTGAAGTGGAGAGCAAAAGTTTTAAAGTGTGTTATATGTAACACCCCGAATTTTTAAGTTGGACGACTATCGGGGTATTACCAAGGACGTGTTCGGAGCATTAAGTCAAAGTGTAGTTCTGATAACGTTTTTCCCGCATACGTGATATAATCAAAGTGTTAGGAGAATGGGGTTATCACATTTCATATTGTTACGTGTCATCTTATGACATGTAATTATGGGGAAAATATTATGGGGTAGGTGTTAAGTGAGAAATGTGATGAAAGGCTCTCCGATGCATTTTCGGACGCCTGGGGATGACACTGCGGATGCATTTTGTTGTCCGTAAGTGCATTGCGTTGCGTCCCTGACGTTTGGGACGAGTCGAGGACGAGATTTTTCATCCTAAAGTGTCTGAAGTTGACTTTCGGACGCTTGAGGATGACCTTGCAGACGAGAAGTGTCGTCTGTAAGAGCATTGCACGTCGCCCTTACCCTGGGGACGACTCTCTCGGACGTTGTTCCACGTCCCAAAGTTGTCCCTACCTAAGTCATCGTTTCCGACTAGTCCGAACGACACTGCAAATGAGATTTGTTGTCCGCAAATGTGTTGCACACGCGGAGAAGGGTTGGGACGAGACTTAGGACATAATTCAGCATCCTGAGTGTAGTGTTGCGAACGAGGTCCTGGACGATGCGGAAGTGAGCTGCTTCATCGGCATTGACTCTGTACAATTTTGGGGACTTACGGAAGACGGCAGATGACTGCGGACAAGTTGAGGCCTCGTCCGATTTGTCTCTATTCGATTTTAGGACACTTTCAGATGACATGCGAACGCCATGTGCGGAAGCAATTTGGCGTCCAAACCTAGGTTGCAGTACGGACAAGACGGGGACGCATTCTCTCGTCCAAAGTCTTATTTTAGTCTGAGTGATTTTAGCCTTGAGGACGAGACCTATGCGTCCGTACTCGTCTGAATCAGCTCAGACCTACGAAATAAAATAGAAAGAAAATGATGGAAAATCGTAGGAAATCGAAGAAAAGTCATCAAATCCGACAGAAAGTGACACCTCCCACCCTCAACCAGTAGAGTCGCCGACCTCTTCCCCTATGGCGATGATGGTGTCCCCTTTCTTCCAGGTATAACCCTTTTCTCTTCCTCCCTCGTCATTCCATTCCCTCCCCTGCGTGACTGAAATCCAGAGAGCGAGAGAGTGAGGAGCTGAGAGAGAGGGCTTCTAAGTGAGGGAACTTGAGTGTTAAGTGGGTGAGCTAAGTGTATGAACGTGAGTGAGTGAAGTGGAAGCAGTAAAGTGAGGTGTACTCTGTGAGATGCTGGGAGATGAAACTGCTGTGAGTGGACAGCTGTCCCTGAGGTTTTGTTCGTCAAATTGCTAAGGAAATAGGAGTGTTTTGGCTAGTGGAGGCCCTACACCACAAGTAGGGGTGCATGGGTTTAGGTGTGGTTCCCTATTATGTTTAGTTCCCTTATGCTATACTGTGATTGGTAGTTAGATAAATTGACAATGTAGATGCTTGTGTTAGTGGATAACTTTAGGTGATGCTACTGTCATTAATTCCTTTATTGATTCCCTTGCTGTTAGATATCTCCTGGGTTGGTTTTGCATATTCAATGCTTGATTTTGACACCCTGTAGATAACTCCTTTGTGGATTTTACTATTGTTAGTACTCTGTAGCATTTCCTTGATTGTTAACTCCTTTCCTTTGTTGTTGTTAGCTCTATGAAATTCCTTATTTCCAGTCGTGATTGTAACTGAATGCTTAGATAATGAATGAGATGAACAAGTAAAGTGTGAAGTGTGAAGACATTATTATGAATTGTTCTTTATAGTTAACTTATATTTAGTTGTTAAACACAAGATGTTATTTCTTTATTATTCTGTTGCCATTTGGTTGTCTTACCTTCTTGACCTAGCATGTTTAATAAATGATAATGATAATTCTAACAACAACTCTTACTCTGAACTTGTATCAATAATTGTGATAATGAGCATGTAACCAATATATAATCAATTTGTAATCAACTGAGCATGTTAACTAATTTGTACTCACTGAGCATGATAACCAATTTAATTAGACTTGATGCATGTGTAACTAACTAGTTCAATTAATTAACTAGTTGTTTAATTAATCATCGTTAACTAACTAACTTTACTAGAATGATCAACTAGACTAGCATGTTAAATTGACTAGTACGTTAACTCAACTTAACCTTCAGCATGTGTAATGGAAACTAATTAGAATGCTAGTTGTAGTTAATGCCTGAGCATGTTAATTAATTAGCTTAACTAATCAATAGTTAGTAATCACTTTGTTAAGCATGTTAATTAAGTAGGATGACAATTAAAGTTGAGCATGTAATCAATTTAGCATGTTAATTGTTTAGCACTAAGTAGCATGTTAATTAACTAGCGTAATTAGTTGTAGTTAATGCCTGAACATGTTAATTAACTAGGTTAATTAATTAGATACTAAATAAGATTTCTTATTGAGCATGTTAATTAATTAGATATGCTATGTAATTAATTAGCAGGTTCAATTAACTAACTAAAACAAAAGCATCTAGGGTAATAATCGTAACCTTTTCTTAAGCATGTTAATAACTAAACATTGAGTATATTAATGAACTAGCATAATTAACTAAAGTAATTGATTGAGCATGAAATTAGTTAGAATAACTAACTGGCTTGATAGTTGATATTGTCTTGAGCATGTAACTTACCTAGGATAACTAATCAGAATAATCGCCTAGGATAATAAATGTAGGAAGCATGTAAATGGACTAGGAAATTAACTAGGCTAAAGAACTAGAATAATTATCTTATCTTCCTGAGCATGTTTAGTTTATTGTTTTTTCGCCGTTTAAATTCGATATCATACTTGCTTTCTGTTATGCGCTTTTAATTGTGATTGTTTTCTGTCGTGTGCTTTCAATTAACGCTATTTATTATATGCGCGTTCCATTCCAGTTTACTTTTAATTCCTGTTAATTCCTGTTATTCTTTATATGCGCTTTCAATTACAATTACTTTCTTTATATGTGCACTTCAATTCTTATGAATGTTATGTCACGTCACCATGCATCACAATAGGTTAAGAATGCATGTCCATGCATCATATTAATAGAAAGAATAGGACCCAAGCATGAGTGAGGAAAATGTAAGAATGAATGGTAGAGTAATAGGACGTACGGGTCTAGTCTGGTAGCTAGTGTGCTCCCAAGGGGCTAGTATAGCTTGGCAGCTAGTTTGCACCCAGGAGACTAGTGACTAGCTTGACAATAGTATGCCCCAAGGAGGTTAGTTGTAGTCTGGCAGTAACATGCACCCAGGAGACTACCCTAACGAACGAACGAATAGCTAATAGAAAGTAATAATCGAACGAACTACTTAATGGAAAATGACTAAAGAGAGGCATTTCATAATTGCATAACCCTTTTTCCTTACTGAGCCATTAGGCTCACGTATTACTTGTGGTGTAGGTATAGATGTAACGACTTGGTTTCTCAAAATTCCTTTAAAATGCAAGAAATTTTGAAAAATTTCTTTTTAAAAGTCAGAGCCTGCCTAAACCGGACCGATACCAATCGTTCATAAAACTCGTTACAAAATCCCCATTAACAAAACTTATGCGGAAGCGTTATATGAAAAAGTCATTTATAAAATATAGCGGAAGCATTATAAAAATCTTTTTAAACATTGCGGAAGTGTAAATACAATTTAATAAAATCGACAAATCTTTTTAATTACAATTTGGAAAACTTTGGTTACTTACAACTTAGAAAACTTAACTTGATTAAACTATTTCTCTTTTACCCTCATTATGCCTGGCCAGCCACGAACTCCCTCGCTCTTGCAAATTCATCATCCATTGCCTTTATTGTCTGATTATTATCTTTCGTTACTCCTAGTCCGTGCATTCCTCATAGTGTACTAGTACCTACATCTACACCACAAGCAACTATAAGCCTGAAGGCTTAGTAAGGAAAAAGGGTTATGCATGAAATGCCTCTCTTTAGTCCTTTTCATTAAGCCATTCATTCCGTTATTACTTCCTATTAGCCATTCGTTTGGGTAGCCTCCTGGGTGTATATTATTGTCAGACTACAACTAACCTCCTTGGGGCATACTGCTGCTAGGCTAGTCACTAGTCTCCTGGGTGCAAACTAGCTGCCAGACTATACTAACCTCTTGGGAGCACACTAGCTGCTTGACTAGACCCGTATGTCCTATTACTCTACCATTCATTCTTACACTTTCCTCACTCATGCATGCATTCTATTCTTTTCTATTAATATGATGCATGCTCATCCATTCTCAACCTAACATGATGCATGATGCTTCACCACATAACATTCATAATAATTGAAGTGAACATTAAATAAAAGCAATTGGAATTGAAAGCAATACTAAAATTGAAAGTGCGCACAGGAGGAATCACAATAATTTAAGGCACATGCAATATGGAAAGTAAATAGTTATAACGAATAGCATACTCAGAGCAACTACAATGAATTTATAATCAAAACAATACAACGAATTTAAACGTGAAAAGCATACTTGGATGAATAGAACACAATGTTATTAACATGTTAATTCTTCTAATCAACTTCCTAGTCCATTTACATGCGTCCTATATTTATTTCTAGGTTATTAATCTACTTTACTTAGTTATCCTAGGTGCTTTACATGCTTAAGTTTGATTTCTTTAGTCACGTTTGCTAATTCAGCAACATGCTACCATTATTATCTAAGTTCTTTAACATGGTTAAATTGATTAACATACTCATCTCTTAGTTGAGTTAATTAAACCTGTCAGTGAGCTACTTAAACATACTAGTAAATTAACTAGTAGTTCAACATGCTAATTTATTAAGATGACATGCATTGGTCAATTTACATTCTAACTAGTTTCATGGTATATCTAATTAATTAACATGCTCAAGTTAATTAATTACCTTAGTTGATTTACATGCCACTAATTGATTTAACAACAGAAGAATTAACATACTTAGTTAATTTCATGCTCAAGCTACTTAATTACTTTAGTTAATTAACATACGGATAATTAAACATTTAAGTTAAGTTAAACATGCTATGATTATCGAACTAGTTGATTTTTCTAGATAGATTAACATGCTCAAGTAGTTATAGTAATTTAACATGCTCTTGCAATGGTTATAATTGGAACTCTAATTGGTGGACCGTTAAACATGCTGGACCTAGTTAAGTCACTAGTTAATTAATATGCTCAGCTAATTGATACACTTAAGTAATAATTAACATACTTGGGTTGATTGTAGGCTTTAATTAAATTGGCTTTACGTGCTTAGATCAACTAACTTGGTTGACATGCTCAAGTGATAATTACAATTTGGGATTCTAATTGATTAATAATTAAACGTGATACAATTAACTCAACATACTAATTACATGCAAACACAATTACCTGGCATAATCTAGGAAATTAACAGTCATTGTTATTATAAAGGAAAAACATTTATATAGAGCATTACAAGTATAGCACTAAGGAAATCAGTAAAGAAATAGACATAATCTTTATCAAGGAAACTCTTAGTTCTAACTCTTTCATCCTTTCATACTAATCACATTCAACCATTGATCACAACAATCCATCACAACCATTAAGGGAAAACATTCATAACAAGAAGAGTAAACGAACAGTAAACAACATTAGTAAATGAAATTATGGTTTGTTCGTACTTATCTCATCCCCATCATCACCCATTTTCCTCTGCAGTTTATCATTCTCTATTTCACAGCAAATAATATTTTCAACTACCAGTATCACTTAACAGCAAAGGGATTTACAGCAACAATGAAGAGACAGAGACAACAAACAAGGAAATCACTACTGAGCATAATTAAATCTCCACTATCATTAACACCGAGAGCATTTACACTAAGGAATTTAATAAGGAAACATAGCAAGAAATCATCCAAGGAAATTAACTACAACCAATCATCCAATGACTACCATCCAAAATCAGCTAACATAATCTAACAGTAAGCATTCAGGAAACTAACAAAAAACTCACACACCCATACTTGTGGTGTAGGGCCTCCAAATGGCCAAAACACCCCTAATCCCTTACCTAACGGAAGAACTAATTCTCACAGGGACAACAAACCCCACAGCAACTCACAGAGCTTCACCTCTCAAGCTCTCAGTTCATGGCACCCCAGCTCGTCGCAACTCCTTCTCCCACATATAACCTAGCTCACAGTTTCTCTCACTCAGAAGCTCACTCTCTCAATAGCTAACCGACACATTCACAGCTTGCAAAGGATGATGCTTCACTCAACTCACACACTCATAAGCTTCTCACGCAGGGAAGGAAGAGCTCCACGTAGGAAGAGAGGAGCTGAAGGCTAAAATGAAATTGACAAGGAAGGAGAGGGATATTACCTAGGTGAAGGAGGAACACAATCATGGCTGGAGGGGCAGAGGAGGTCGGCGCCCTACTCTGGAGGGTGGGGAGGCATTGATTTCTGTCTGGAAATTGGCTACTCTATGGATTTCCTACGATTTTCCATAATTTTCTTTTTATTTTATTCGTAGGTCTGGGCTAATTCGGACGAGTGAAGATGCATAGGTCTCGTACATATTCATCCACAAGGCTAAAATATCACAGGCTAAAACGAGGCTTCGGATGGGAGAACACATCCCCATCGTGTCCGCACCGTCTGCAAGTGGGTTTCGGATGACATTTGGCATCCACAAATGGCGTCCGCGTGTCGTCCGAATGTGTCCTAAAATTGGACAGAGGCAAATTGGACGAGGCTTCAACTTGTCCGCAGTCATTTGCCGTCGTCTGAAAGTCCCTAGTGTTGTACAGACTCGATGCGAACGAAGCAGCTCGCGTCCGCCTCGTCCGCAACACTACACTTAGGACGCCGAATTACGTCCTGAGTGTCGTCCAAACCCTTCTCCACGTGTGCAACACATTTGCGGACGACATATCTCATCCACAGTGTCATCCGGACTCATCCAAAACGATGACTTAGTCAGGGACGACTTTGGGACGTGGAATAGCATCCACGGGAGTCATCCCAGGCTAAGGGCGACGTGCAATGCTCTTGCGGACGACACTTCTCGTCCGCAAAGTCGTCCTCAAGCGTCAGAAAGTCGTCTTTCAGACACTTTAGGACCAAAAACCTCATCCTCAACTCGTCCCAAACGTCGGGGACGCAACACAATGCACTTGCAGATGACATAATGCATCCGCAATGTCATCCCCAAGCGTTCAAAAACGCCCAGGACAACCTTTAAGCACATTTCTCACTTAAGTCCTACCCTATAATATTTTTTCCATAATTACACGTCATAACATGACACGTAACAATACGAAATGTGATAACCCCAAACTCCCACACTTCGATTACATCACGTATACGGGGAAAACGTAATGAAAATTACTCTGACTTAACACTCGGTAATACCCCGATAGTTATCCAACTTAAAAATATCGGGATGTTACATACTTCCCCCCTTAAAATAAATTTCGTCCTCAAAATTTGCCCTTCATAATGCTCTCGCTATCCCAGCTATGCATCAAATCTCTTCTTAGCTACCCCATTCAATAACATAGCTCCCTCTAGTGATCCTAACACTTCGTGGTATCTAGGCTATTGGCTCTCACATCTTGATCAACTTGACTTGACTTTACCCAACAATACATCTTCTTGTTCCAAAAGTCGATCAAGCCCTCGTACTTTCTCACCGCCACGCTTCCACTGCGCACTTTGATTACATCATTTTCGATGAAAGAAATGCCACAATCAAAGCCATTATTCAACATCAAGAGCAAGATGGCAACTCTCTTATATCCAAACAACACTTTAATCCGATAAATACCCCATCATTGCCATTCCAGCTCTTGAAGTCGCAGCACTTCTCTCCTAATTTGACATTCCACATTAAATTTCCCACCAACTCCATATGAATTCAACACCGACTTGACATCAAACTCACATTCCCTATACAATTTTACCCCTTGGACCCTTTCACTCTCCGACTTAAGACCTATCACTTACACTCTTTCCTCACACCCCATAGCTTTGGCATACTCAAATGTACTCTCCACCATCAAAATTCATCCATTCAAGCTTTTCCGAGTTATGAACTACACAACTCCTTAGTTGAGTTGGATGTGTTCCGTCTTGCTTCTTTTTTGTATCTGCACTCGTTTTTGATAGGGTTCAGGTTTTTGTTCCTGTATCTATTCCCGTTTCTGTCTCTGTTCTCGTTCCCGTTTCCATTCCTGTTTCTATCTCCATTCCCATTCTCGTTTCCATTTCCGTTCCCGTATCCATTCCCAGAAATCACTCTGGAAACTTCATTTCCGTTTTTATTTTCGTCTCCGTTTTTGTTTCTGTTTCCGTCTCCGTTTCTGTTTCTATTTTCGTCTTCGTTTCTGTTTCCGTCTCTGTTTATGTTTACGTTGTTGTTCCAATTCTGCTCCCGTCTTTGTTTCTGTACTCGTTCTAGGAGAAGCTTAACTAATTGAATCCATTCTTGCCATACAGTTGTGCAATCATGTCTTGGTCACCTTGATTGGGTTCGAATTGAGATGGAGGACATAATCCAAGTCTGACATAACGTAATCGACTCAACTTAGTCCAATACTCAAGTTTTATACTTAATCCAAGCCCCATAGACGAGAACGGAGTATCTCATGTCAAAAACCGCCCTCAAGTCAAAGTTGGTCATACTACTCTACAAGACCTTGAATCTCTCATCCTTGTAGGAAATCTAACCTAGCGCATTATTAGGCAACTACCCTTCTCATCCAACTTCTTACAACCATTAGGTTCTTATTCCAACTTCTTCTCTAAAATTCCAACATTAACCTCTAAGTCCTTCTTCAAGGTCATACTAAGGGATCAACTAATTGGTTCTTGAAACCTTACTCTACTTTGGTTTTGTCCTAGATGTTCTTTCCTTCTTCCTTCGTTAGCTAATGTATCTTTCGTCTGATTCGTTGTAACTTAGGCATTCACGTTTAACTACTTAGTTGGTCTTTACACTGGCTATCTAAGCGGTCTCATTCTACAATCTAGTTGGTTTACTCCGTCGTTGTCTAGGTGACTTCGATTAGCTATCTAGTCGACCTAACGCCACTTAGGATTTTCTTTTCACTTATTTCCAAAAATTTGGGCAGACTCTCCCTTGTTTTTAGACTCCCCCAAAGCTAAAATCTTGCATAAAAATCTAAAACAGTTTCGGAATATCCATCATTCATTCATTCATTGATCATAATCATAATTCCAAAATCCAAATTCTCAATTTCAAGCACGCCATCCAAACTTACATAAGACACGACCGCGAATTCACAAACTCTATACAGATAAAATACTCTTCACTAATCCCACTAATACCTACAATTAATTCCTAACACTTCATTTATCGAACTACAATAAGGAAATCATGCATTATTAAAGTATTAGGAAATTGCTTACAGTGATGAAGGATTTCCCACGTTGAGGCTCGTGCTGGCAGGCAGGCCACTTTACTTAGTCTAACTTTTACAAAATTGTTTTGTACCAGAGCTCTTTTAAAATGCAGTAAAACAAAACAAGCGAGTTACGAACTTGGTTTTAAAAACGATCAAAGCAGCTTACCTAGAAAAATCATTTTTAAAACCTCCTTGCTCTGATACCATCTGTAACAACCCGATTTCTCGAAATTCCTTTAAAATGCAAGAAATTTTGAAAATTTTCTTTTTTGAACAAATCAGAGCGCGCCTAAACCAGACCGCTACCAACTGTTCATAAAACTCGTTACAAAATCCCCATTAACAAAACTTATGCGGAAGCGTTATATGAAAAAGTCATTTATAAAACATAGCGAAAGCGTTATAAAAATCTTTTAAAACATTGCGGAAGCGTAAATACAATTTAATGAAACAGACAAATC
Organism: Begonia loranthoides; assembly: GCA_022433065.1. NCBI lineage: Eukaryota > Viridiplantae > Streptophyta > Magnoliopsida > Cucurbitales > Begoniaceae > Begonia > Begonia loranthoides. Next base: position 14,022,724 of record CM039474.1, read on the forward strand.
TTTTTAATTACAATTTGGAAAACTCAGGTTACTTACAACTTAGAAAACTTAACTTGGTTAAATTATTTCTCTTTTACCCTCATTATGTCTGGCCAGCCATGAACTCCCTCGCGCATGCAAATCCGTCATCCACTGCATTTATTGTCTTATTATTATCTTTTGTTACTCCTAATCTGTGCATTCCTCATAGCGTGCTAGTACTTCTAGTCCGTACATTTAAAGTGGTGACTCAACCCCATGAGTCACAAGCTCGGTCAATCGTCCGTCGACACCATAATCTACCTAGACTCAAAATCATAGATGTAATCATGACATTTTAACTCCTTAATCCAGTGTAATCGTGGATTATACTTGTTGATTTAACTGTTAACTTAATCCCAAAGGCTAAATAATTAACGAACGCCCGACACTGTTATTTAAACTTTAACAAACGTCTGTTGTGGACATATAGGCTTCCATAGAGCATAATTGCTTCCATCAACATAAATCTGCCAATCACTTATCGCCATGTCATCCTGCGGACACGCTCTTTTTCACAGATGCATGTTTTTAGCAAATCCTTTGGTCAAACGACAATGTTTTTTTCATCTTAATTATCCGCCACGGATGCATTTCTTTCTGTAAATACCTGTTATCAGAAAATCTTTTAGTCCACTATGGATGAGTTCTCTTTACGTAGATTCTTATTATCCACGATTCCAAACGATGACATTTTGCTTTTACTTATCCACCGCAGACGCATTCCCTTCAGCATATCATTGAATCATTAACCCAAATGATTATGTTTTGCTCTTTACTTTTCTGCCATGGATGTATTCCCAATCGCAGATTATCAAATCCTTAACCAAAACAACGATGTTTTGCTCTTTACTTATCTGTCACAGATGCATTTCCATCCGCAGATTATTGAATGCTTAACCCAAATGACAACGTTTCTTTCTTGTTATTTACCAGCCGCAGAAGCCTTCCTTTCTGTGGATATATTTCTTATCCTAACACAATGTCGTTCATTCTGTGAATACATTCCCTTCCACGAATCTGTTTCCTTTCGCAACCTCACTATTCACCACAGACGCATTCCTTATCCTAATACGACGTCTCTATTCTACAAACACATTCTTTTCCACAGACACTTACACTTCTGCAACCTCACTATTCACAACTGACATATTCCTTATCTCAATATAACGTCATCCATTATGCAGAAACACTTCTTTTCGCATAGGCATTCCTTTTCGTGAACTCGTACACTTCAACAAGTTCACTGCAAATACATTCCTTATCCTATATACAACGTTGTTTATTATGTAGACATATTCCTTTTCGTAGACGAGTTCCCTTCCATAGCAGCATTTCCTTCCTCGTACGCATCATCCCATAATAATCTGCAATCACCTACTGTTTTGCACCATCCAAAGCCAGATCCATTCTTAATCATGGACATCCACAACCACACTAAACTCACAATTTAACATAAATCCTTAAAATTTTCATTTTATTTCTCCACTAAAATTTTAATTTTCTCCCAACTCAATAATAATTACCTATTTTTGAATACCATCAAATATTACTTTATTCTAAAATTTCAAAGATATTATAGTCGCAGAGGATTTAGGGTTCGCTAAGAAATTACTACTATTTGTCTGCTACTCTTTAAAGTTAATATACGAACGTCTGTTTCTTAAGTACGGTCGTCCAAAAGTAAATTATTTAAGGGGACGGATGTTCGCTCATAATGTTCAAACGTGCACTTTTGTGTAAATGGGTATACGTGGACGTCAATCATATAAACGATCATTCGCTTTTATGTAAAGAAGTATAATCGGACGTCTGCAGGTTGCGAGGACGTACAAGAGACGTTTTTTAATAGAAACTTGATTGCAATATTTGTCTCATTCATTTTTCATAGTTTGGAGTTTTAATTGTTAGCGAAATTAGTTTAATATTTGATTTACCATTGATCTCATAATTTAGAATTTTTTTTATTGCTTACCCTATGTTTAACAAATGCATGAAATATTTAAAATTTTATATTTAATCTCCTAATGGAATTACTGTGTTTGCTCTTGCTCTAAGTTTCTTCTTTATTAGTTTACTTTTTATTTATTTATAAAGAAATACAATTCCATCTCAAACTTAAGAAATTACTTTTAACTTTTCCTCATTAACAAATTGGATCATATTGTTAAAAAATTTGATAAATTTTTTTAAGTAAGTGACATGCAATGATTAATTCTGCTAACATTAATTTTGACATTATGGGTCATTTATTCATTAATTTTATACTTAATTTTAATCTTTATTCGGCATAAAAATTCCATGAGAAACTAACCCCAGGTGAAAACAATCTAATTGTATTATTATTCATATGAATCTTGATCAGTGAAGAATATTGTACAAGGTGTCACGTTAGGAATCATATAGTACTCCATTAACTTTCTAATTATAAAAACGGGTTGATGATGACGTTGAGAGCGAGATCCTTTGAAAGTTTACACATTTTTGTCTTTCCTTCCACTCAGGAAAGTGTGATGCTCTCTTTCTAAACGGTCTCTATCATTCCACGTGGACTGCTTCTTGCTTTTTTAGAATGTATTATTATTATTGATAAAAATGGTGCTACTTAGATTATTCTAAAAGAATATCCAATATCTTCTTGATTTTTTTTTTTTAATTTCAATTCAGATTTAAAAGAAAGACAAATGAGAATATTTTAAAAAAGAAAAAACTAAGAGATTTTTATGACAACTATGAAATGATACAATAATTACATATGTTGTAAGGAATGCCAATTAAGTTTCATGAAAATTCTTCGATACAAACCATCTCGACCAATTTCAAAATAATAAGTAAAATAAAATAAAATATGCTTTTGATCTTTATAATTTAGAAGTCATTTTAATTTAATCTTTAGTCATCATAGTTTTATTTTCTTTTTCAAATGATTCAATAATATATTATTATTATTAAAAATAACAAAAAACTACAAGTTAATGTTTTAGTTGTTCAATTAAAATTATTTAATTCATTCTTAAAATCAACATTTTTAAGACCAAAGAGGCAGACAGAAAATGGATGAAAACTCTTTGTATCTAGTTCTCTTGTAGATGGATACCCGGAACCGCAGGAATCCTTACTTAGAATGAGATTCTAACTCCCCACTTTTTAAGAAGAGTTGCTCTTTGGAGAGCACATGATGATAAAAGTTGTGAGCATGTTGAAGGGGGAGTAAATGTCCATCATTGGCCTCTATGGTAGATATGTCAAGGGCTTATGAGGAGGTGGTTTACTTGTGGCAAATGAAGCCGATACAAAACTATATGATGACAGTGCATTTTGTTATTTGGCTTTGTAATAAAGTAATTGAGATTAATTTAGTTATCTTGAAACTAAATCAATTTTATTTAATTATTTATTTTTAAAATGGCCCAAAACAAGACTTTGTTTACTCTAACTATATATTTTGACTTGCATAGATAAATGATGTAGGTAAAAAAATTATCCTTTGGCCTTTTTTAAAATTTAATGACCAAAGTAAGTTTGATGGCTATTTAAAAATAAAATTGAAATTTTAATATTCATAAGAGGATTAAAATAGTAAGAATTAAATTAAAATGACAATTACTGAAAATTATATTAGAATTTATGTTTAGTGAACGGAGAAGGCTACTTTTCTTATGAGCTTCTTTAACATGCACCTCTCATGTCTTCTCTTTTGACTTTCCTTTTCCAAAAAGGGCCAATGGAATCAGGGACTTTGCATGGTGGCTTGCCCTTCACCTTCTCCATTTAATATATTTATTTTCTTTTAGAGAAATAAAAATAAATAAATAAGAATAAGCGTGGCTTTGTCTTTTTCAGCCAACTTTAATTTAGTATTTGTTTTTTAAAAAAATTATAAATAATTAAATACATTTTAAAACAGTAATTGAACAAATATATGATTTTTTCATGAAAACAATAATTAAATTTAGGGAAAATGACAAATCGACCATCGTAATTTTCGGTCAATGACAAGTCAACCACTGTGGTATATTTGCTAACAAGTTAACCACTAACGTATGAGAAATTGACAAATCCAACATCACACTCAAATTATCCCAGGTAAAATTGGGTGGACACTGCAAACAAGTGCCTGGACGCCGCTGGTTTGTGGCGTCCAAGCTTTTTGTTTGGCTGGACGCCGCAAACCAGCGGCGTCCAGGCATTTTCTTTACCTGGACGTCACAAACCAGCGGCGTCCAGGCATTTTCTTTGCCTAGACGCCGGAATGACGCCGCAAACAAGCGGCGTCCAGGCAAAGAAGCAAGCCTAGACGCACGGCGTCTCTGGAGCTCTCTATTTGTCATGCATGGCGTTCTCGATCAATTGTGATTCATGGTTACTTCGAATTCGTTATGTATATGGTTTACGAATGCAATGTTTTTATTGGTTTTTTGACATCTGCACCTTCAAAGTAGCATAACTTTTGCTACGGATGTCGGAATTGAGCGCAGAAGGTATCAAATCGAAGCTCTCTCAGAGCTCTATAAATATCATAGGGTAAATCCTATGCCCGCCTTTTTCAGCCCCAAAATCAATTGTTTAAGCCCTCAAATTTGCGATCAAACATTTTTCTAGACTAAGCAAATGTTTGATCGCAAATTTGAGTAGTGTAAAATGTATTAAACATGTTAGAATTTGTTAGAATTTGATGGAAGACAAACAGGAATTTCATTTCTCTTTGCTCACTGTTTCTTCAATATATGTATGCTCTTTGTTGATTATATGCTTATTGTTTTCAATATATGTATGCTTATTTCGTTGAGAAGACATGTGTTCCTATGTCAAGTTAGATTGTAAGATGTTGTTAAGGAAAAGGTTAGATTGAGTCCATGATTAATAGAAATCAAGTAGGGAGTAACCACTTGGGCGGTACTCACATGCATGAGTGAGGAAAATGTTATGAAAGAAACCCTAAAGGCGGGTATATGCCGGGAAATGAAAAGAACCCTAAAGGCGGGTATATGCCGGAATAGAAAGAACCCTAAAGGCGGGTATATGCCGGAATAGAAAGAAACAAACCCTATAGGCGGGTATATGCCGGAACTAGGGAGTTGAAGGTAGATGGGTAATCCGAATCTAGTCTAGCTACTATGATACACCCCTACCAAGACGGGAAAGGGACTAGTAGCCCACAGGTGGTTAGTTTACGTACAGCTAGGCCATCTCAAAGGAAAATCCTCAATCTCCGGGCTCGATGTACGAGTTTAATGAATGAATGTAGAAAACGAACGAAAGTAATGAGAGAGTTGGATGGGTGGCCCCCTTCCAACAAGAACTAAAGAGAGAAATGCATAATTGTTTTTCCTTCTCCTTACTGAGTGTAAGCTCATGTCCTTACTTGTGGTGTAGGTAACGAGGGAGTGATGCCAGCAATTAAGGAAGAGGACATTCTGGTGGAGCCTGCGGTTGGTTCGACAATGGCGGCAGAGGAGTAGTAGTATGGCATGCATGGTATGATATGGTATGATAACGAGAAAAAGTGAATGGTTTAAATTCGGGTTTGTATTTTATTCAAATAAATTGGACTATGTAAGCTTTAAAATCCTTGGATTTGAACAATGTTTTTATAAGTCGTTTTCTTATATAATTCTATTTTGGTAAAAGTTGCTTTCTATTGTGCTTCCGCAATTTTTTTTTTGTTGAATAATTTCTTTTAAGGAATGAGTAATGAATGAATGATTTATTAACGATTCAGATTTTATTGCACTCTGATAACCCTATTAATTCGAAATGATTTTAATTAAGTTGTTAAAATGGTTTACGAAATTCGGGTCGTTAAATATATATATATATATATATATATATATATACATACATATACATATATATGTACATATACTATACATATATATATGTATAGTATATGTACATACACATGTACATATGTATGTACATATACTATACATATATATATATGTACATGTACATATATATGTATATGTATGTATATTTATATATGTATTGTACATATATATATATTGATAGTGTGCTTATAGGTTGAAATTTGTATTTTACGATATATATGTATATGTATGTATACATATATATACATATATGTATTTACCAAACTAGATGTATTTTTCGATATTTTTAAGTTTGGAAAGGAAGATATTGATAGTGTGCTTATAGGTTGAAATTTGTATTTTACGATTGGTATCTCTAAGCCAAATTTTGCATAATTCTTGTCTTGGATTATTTTTGTTGCTTGAGATTTGGCCTCCAACAATTAGTTTTCTAGTCTTATATATTGAATTGTTGGATATTAATTTTGACTTGGTTTCTCCTTTGGATTAAATTTTGTACATGGATAAAATAGGAGAAAATTAAATTGATAGGAGAAAATTGTTTTGCTTGACAATCGTTTTTGGTTTGAAATTTTAGAACTCTCTCTTGAATTACTTTTAACTATTGATATAGGAGAAGAAAAGTGGAAAATATGTTTTTGTGCTCTTAAATGTTGATTTTAATTTTTAGTTTCGATAAACTTGCTTCCGCTATGCTTAAACTTTGATATTTCTCCTTGAATTGAAATGAGATAAATGATTTAGGAGGAGAAAAATACAAATATTTTAATCTTGATAAGTTTGCTTCCGTTATGACTAAAATTGCTTGTCATCAAATGGAAGAAGAATTTGTATTTAACTTTCAAATTGGTTTTTCATAATTTTTTTTAGTTTCAAATCTTTAAATGAATGTATTTTTTTTTCACTTGGTATTATATGGTAAGACCTTGTTTTTGGTATCATATTCCCCAAATGTTTTCAATTTTTTTTTTATTTGAAAGGGGAAATAACTTTTGTAGTTGACTTTCAAATTGGTATCAATAATTGTTTTGCTTTAAACTTCTACAATTGGTATCTATCTTGGATTTCCATCCCCAATGTTGTAATTGAATGCAATGATTTAGAGGGAGAGAAATGATTCTTAACTTGAATATCTTTGAAAGATAGATTATATCAATTAGTATTTTTAAAAATTGGATTTCATTTCTTCAATTGGTATCTTCAATTTCTCTATGCTTTGAAATTTTAAATTGGTATCAATCTTTGTTTTTAAACTTGAATTTCAACATTTGAAATCCTTGGACTTATTTTTTAATTGGTATCATGTATGAAACTATTTTTGTTTTGGTATCAATAAAATCATATTTTCTCTACAATTGGTATAATATTCTTTGGATTTTTATTTGGTATTATATTTAAATTCCCCAACTGTTTGACTATGTGCATAACGATAGAGGGAGAAAATTTACTTTTCAAAATTGGAACTCATTCATAGATTGTTTCTCAATTGGTATATATTTTGTTTAAACTTGGATGGTTCTCTCTCTTGTTTAGTTACTCTCTTATATACTTGTTGAAAATTTTAAAGAGGGAGAGAAATATTTAAATTTGTTTTATTGTTGCTCTAAGGGGGAGAGCAAATATTTTAAATGTGTGGTATATTCCCACTAGGTTGTAGTTGTGATTAACATAGGGGAAAAGATGTTTGAATTGATTTTGATATTACACATTGGTTCATCTCTTAACTTTTTCTCTTGAAACTTACAATTGGTATCACAATTGGCGAAAACGATACGATTTTAACTTTGGATTTACAATTGGTATAATTCTTTGAAAAACTTGTTTGGCTTAAAATTGTGAATTACCAATTGGTATCCTTTGTTAATTTCTTAATTCTTAAATTGGTATCACTTGTTAGAATGTGAACATGTGTTTACAATTCTTGAACTTAAATGGATTCTAGTTCCTACATTTAGTATCTAATTCTTGAATCCCATTTTTTATATGATTTGGACTTAAATGCATAATTCTCTCAAATGTGTATGTATGCTTAATGACAAAGAGGGATGATATTTTTGATTGACTTGGGATTGTGGTTGCTTAAATTGGTATCTTATATTTTACCACTCATTGAACTTTAATGTTTTATTCCCTCAAGTGAGTTTCTATGCTTAATACAAAAGAGGGAGAATATTTTTGTTAAATCTTTGTGATTGTGGTTATTTACAATTGGTATCTTTCTTTTAACCACAAATTGAAATTGAATCTATATTTCTCTCCATGGTTTGCTTCTTGGTTAGATTCATTGATTAAGGGGAGATAGTTTTAACTTGTTGATAATTGCTCTAGGAGTAATTAAATTATATATTGAATAGTCTTGATGATTTATGCTTGATTCTCATCCTTGTTTGATTTGTGGATAGATTCTTTGATTAAGGGGGAGAAATTTGTTTTTGGTAGAATTAATTGTTGAAACTATTGTTGAAATTGTCTTTGGATTCTGATTCATATTCCCTAAATTTATTCATGTTTTTAATGTTTAAGGGGGAGCATTTCTTCGATGAATCTTTTGATAATCTTATTTTGATAATATTTCTTGATTATGTTTGGACTACCCTCCCTTAGAATTACTTTTTGATTATGACAAAAAGGGGAAGAATGGTGTATAAGTTGTGATATATTTTAGGGGGAGTTTTATAACATGTTGCATGGATTAGTTGGTTGATAGATTGCCTAACTAAATTGGATAAATCTAATATGCAATATTTGATGCACATGTTTAGGTTTTAGTATAACCAACTAGGATTTTGTCATCATAAAAAAGGGGGAGATTGTTAGCCTTTTTGTTAGACTTAGTTTTATTTTGATGATGACCAAATGGTTTAATGTAATGAAAATACTAAGTTGGTTAATTGTGTTTTTATTGATAATGTATTCAACGTTTTTATTCATTATATTTATACTCAAATTTATCAAAAATACCCATGTTGAGGGTATCAAAGTGTGCTAACATGTCTATCTAAATCCATGTAGTGAATGCACATCGTTTTGGGACTTAGGAAAATCAAGAAGGGGAAGAAGGAGCAAAAGGTCGACGAAACAACACAAAAGGTCGACCTCGATGGGCATCTAAGAAGGAAACAGTCGACCTAACTGTGAAGCAGAAAAAAAACAGCTTGCCGAAAATTTCTGCACTTAAGGAAACGGTCGACCGCTTTGATAAAAGGTTGACCGTAGCAGTTGGAAACTCATTTTTCTCAACCGTCTTCAAAAGTCCACTGGAGGTCCATCAATGAAGGAAAGGCGGTCGACCGCAAAATGGACAGATTGCTCCAGAATTTCTACATGAAGGAAAAGGTCGACCGCACGGTCGACCGCACCATAGGTATTTTCCCAACGGTCAAATCTCAACGGGAAGAATTGCAACGGCTAGTAAAAGGGTCGACCGTTTAGGGCAAAAGGTCGACCATTTGAGCAGTGTCTATAAATATGAGATCACTCCAAGCTCTCCATAACGAACCAGGAATCGTGGCGAAGCGCTGCCGAATTTAATACGTGATCTAATCACTGTGAGCTATTGTTGTATATCCAATTCTCAATATTCTGAATTTGCGAGTTATATTTGGGAGAATTTGGATTAGCTAGATTGCGGTTTAAATTTCCGAATCATATATTGTGCTTGATTGTAAAGGGTGATTCCCTTAGAATTCATCACACTTGGGTGACGCCCCGCAATAGTCAAATTAAGAGTGACGACTCATAAGAGTCAAAGGTTGACGACCTAAGAATTAGTCAAGGGTGACGCCCCGTTTAATAGTCAATTTGTAAATGGTTTTATTGGCACTTGTAAGCCAATTATTTAGTATATTTCCAAGTGAAACTTGGAGCGCGGACGTAGGCGAGTTTGCCGAACCGCGTAAACAAATATTGTGTGCATTTCTCTAACCCTTTCTCTTTAATTTACGCATTTAATGTGATTACATATTTAATCGTATTCGATAAATCACTTAGGGATTTAGAGAATTTAAATATCGCACGAAATTATTAGAAACGCTATATTCACCCCCCCTCTATAGGCGTATATCGATCCTACAGTTATATGAATGTCAATATGCATGATATTAACACATCAAAGTAAATATTTCATTTATTGTTAATGACGATCTTATTATCAAGTATCATATTAACACATTATATAATTGTCAAATATGCATAATCATAACATATCATATGTAAAGCTGCACACAAATTATGTAACCCCACCATACTAGTTATTTTTCCAATATTTGTGTACATATATCGAATTATGGCTCTGGAGGGTTAGAGATTCACAACCCAAGGGAGAGATATAGTCACTCCCTTACTATTTTTCACTTTACATACTTCACACAATACATAGGTGGATAGATTATTGTGTGCAAATTTTACCAATATCTTCCGTAATACCATTCATACATATTCATAGTTTCATGATATATGATTTGAACATCTTTTCTATGCATATATTGAATGCATATAATACACATATATAATGCATGTGATATGAACCATGAAATCTTGTTATTAAGTAAGCACAAGTGATGCATGAATTAATGTCATACATCTATCTAGACATTCTCTAGGTATGACCCAAAACATACCTTATATGTAGGCAAAAATGTAAAGAAAATAAATAAAATTATAACTTGTGGACATCCTTATCTTAGGCACAATCATCTGCTCCAGTTACATTGTAGAACCAAAGTTCTTTTCCAAAAGTCCGCTCTGGACTTTAGAAGTTCAAACTCGAGAGCATTTTCTAATTTGGGCGTCTGCATTAAGATCCAGTCATCTAGTCCTGAGAGTTATTCCTTTCAATATTATCTTCTGGGAGCCACTCCCCCTAGAAGCCCCCTCCATAGTGCATTTTTATGCTTTGGGCATCTGCCTTAAGCTCCAGCCGACCATTCCTAAGAACCCTTTTTCTTTTATAATTTCCTAGCGTCTATAATATGACCTTGAAAGTTGCACTAAGGCCATTTTTATAGCCTAGTCATCCACTATTCACCCCTAGTTGTCCAGTCTTGGGGAAAACTTCATAGCCCCTTTGACATTCCCAAGGATTCTCCCATATCAAACCACTTCAATCCATTCAAAACCATTCATAAACACAATATTTCAATACCAAACATGTTCAGAGTTCATTTTTAACAATTATAATTCTAAATTCTCCACTTATAACATGCTTAATGCATGAAATTTTAACTCTTTAAATATTAGAGTTACTTATTTGAATTCCTACACTTTTAAGCTTCTATTTAAGCTTCCAAGTTTCACATTTTCCTTTCTTTTTGGACTCTTTAGAATCATCTTCATGTTTTGAACACCTTCCCTTCAGATTTAAACTCAAAATCTCACTCTTTTCTCTTAATTTTTACTTTTCTCTCCAAAACCGCATTTCTCTTCTCCTTATTCTCTCTCTATTTTCCAAAAAAGTGAGCATGACTCTTCCTTCTTATGATAAGTAAGGAGACTTTCTAAAGAGCTCCCTTGACCATCTACAACTTTTACTTCAATTATTGAGGTCAAATGACCAAATTGCCATTATTCTTCTCACTATTTACATTTTAAGCTACTTGGTTCAGCTTGACATGTTGCACCACCCTATTAGTGTTCACATTTTATTACATGACATCATAGATATATATATTAAGCAACTTTTATCCTTAAAAGTATCCTTAAATTCTCACTTGATTCATCTAAATCAAGTATTTATCAGAAATTGTACGTAAGTGTTTCATACGCTTAATCCAACTTCAAAATAATATAACCTTGGTTATATAACTCTAAATTACACAATTCAAATGTCAATATCTTTCTTAAGATGTCCACTTCATAGCCCAAAAATTTCATAAATTTTCATTAACATGTGCATATTCACCAATAGAAAGATATCCAAATTGTTAAGAGAAAACAATTTACACTCAAATCCATTTTATTCATAACTATGTAATTTACTCCTAATCTGCATATTTATCACTTTCATACGTCACACAGATATCATTTACATGTATAAAAATATTTTTTGCATTATAAAACCGGGCTGAATAGTGAACTAACCATTTCTAAGGTTTGGAATTGAAACCATGAATAACATGAATTTAGCTTAACTGAATTATGAGATACAATTTCAAAAAAAAAAAAAAAAGGGAAATAAACACCACAGACCCTATAGTTCACAATCAATGACAAGTCAAATCTTGGGAAATTTTTTTGATAACTAAAATCCTAACCTATGGAAAATTATCGCCGGTGACCTCGCAGTCACGATTCCCATCTAGGAACATCGAATTTAACTCCTCGGTTTCGTCTCTATCAAGGACCGTCGGACGGAGATGAAGGACGTCAAGTTCTGTCCGTCCTGGCAGTTTGAAGAAGATGGACGATGGCGGGTGAGGGCAGATGATGGCGAGGAATGTCCCTCATCTGGCGTCAAGTACCATCTCCCTGGCCATTGGATCGAGCGAGGGATGTCCCTCATCTGGATCGACGGCCAAGATTGAATCTAGCGTCTTCTAGAGGCAATGGACAGACGTCCATCATTGGCCGTTGGATCGAGAGAGAGACATCCCTTATCTGGATCGACGGCTAGGATTGAATCTAGCATCTTCTAGAGGTGACGAATGAATGTCGATCCATGGCTGTTGGATCGAGCAAAAGACGTCCCTCATCTAGATTGACAGCTAGGATTGAATTTGGCGTGTTCCAAAAGCGACAAACGGACGATGATCCCTAGTCATTGGATTGAACAACGGATGTCCCTCATCTGGATGGATGGCCAGGATTGACTCCACCTTAACTAGGTCACGTGCATGGCACACATGATTTTCAAACGCGTGAATTCCCTCAATTAAGACGGATGTCCCTCACCATGAAACAGACGTTCGTTGGTCAATACTATGTCGTTCTGCCCTCAATGGATGCCTCTAGTCTTTAAACAACATCGTTTAGGCCATGATGGACGTCCGTCTTAATACGACAGACGTCCATTCCTCTTGGATTTGATTCAAATCTGCCTTATAACATAATCAAATACAATATGTCCATCCTTTGCCCTAGATATTTGAGAGAGATCTTTTGTCTTTCGACCAACTCCCTCACACAATTGAATGAACAGAGTGTTGCACATCATATGGAGTAAGGGGTGCTGCTTCATCTATTGTTGAAGAATCCATTGACTGCGGAATAGAGGTGGATCCTATTCCTATTTCGGTAGTAGAGACCAATAAGAATTGGTGGTTCTATCAAGAAGCTAGTATAGAGGTGCATTCAATCTTAGCATCTCTAGACTCGAAGCTTTGTTCAATATGTGACTTAGATGATGATGATTGGCCAGAGAGTATGCATCCCCAAGTAGAATGTTCATCCTAGGAAATCTGTCTTGGGAAGAAGTATAGTTCGTTGAAGGATATTAGAGATGAAGTGGTTGATTATATTTTGACAAATGGGCACGGGATCAAGTTTGTCAAAAGCAAACGCCATCGGTCGACTGCTGTGTGCAAGGAAGGATGCAGTTGGCGGCTTCACACTTCAAAAATGAAAGGTGAGCTTACCTTTCAAATTAAGATCTATAATGAGGCGCACACATGTACACAACAAATGGAAAGCCGACACGCTTCCTACAAATGGGTGGCAACCCAATATTTGGATAGATTCAAAATTCAACCCACGTGTGACCTATGTAATACACTTAATTTCAATGAGTTGGAATTGTTATATGTGTTGCCAATCTTATTTGTATAGTGTTTATTGAATTAATTAACAAATAATTTTGATTTGAATCAGTGATCTTGACCAAAACTGTGATTTGAGTCTGCTTTATTTCCTTCAGCATAATAGACGTCCGTCACAGCATAACGGACCTTCGTCATAGCATAACGGACATCCCTCATAGCATATTGAATGTCCCTCATAGTATGGACGTCCCTTGTAGCAGAATGGATGTCCCTCGCCAACCAATAGATGGCCCTCGATCTGTTTGGGGCGTCCCTCGCCCAAAACCAACAACCAATTTGTACTAGACAAAACCCAACAGCAAAAATACAACAACAAGCTTTAAAAAAAACTTTCTAAAGTTGCAAAACCAATATACAACAACAAACTTTACAAAGAAAATTCAATTGAGCCACTTATTTAATGTTATTGTAATTCTTACACTTCTTGCACCTCTTGCAGTTATTGAATATGTTACAGGTTGTGCCTCTTTTGTAGTTAGTGTCTATTCTATCATTGGTGTCTGTTCTATAGCTGGTGCATCTTCTTCTAAAATGGAAGGCTTCTTCTCTCGGATATCGATGACCTTGAACTGCAGGTCGGAACTCATCTCCATATGAGTGGTCTCCTTGTAAAGGTCCTCATGTTGTTCGGCTCGTGGAGATGGAAGCCCTGATACGGACATTTGGAAATCACTGACCACCCTAAAGGGTGTAATACTTGAAATATGTCATGTTGGCTGCAATTGGGAGACCAAATTAGTTTGTCACTTCATTCAAAGCGCAAAGTGAAAAACATACCATGTTTTGTCTGTCGGTGCCATGACAATTGCAATTGCTTTCAGCATCAGCAATTGGTATACATACTGAGTGTGCATGTCAATTGTTGACATGAAACAATTCAGCTCCGGGTGGCACTGCATGAGGAAGAAATATTGGTCCATGTATGATATGTGGAAGAAATATTGCATGAATGAATACAAGTGGATTAGATGGATCCAACCAAGAGTCAATAGCCCCTCCCTTATTTGAACCTCTATCGTGTCCTCCTCATTTGTTGCTGTACACTTCATGTTAAGAGTGCGATTTATTTATATACTTAGTTGTTTTCAATAACAACATATTATAAATTGGTTAAACATTCTCACCCAGTATGGAGCTCCCTGTTGCTTTGGCACGAGAAGGGTTGTTATTGAGCAGATCTCTTTACCCTACAAATCGACAACACGACGCACAACATACATTTTCAAATCACAACTGAGAATAATTTTCAAATCACATTGCTTCTTACCTTGAAGCCGCAAAGTAGAGCACACGTCTCCTTGTTGTTCTTCATATTTACCTGTGCAATTGCCATGAACTCGTCCATCAATTTCACAGGTTGCAATAGAAAATTAGTGTATGTGTAAATTTAACACATTGTACAAAATGAAATTGAAGACATACCACTTGTACTGTTATCCTTCGAACCGCTGTAGGGCCCGTTTCCAAAATCTTATGAACTTTGGCAAGGGTTGGAGGTGGGGATGGTTGCATGATGATAGGAGACCTGCATAATTGTAACACATTGTTAATTAATAGTACTAATGCATACATGGAAAGTGCATGAAAGCTCAAAGACATACTAGCATCTATCTGGACCGGCATCAGAAGATGCAGGCAAAGCTGATGGAGGAGCTAGCTGGGCTGCTGTATGCATATGTACTTCTTTCATTTGTAGTATAGTGGCTTGAATCTCGCCAATTTGGCTCTCTTGTCTATCCATTTTCGCGACAAACCACTACGACCTCTCCTTACTGATGAGTATGGAGGGCGAGGTGCATCGTCTGCCATAGGACACAAAAAATAATCCTCCACCTCCACGTTATATGACAGTTGTGCATCTGACGTTCATGGAATTAGTGCAGTGGACGTGGAAGGAGGAGGTGCACCTGATGTAGCAGGAGGAGGTGCAGCTGACATGGCAGGAGGAGGTGCAGCTGACATGGAAGGCAGAGGTGCAACTTGTAATACCCTGATACTATTTTTCCTCGTATACGCGATGTAATCAAACTTTGGAGATAAATATAAATTTCATTGCATATCTATACCTTTTAAATTATGACGAGTATTTTTGGGGAAAATACCATGAGGTAAAAGTTTAGTGGAAAGATGTGAAGAAAATGGAAATTTGACTCCTACGAATGCCATGGGGATGAGGTTTGGTGTCTGCACACATTCGGATCGTTTGGGGATGAATACAGGACGGATCCTCGCGTCCTGAATTGACCCTGTCTCTTTGCGGACGAGGATGAGGTGCGTCCGCATTGAATCTGTCCAATTTTTGGACACCTTCGGACGAAATGCGGATGATGCGGACAAGGGCGGGGTGCATTCGCATTGAATCTGTCTAATTTTTGGACACTTTCAGACGCATGCGGAAGCCACTCACGTGTAATGACCCGATTTTTTATTCTTCTCTAAAAACTCGCTGAAATTCAAAACTTTTGTTAAAAACTTTGTTAAGAGAATATTATAGTGTTAGTCGGGCCGTAGAAACCTTTTTCTTTGTTAAAACTTAGTAGAAGCAGTTGTATGAAAACATAACTAATTTATTGAAATATAGCGGAAGCGGTTATAAAATCTTTTGTGAAAACATAACTGATTTGCAAATTTAAATCGTTTGTTTTGCTTTATGAATACCAAACAAGTTAATACAATTATATTACAACCCATTTATCTCTTACTTCTCATAGCCTGGCCAACCACCAAGCTTCGCACGTGCAAATCCTTCATCCCTATTTCTAATCTGTCGCTATCTTCACCTGTGAGTACCTACACCACAAGCAAACTGTAAGCCTAACGGCTTAGTAAGGAAAGGGTTAAAAATGAAAAATAGAATTTAATTAACTAAACATGTTTGGAAAACTAAACATTTGATATACAAGAATTTATGCTAAAACATGCTCAAATAGTTAACTAAACATGCGCGACCTAGTTAAACATGTTTGCCTTCTAATTTACTAACATACTTAATGAGATTCTAGTTAGTTAAGTGTGATTCCTATTCATTATTCTAGCTAATTAACTTGCTCACCTTCTAATTTATGAGTTGTGTAAATTAAACGTGCTTGATGTCAGTAAAGGAATAGCAGGGAAATAAGAACATAATATCGCACTTGCAGAAATTAAATTGCAGGAACCAATGCAGGGAAATCATTTGCAGAAATCAACAACAGCATATAAATTTGTAGAAATTAATAATAGTAGAATCAACCAATACAAAGAAAGCTAACGACAGAAACCATCCAACCATAACTCAACTCACTCACACTACTTGTGGGTAGGGCTTAGATGGCCAGACACACCCAATCCTTACCAGTAACGATGACACAATAACAGGGACAGCAAACCTCCACAACTCATGCAGCCACTCCAGCTCACAGTAGCGGCTCCAGCTCGTGGTTCCAACTCCTCTCACGGTTTACTCTCATTCACGGAGGAAGCTCACACTCTCATAACTCACACACATCATGATAGGATCCAAAAACTCCAAATTGACAAATCAAGAGAAAAAGGAAATCGGCTATTACACAAATCCGAGCACTGAAATTATAATCAGTAGAACTCGAGTTGCATTCGGTTTTTGGATCCCAAATTTTAAGAACAATTAGTAAACACCTCATAAATTAACCCCACAAAAATCCACACTCAAGCTCATCGTTTATACGGAGTTATGCCCGAAACAAGATCTGCCCTAAAACAAATTCCTTCCAAGACAAACTAGCGTCCTCTAACTAAAATGTGCACTCAACTACAAATTTGGATCCAAACGACAACCAAATGGTATCAAAATCTTTGTATTTCAAAAAGGACTACTCCATTAAAATTTCAGATTCGAATTCGTAAGGGTCACAGAGATATGAGTGAAACAACAAACTGTTCATAATTCATCAGCTAGCTCTAAAATCTGAGCACTGAAATTAGTCTGAATAGAACTCACCATGCATATAAGGTTTGGAGTTCAAATGTGTAGGTCCAGCAGTTAATAAGCCCAATAATAGTGTCTCCAAAAATCAGCTTCAAAATCATTGTATACATAGAATTATGCCCTAAGGAAGATCAGACCCAGATTAGGGTTTCAAAAAAATAGAATCGGATCACCAAAGTTGAAACGGACTAATCTCAATTTTCATATGCCTTTTGAACACCAAAATTAAAGGACAATCAACTAATAATCAATGCATAAACACTCTCAAATATCGGCCTCAAAGGTCATGCACACGCAGAGCTATGCGTGATTAAATCCGAAGCTCAGATTTGGATTTGCTGGAAACAGATTTGCGGCTAAAAGATCTTTTCTTATATAACTCTAAAAATCGAGATCCAATCCAAGAAATATTCCCACCAAATCCTCACAAACAGAACAGTAGCTCTAGGGGACAAGAAAATAAAGGTTACCTTTCATGAAAAATCAAGAACACAATAAGAAACCAACTTGGTCCGCGGATACCTCCAATGATCGAGGGGGCGACTAGTTCGGAAGCTCCAAGGAAGCAACACTCCAAATTGGTATTTGCCAAGGTCTTCTATCTCCACACCAAGATCACAACTTCCCTAGGAGGTTGCCAGAAGAGATAAGAAGGATCCTTCTTCTTGAGACCAAGCAAGAACAAGAAGAAGGATTGTAGAGGAGAGGAAAAACTGTGAGCTTCCACCCATGGGTTCACCACACACAAAGAGTTAATCTCAATTAGGGTTTATCCAAAAGTCCTTACAATTTTCCATTAGAGAGGTCTAAATACCCTCTAATGAAGGGACAAGTCGTACTTATGGAGAAGGAGGGAAGCGGCACCTATGGAGAGTAGAGAGGGAGGCGGCCATGCAGGGGGAGGATGGCGCCTATGCGGATTTGGACCTGGAGGAAGCAATTTGGTGTCTGGAGATAGCATATTTATGGACTACACGACAATTTTCATCATTTTAATTCTAATTTAATTGTAGGTCTGGGCTATTTCGGACGAGTGTGGATGCACAGGTCTCATTCGCATTCGTCCGCAAGTGCAAAACTCCTAAGGTAGAATGGTTTTCATGGACAAGAACTGGCATCCTCGTCTTGTTTGTACCATCCAAAGTTACCTTCAGAAGCGATATGGTGTCTGTAAACAGAGGCGACTCCCATCATGAGTCGTCCAGACAGGCCATTCAGACGCAATTTGGTGTCCACATGAAGCGTCCGTACATGTCTGAATCTGTCCATAAATTAGACAGATTCAATTCAAATGAAGCCTCTCCACGTCCGCATTCGTCCACAAGCGTCCGGAAGTCCAAGACACTAGTGAAGTCATGACACAGAATCGCATCTTGAGAAGTCCCAAGGTTCAGGGGTGATGTGCAATGCACGTACGGATGACATGCCTCGTCTGCAAGTCTTCCAAAAATGCCCAGAACAACATTTCCTCACTTTTTTCCCACTTAACTCCTACCCCATAATACTTTCTCCCTAATTACATGTCATAAAATAACATGTAACCATACGAAATGTAATATCCTAACTACCCTATCCTACAATTACATCGCATGTACAATAAAACATTACTTTGAATACCCCTTGACCTAACGCTCCAAATACGTAGTCTGGAATACCCTGACAATTCTCCAACTTAAAAAGCCGGGGTGTTACATCGCGTCAGAAAACAACATTTAGACGGTACGGACGAGGCAAGGACTCTATTTCTTGTTTGTAAAACACAAATCTGCCTTGGAATTTTACACATGCGGATGAGACCAACACATCCCCACTCATCCGAATCAACACGGACCTGCGACAAGTCAAGATTTAAATCAGAAGGCCTGTCGTATAATCACTTGGCACGCGACAGCAAATCTCCTCCTCAGATCCTGACCTCGCAGGAGTCGCCCTCTAGAGGTGTACAGTTGGTCTCATAAGCCCATCTATTTAGTTCTAGCCAAGCTCCCTCTCCTGCGTCTCTCCTCGTTCTTCTGGTTTAGTGTCTTCCTTTGGAGTGGATTTCCTGCGTGAAGAATAGTTTTGGGAGGAAGAAATTTTCTGTCCGTGACTAAGCTCATCAGCTAAAGGTAAGGATTTGGGGTGGTCTTTGGCCATTTGAAGGCCTTACACCCAAGTAAAGTGTGTGTGCGTGTGATTTGTCTATTGCGGTTGAACTCTGAAGTTTCTTTTGTTGTATTAAAATTCTAAAATTCCTTGGAGATATCCTATTAGCTACCTTGCTTGTATTTACTCTTTAAATACTCTACGCTGTGAACTTCATTTCGATGTTTGATTTACTTTTTACTGAAGATTAGTCTGCCTTGTTGAAAATGAAGGTGAATGAAGAGTAAGAAACAATGAAATGTATGAATCACTGTATCTGTTAAGTATGAACGTGAAGGAAATGTAGGGACAAAGACCCTAATCTGTGAATATATGGTTGTGTATTATTGTTCTATTGTGGTATCATCTGTCCTGCCATTCATCTTATTCTGTGAACACATATTGATTCTGAATATATGTTACTGCTATGTCACCCTATCTTAGTCTCTTTACTCCATTCTATAGTTGGTTTCGTTTAGAAGTTGAGAGCAGAAATCGTTGTTCCATTTCATTGTTTTTGCTTTGCTATTTATTATCGTTTAGGAAGCATGTTCTATGGTTTCATTCCGCCTCATTATACATTGTCTTTATTTTCCGTTTAAAAGAATGATTTATAAAATACGTACGTATGCTTAATTCGTTGTTACGTTTCCTGGTTACTGTCAAAATGTTAAGCACATACGCACGTTTCATTTCGTTGTCGTATTTGTGTTCACTGTTAATGCATAAAGCACGTATGTTCATGCCCATTTTCCTGCATATTTAGTATATACTGTCAAGTTATAATACTTTAATTCGCTGTTATGTTTTGTGATTTCTACCAAAATGCTAAGCATGTACTTAGGTTTTATTTTACTGTTATAACTCATAGTTGCTATCGAAGATATAAAGCATGTATATTCTTTTTAGTTTGCTGTTGCATTTAGTATTCGTTGTCGAAGTTCAAAGCACATTTACACGCTCTATTTCGCTGTTATATTTGTTTCCGCTGTTAATATATAAAACATATATGTTCATGACTAATTTCCTACCATGCTTAGTATTCGCTGTAAAGTTTTAAAGCATGTTGTTCGCTTCCGTTGTTGTCATCTTTCACACTCGCTGATATGTTCAGTATTTTGAAAGCATGATTTGTAGTTTTATTTCATCGTATATCATTCTTGTTTTATTCATTGAGAAGTATGGTCTATAATTTTGTTTCGTCATATTCTATTTCTGTTTTATTCGCTGTTGAGAAGCATGATTTGTTGTTCTAATTCGTCATTGCACACTGTTGTACATTATCATCTAAGAAGCTTGATTCTGTGGTTCTTTCCCACTATTGTTGTACCCTACTGAATCTTATCATTTAGGAAGCATGATTTGTTGTTCCACTCGTATTGTACGTTGTCATACATTGCCGTTTAAGAAGCATGTTAGGTTGTTATTTCTCGCTGTTGTACGCTGCTATATATTGTCAAAGCGTGTTCTGTGTTATATTTCATTATTGTACACTGCTATATATTGTCGAAGCATGATTCGTTGTTCCATTTTATTATTGTACGCTACTGTATGTTGTCAATTAAAAAGCATGTTCTGTCGTTATATTTCGTTGTTATACGCTATTGTATGTTGTCGTTAGAAGCATGTTTTGTTGCTTAATTAATGAGTTCAAGTGTGCTTCATAAATTGTTATTTGAGTAAACTAAATTGAATGTGTTTAACCAATTCAAGCATGTTGTTGATTATGCCTGTTAATATTCAAGCATGTTATTAACAATTAATTATTGGTCTCCAAGCTTGTTAGGTGTAGTATGTATGTTGGGAGTTTTATTTACCCTCTTTCCTTCATTTAACCATTTATTTTTTCATTCATTAACAGGCCTTTCTCTAAAAATTACACTTCTACAACTGTTGAGAATTATGGAGCAAATATAATTGACAATGTTGGGGTGAGTGCTATCATTAGAAAAAGTGATTTCTTCAAAAGTGTTTGGGGTCTCATGTTTACGAAAGACAAAATTGTTCTTGAAAGTGCAGTACCATAAATTAGTTACTACTTCGTTTTCATTCAGTTAGTCTGTTTTTGTGTCTTGTATTATGTTCTTTCAGGGAAGTAAGAAGACGCTTGTAATGCGAGAAATACCTGAAGATGGAGTGAAGAAGTTACTTTCTAACAAAGAATTTTTGGCCGCATGTGATGTAGCTATCTTTGTTTATGACAGGTGTGTGTTAAAGCTTTTCTGTATAATATCTTTTGCTTGGTAGTATCATTTGTGTACTAACCAAATGAACAAAATTGAAATGAATTCACAATGAACAAAATCCAAATCAATTCACAACTCCAACAAACAATTCTCAGGCTTTCGAGAGGCTTGGACTCTCCCACCAAAATTCATTCCTTCTTCTCTCTGCTGTTTAGCTAAGGAGCGTTGACAATAAGGTTGCAACTTAAGGTAAACAAGATCATTTACATCGAAATGTATCTCACGATGATGATTATCTGCCGTTTTCTTCATCTTAGACTGGGCTCGAAGTAGATGATGTTTTAATTCCTCCAAAATAGCATCGTGATCCTAAAGAAGGGCGTCCACCATCGATATCGGGGAAGTACCAACACCATAGTCAACTAGAGGAGTACACAACATGAAACGACGTAGTGTGGGCTGACTAATGGTATGAAGTATTATATTAAAATGCAGCCCATGGAAACCATCGTTCCATTAATTTGGTCACTAGCAAAACAACGCAAGTAGGTTTCAAGACAACGATTCACCACTTTTGTTAGATCATCCGTTTGTGGGTGGTAAGCAGTGCTGAAGTTTAGTGCCTTGCGCCTTGAATAATTTTCTCCAAAAAAGACTCAAGAAAATCTTGTCTTTGTCGGACACAATAGATTGTGGAACCAACGCAATTTGACAACGTTCGAGATGAAAGATGCTGCCATGGACAATACATTAAAAAGGTGTCGAGAGCCAATAAAATGAGCATACTTGCTCAATCGATCCACTACCACCATGATAAAATCCAATCCCTCAGAATGAGGTAACCTCTCGATAAAATCCATAGAAATATCTTCCCAAATTTGCTTTGGAATGAGTAGAGGTTGCAGCAGCCCTACGGGAGATAGAGCCTGATACTTGTTTCTCTAACACACTTCACAAGCGACCACATACGTCGTCGCATCCCGTTTTATTCCATGTTAGAAAAGTTCTTCCGCAATCCGCTTGTAGGTTTTAGCAACTTTGGTGGGGCCCCTAGTTCACTAGCATGAAACTCATGGAAAAGGGGTATGATGGTTGAACCCTTGGCTAGTTTTACATGGTTATGATAGAATAGTCGTCCACTATGTAACAAAAACCCCACATGTTCATGTTCTCTAGACTTCAAATCATTGTATATTTTGCCCAAAACCAGATTAGTTTGAACCTTGTAGTCTACCTGGTCTGAAGGTATCAAGGTAACAATGACTACGGCAAATACGGCCACATTTTCGGAACGTCGTGATAGAGCGTGGGTGACCTTGTTCTCTACCCCAGCCAGTATTGGATTTCGAAATCAAAACCAATAATTTTGGTAAGCCACTTCTGACGATCGAAACTGATTAATCGTTACTCCAAAAGGAATTTTAGGCTTTGCTCGTCACTTTGTACCACAAATTTTTGCCCCAACAAATACGTTCACCATTTTTGAATAGCAAATATAATTGCCTTGCGCTCCCTCTCATAAATGGACCCAAACCGAGCCTGTTGTGAAAGTACTTGGCTAAAATATGCGATGGGACGACCTCCTTGCATTAAGACCACCCCAATTCCACACTTTGACACGTCAGCCTTGATGACGAATGACTTTGAAAAATCCGGTAAAACCAGCATTGGAACTATGGTCCTTCCTTTAGATAGGTAAATGTTGTCTCAGCCTTCAATCCCCAATTAAAACTATCTTTCTTCAGTTGGTTCGTTAAGGATTGTGCAATTTTACTATACTCAACTACAACCTTGCAATAATATCCTGTCTGTCCCAAAAAACCTTGGAGCTCTTTCAACGTGTGAGGGGTGAGCCATTACACCATAGCCTGGATCTTAGATGGATTGGCTGCAACCCTTCTGCCAATAAAACATGTCCCAGATATTCAACTTGAGGCTGTGCAAACTGACATTTATCTCGATTGGCATAAAGATTATGCTTTTGTGACATTTCAAACACCTATTCCATATGTTGTGAGTGTGAATCCATAACCCGACTGTACACCAAAATGTCATCAAAGAAGGCTAAAACAAATCTTCGTAGAAAAATTCGGAAGACATCATTCATTATGGCTTGAAATGTTGACAGTGCATTTGTGAGGCCAAAAGACATTACTAAAAACTCGTAGTGGTCTTCATGAGTGTGAAAAACAGTCTTGGGAATATCCTCGGTCGGACCCGAATTTGATGGTAACCAGACTTAGGGTCGAGTTTAGAAAAAATCTGGGCCCCATGTAGCTCATCTAAGAACTCATCGATAACTGGATTGAGAAATTTATTTAGAATTGACACTTTATTAAGTGCACGATAGTCCACACAGAATTGCCAACTACCATCTGTTTTTTTTACCAGCAATATAGGCCTGGAAAAAGGACTGCAAATATGGCGAATAATTCATGCAGTCAGCATCTCATAAATTAGCCTTTTAATCTCATTTTTTTGTTTATGAGGATATGTGTATGATCTAACCAGAACTTGGGTTTGACCCTCACTCAAAGTAATCGCATGATCATGGGCATGATCAGGAGGTAGCCCAATAGGCATTGCAAACACCGCCAAAAATCTATCCAAAAGTTGCTAAACAACACTGGGTACTCCTGTTTGGAGCGTGGGATTGGATTCCTCTAATTGTAAATTGTAGCATTCAATCAAAACCCCTCAACCTCCTCTGTTAATTGTAGTCATCAAGGCCTTTAGGAAAACCAAGTTTATACAAAGACCAGGGTCACCTTGTAATGTTACCTGTCAGTTATTCACCTTAAACTTCATCGTAAAGGTAGCCTAATTCACTTGTATATTCCCCAACAATTGCAACCGCTGCATTCCCAATATAATATCAAAACTGCCCAACTCCAATGATAAGAAGTCATCTACAATTGTAAGACCCAACAACTCCAACCTTATTCCACGACAAACTCCCTCTCGTTTGACGGAAAATCTCATGCCCATCAAAATTTCATAACTGTCCGTGGAATGTAACTTGAAATTAAATTTTTGCACAAATTCAGTCGAAATAAAATTGTGAGTTACACTACTATCGATCAAAACTATAAACGATATACCTTCAATGATACCCAACAATTTCATAGTTGGGAGCTGTTAGCCCGACCACCAAATTAATTGATAACTCAACGATGATGGAGAAGGGTGTTAGAAATCTCCTCCTCTTGAATCTCAATCTCTCCTCCCATGGTTTCTTCATTTCCCAAGTCATGACAGATTAATACTTGCAACTCTCGTAATTTATAACAATGATTGATTTTGTATTTCTCATCGCATTGGTAATGCAATCATTTATCTCGCTTCGCCTGTAACTCTGAATCCTTCAATCATCTGAACTGAGTTTGCGGTTTATGAACAACTTTAGTTGTAACGGTTTGACCACCCTCATCAAGTCCACAAATTGCTGACTTTGTTAAATATGTCGATGGATTGGATCTTCCCCCCATGGGTCTTACTGAAGAATGAGAATTGGAACTGAACGAAAATGGAGGCTTCTACTCCTAGTACCCCCCCTGGATTTTTATTACCTTTTAGAATTTTGAACTTATCCTCAATTCTTTGGGCTATCTACATAATTTGACTAAGCTTGATCGGTCTAAAAACTAATAATTCAACCCGAATACCTGCGCGTAACCCATTCACAAACTAGATCAAGTATATTCTGGAAGGGTGATGCAACTTCTCAAATTGCTGATGATATTGCCTCACGGAGCCTTCTTGTTGGAGGGACAAAAAACGCTCGGACAAGGTTCCCTCTTGAGACGATCGGAGTCCAATCCCGAAAATGATGTAGGCCTTCCTTCTATTGAAACCCCGCTAAAGCTTCACCCTAC
The DNA here is from genome assembly GCA_022433065.1 of Begonia loranthoides. Classification (NCBI taxonomy): domain Eukaryota; kingdom Viridiplantae; phylum Streptophyta; class Magnoliopsida; order Cucurbitales; family Begoniaceae; genus Begonia; species Begonia loranthoides. The sequence continues at coordinate 14,048,458 of CM039474.1, forward strand.
AAATACATGGGCACTGGCTCCATTTTTTGTGCCTCATTCCAGCCCTCTAGAGCAAAAAATCGTTCCACATGAAATACCCAATCATCTGGGTCTCCCTCCGTGAACATCAGCATCTCCAGCTGCCGAAGTTGCATGTCGCTGGTAGAAAGATAGCGACGTTGTTCGTCACTTGCATGTGCGGTCTCCGTGAATCAACCGATCTAATCGCGACTCCTCTCTGGCCTTCACCACGTCAACGTAAGCCGAGCCATGGTGTGACCCGATTTCCACCACAACTGAGTCGTCCTCTCCCATTTTTCTCTTACCCGCTGCCCTCAATAGAAGAACTTCACCTTGTTGCAATGTCGTCAACAGTGAGGCGAGCTGCTCTAAGATGGCAGAGACGTCCGGCCGCAATGCTCCCATCTCTACAGATACTCCCTCACGCAAGGTACCCAGCTTAGTTCGCAACTCCTCACAAACTTGCCACACTTAGTCTTCTCCAGAAACGTCTTTGTTATCTCCCTTTCGACCCGCCATCAACGAAGGTAATGTCTGCTCCTATATCAATGATACAGTCTCTGCTTTCTTATAAATGAAAAGTCAATCAACATAGAAACAAGGAACAAAATCCAATTTAATCCACAACTCCAACAAACAATTTTAGGCTTTTGAGAGGCTAGATTCTCCAACCAAAATTCACTCCTCTTCGAATGCCCCCCTCCTCTTCCCCAATCGTCCACAAAAAACACTCCCCCAACCAACACACTCAATATGCATTAAAAGTCTACTCACCCATAAAAACACAACAAATCACAAAAATCACAAAATAAAGAATAATAATAATAAAGCATTCTCCCCATTTCTTTTTTCTTGCATAAGTGAACTTCATTGGAGGAGATTTATGAGAAGGTCAAGTGAGGCACCACGGAAGCGCAATCCAAAAATAATAAAGTTTATGTTGAAATATGATGCACTCGGATAAATTTAAAAGAAACTTTAACCGTGTTGTCATTCGGCTATGGAGTGATTGACCAATTGCTAGATAGTTTCTATATTTCTGCCGCAACACTTTAGGAAAATGACGACTTTAGAAACCCATAACTTGCTGAATATAGAAATTTTTCTCTCGAAATTTGGACAGCAACTCCTTTAATGGATGATGAATAACTCTCCAAAAAATAATGCTAAGAATTGCCACAAATATGGAAATATGCTCGGTTGAATGAGATTGACCGAAAATAATAAGATATCACAACTTGCACTCTTGTATGGAAAACTCCACCAATTTCAATTCTTTTTTAAAGTTGAGCACTACTCACACTCCCTTCTTCAAGAGAACAAGAACACAGATGTTACTAAGAAAGATTAATCAACTCACAAAGGAACCTCAAATGTGATAGCACACCACAACTCCAGATGAACACACCGAAAGGTGAAAATGAATCACTCTAAATTCAAGAAAAAAACTTTTAGCATGCAAGACTCAATTGTCCTAAACACTCACGCAATGGGACTTTAAATAGCCAATAACAAACTATAAAATAGGAAATAACTAATACTCGACTATATACACACACAATTGACCGATTATCATACTATACTTTAGGCAACTTAAGTTAAGGTAAATTACTTAATTAAACTCTTGTTTCTTCTTCTCCAAGTCTTGTTGGTTTTTGGCATCTATTTCCTCTTCATGCTAGGCCACTTGGATTGTTTCCATATCAATGCAATCTTCGGCTTTCCTTTTGTTTTTATGCTTGGCCACTTGGGATGATTTTCATAACCCAACTTGTTTCAATCTTTTGATCCCCACAAAATGGTAAGTCTTTGGGCACTAGCCTTTGTTATTGGGCCTTGTATGGAGTTAGCAAATGAACAACCAAGATCCACTTTAAAGCCCTCTTTTCTAATTGGTTGTCTTTAGCTCCTTTTGAGAGTTGGGATTCAACTAGAAATTGCTTTCTGTTCAAGAAACTTTTAGCATAGCAAACAAGCTCCAATTCTAATGAAACACCTCATTCTAGAAAGCTTAAGATATCAGCTACAATTTTCATGAAGCACACTTTTTGATATAAAATCTTTCAGAATGCAAAAAATGTCAAATACTCGTTGAAGTTTAGTTTGTAGGCGGATTTATGAAGTCCACCAAATCTTCTACATTTGTATGCGTACTCTTGGATAACTCCATATTTATGAATGTTTGATGAATGTAATTCATCCTTTTTTCTCTTTGAATATCTACAAAATAATCACTCAAAATAGGGTTAGAGAATCTCCTTGCTCGGTTGTTGATAGAGGAAATCCGTAGTCCATCATCAAGTAATCAATTAAAAAAATTCTACTGCCATTCTTTTTACTGCGGTATCTTCTATTCTATTCTTTCCAACTATTTTTTACTTGCATGATATAATGGTTTTATTCATTCGTTCTTCTCACACGGATCTGTTGTGCAAGAATGTTTGGGTTTCTATGAATATGCAACTATTAAATTTCCTATCTCCAGTTCAGATGAAAATTCATGGAATAGATCAAGAGAATTACTAGTGGAGGTTGCCAAGCAAGGCGAACAAAGTAGTTATGTAGTCCCTTGCCTTCTTATTGCTGCCAAAGATGATCTAGATCCATGTCCACTCGCCGTAAGAGATTCAGTGAGGGTATAGCACAAGAATTCTAGCCTTTCTAGACTTGATATTGTGATAACATAGTTATGACTGGCAATTTATATTTGGATTGCAGAGGCATATAGAATTTAGAATAAATGCCGACATCTTTCTTGTAGGTATGCCAGGGATTGGGGGTTGAAGCACCAATTCCTGTAAGCATGAAGTTAGGCGACTCCAAGAGTGTATTCAGTAGAATTATTGGTGCAGCTGAACATCCTCACTTGAGCATTCCAGAGACTGAGATTGGGAGGAACCGGAAGCAGTATCAGAAACTTGTTAACCACTCTCTTTTGTTTGTTTCAGGTATTTATCAGTTTTATTCTTCTTTTGTTCCTGCCAAAAGGAGAATTCTCGGGGAAAAAATGAATTTTTACTGAGGGCCGGAGATTAAAATAAATTTATAGGCTTAGTGTCTCTCTTTCTTGGATTTCAGTCTCATAGTCAACGTCCTTCCCCTTTTAAATTGGGTTAGGGAAGGGAAGTCAAAAAGGGGAAGTATGGAAAGAAAGGGCCAATTTTTATTGTACTTGTGTTGATTGCCATGGTATTTGTAAAATCCAAAGAAGTCACAAAAGGGAGAGAAAGGTGTGCTTATATTTATGCTGTCGGTCACTGATCATTTTGTGTTTGACATTGTAGTTGGCGCAGCTGTTGCTCTTGCTGGACTGGCAGCATACCGCACGTATGCTGCCAGGAAGAATACATCGAGTTAGGGAGGTTGATTTGTTTAATCTAACTGCTGCTGTTCTCATAGTGCCAGAATTAATCTGACTGCTTTAAGGTAATAAATTTCACTCCCCATTCTTGTTCAACAGTGCCAAAATTTTCCCACCGTTATTCTTTTTTATATATGAAATATGATGTCCTTTTACTTTGGATATGCTTGTCTTAGTTTGGACTGCTTAAATTATAGGACACAGGTTTTTATAATCTCATATTTTATAAAGTAGGAAATTTTCTTAATTTCTAAAAAATAAATTACTTTTTTCATGCCCGTTATGTGGGCACCGGGGGCACAATAAAACTATGATCTTCGCCCAATGAAACAAAATGACTTGGGTGAAATATATCTTTAGTCACGCCATTTAAAATTCATTTCAATTTAATCTATCATAATTTTATATTGGGAAAATGACAAATCAACCATCATTCTTTACTATTAGTAGTGACAAACAAACTATCATTTTTTTTTGTTAACAAATTAACTATTGAACTATGGAAAAATGACATTGCTAACGTCGCTGAAACGTTTATTGTTAAACGTGATAATGTCAAGCCACAGCAGTTCGTTTACAAATTGCCGCGGCCCCATATTTTTTAAAAAATGACGCTACAATTTTGATGGCTCGCTGCAGATCATTTAGTAAACTGTAGTGGTGGGACGATAAACTGCGGCGGTTTCATATAAGCCGCAATGGTTTATAGTCAAACCCGCAACCTTCGTTGTTCAACGTGCCATGGTTCGTCGTCAAGCTACTGCGGTTCATTGTCAAGCTGCCGCGGTTCGTTGTCAAGCTGTTGCGGTTCGTCGTTAATCCGCTGGGGTTCATTAGCAAATAAAAAAAATTCATTGTCTTCTTCGTAGAAAAATCTTGACAAACTGTGCAAAATAATTTTAAATCATACGAAAACTAAAATTTAACATTATTTTACAAAATCTTCTAAATTATAAAATCCATAATCTTCTAAATCCATTATTTTACAAAATCCAAATCTTCTAAATTCATTCTCCATAAAAATTAATTCTGTTCTACTAAAAATCTATTCTAAAATCACCAGTTCTTTTTGTTTTTTTCATGGATATTTGTTTTTTTGCACTGCGATTTTTAGAAAGTTAACGGTGATGTATGTGGTGGCAATTTTTCAAAGTTTAGTAATTAAATTGTTAGCAAAAAAAAAAAAAAAGATAATTGTTATGTCACTAACAATAAAGAATTATGGTTGGGTTGTCATTTTTTTCCCTTTTATATTTTATCGTGATTCTAATTTTATTTTAGGGAAATGAACACTGTAGACCCTATAGTTCATAGTCAATGACAAGTCAAACTTTAGAGAATTTTTTTAACAGCTCAAACATTGAACTATAAGAAATTCTCGCTGGCGACCTCGCAGTCATGATTCCTGTCTAGGATCATCGAGTTTAACGCTTCGGTTTTGTCTATGTCAAGAACCGTTGAAGAGAGGCGAAGGATGTCAAGTACCGTTCGTCCTGATAGTTCGAAGAAGATGGACTATGGCAAGCGAGGGCAGACGATGGCGTCCCTCCTAGCGGTGTTGTCCCTGTCAAGCTCATTGGTCGTTGGATCGTGGAATGTACGGCCATGATTGCAGGGACGGATAGATGACAAATGGACAAACGCATATCCTTGGCCGTTGGATCAAGCAAGGGACATCTCTCATAAGGATTGACAATTAGGATTGAATCTGGCGTTTTCAAGAGGCGACGGACGGACGTCCATCCATCCCTGGCCATTGGATCGAGCGACAGACGTCCCTTCTCTGGATCAACGACCATGATTGAATCTGGCATCTTCTAGAGGCGACGGACGGACGTTCATCCTTGGCCGTTGGATCGAGCGACGGACGTCCCTCGTCTAGATCGACGGCCATGATTGACTCCAAATTAACTGTCACGTGCAAGGCACACGCGATTTTAAAATGCGCGAATTCCCTCAATTAAGACGGACGTCCCTCGCTATGAAATGGACATCCGTCAGCCAATACTACGTCGTTCTGCCCTCAATAGACGCCTCTCGCCTTTAGGTCATGACAGATGGCCGTCTTAATACGACAGACGTCCGTTCCTCTCAGATTTCATTCCCTCGCCCTAGATAATAAGTCTGTTTCTTCTTCCTTATAACAGAATCGAACGCAATAAGTTCGTCTCTTGCCCTAAATAAGACCACAAAGAAGCTTGCCAATCTGCAACATGCAGCTCGGCATTGGTGTCCAACACCTGCAGAAGCTATTCAGTTTCAGGTTAGTGACGGTAATGAACGGTACATAGTGGATTTGGACACGCGCACCTGTAACTGTTACTGGTGGGAGCTGACTGGAATCCCATGTGTGCATGTCATCCTATGCATCAATTTTATGAGGACTTTAGCTGAGGATTATATGCATGTATGGTACCATCAGGACACATTTATGAGGATGTACTCTCACTTTACTCGACCTGTTAGTGGCCACCACGTGGCCTAAAACGAACCAACCTTCAATTTTGCTGTCTCCAGTTAAGAGACTCCCAGGTCACTCTCGAAAACGAAAAGTGCGGAATCCGGACGAGCCCTGTAGCTGCACGGTACTAAGCAGGAGACATGTCCCCATGATATGTAATCGTTGTCACGATGTGGGCCACAATGTACGCTTTTATCAAGGTGGAGGCTCAGCTGCTGGCGTGACAAGTGGTAGTGATAGAGCAGAACGCTCACACGACACCTTCATGAGTTTTGCCATTATCGCCGATACACAGGTGCTTAGATTGTTATGGTTTCATTCGTTGTTCTCACTATGTGCGTTTTGTCTGACATTATATTGCTTTTGTGTTTTGCAGGAGTCCGTCGCCCCACACTCGCATCCTTAACCATGGGTCTTCTATGAGTGTTATGTATTTGTTGGTATCCTATTTATACATATGTAATATCCCGAATATTATTGTGTTAGTATCTTATTTGTACATATGTAATACATTGAATTTCAATGCGTTGGAATTGAATCTGTGATATCGACCAAAACTGTAATTTGAATCTGTCTTATTTCCTGCAGAATAACGGACGTTCGTCATAGCATAACGGACATCCATTTGGAGGTTCGATTTTGTCTTATTGGTATAACGGACGTCCCTCGTAGCAGAACGGACGTCCCTCATAGCAGAACGGACGTCCCTCGCCTACCAATGGATGACCCTCGATCTGTTTGGGGCATCCCTTGCCCAAAACCAACAACCAATTTGCACCAACAACAGAAATCACAACCAACAAAACCCAATAGTAGAAAGCACAACAAAAATCTTTAAAAAAACTTTCTAAAGTTGCAAGATCAATATACAACAACAAACTTTACGAAAAAAAATCAATTGAGCCACTTATTTAATGTACTTGCACCTCTTGCAGTTCTTGAATATGTTGCAGGTGGTGCCTTTTTAGTAGTTGGTGTAATACCCCGATATTATTCTGTTCGTGTACTCGATATCAGATTTTGGAGACAATTATATATGACATTTACATTTTAATAATTATTATTATGACGAGTGAATAATAATAATAATAATAATAATAATAATAATAATAATAATAATAATAATAATAATAATAATAATCATAATAAAACATATAATAACAATAGATAAAATAATATATGTATATAAAAAAAAAAATTCACGTTTGCCCTCCAGGTGGTATATCGCATATGTTCAAAGGAACTAAGGATATAGAGAAGTTGCTGCCATTTATACACTTATGACGAATAAATTATTAAGGAATTGGATGACCTATGCTGTTATCTATTGGGAATGATAATTGTAATCTTATGGATTTAAGGAAAAGTGTGAAGGGTGAGAATATATTTTGAAGTGCTTAGGCCAAAGAACGAGAAGAATATGCATATGCTAAGTCTCAGATTGCGGAATTCAAGAATAATAATAGCAAAGCGGTATAGAGAGTGCAACCTCAACAGTTTTGGTGATCGATTAGTGAACCTTGGATCAAGAAATACCTTTTATTATGAATTTCTCACAAGGAAATAAGGAACATAACCTTGGATAACATCGCGTCGAAGAGAAAATGTTGTGTTTTTCCAAGTTAAGTAACGTTAAAAGCGTAAAAGAATTCACTTTGAAGGAATATATTACTAGCTGAGAGGGATATTTTAGATGACAAATGGGACAATAGTCATCTAGTTGTGCACGAGAGAAGGAAAATGACCGCACGTGAGACGTTTTCTTTGGTGAAAGCGCAAGTTGTTTGATCCATAACCCAAGATATGGTATATGATGTTAGACTTCTAATTCAAGAAACCGGAGATGAAGATGATATCCTAGTGTGTAAAGTCTTAAAAGCGTGAGGTGTAGGAGATGTGATGTATGAACATCTTTAGTGAAGTTGATTATGTTACAAAGGTTGCTTCACGATGTTGAACAAAGAGATGAAGTTTTGAAGAAGGTTCTTCTTGGTAATAAACGTGTTTGAAAGTTCGAGGACTTGAACATTAATTGGTATTTTGTTAATTGAATGGTACTCCACTTAGTTGGATTTAATATAATTTTTCGAAAGATTGGAAAGGATTATGGAAGTACAGTATGGTATGGTCAGAAGTTACTTTGGTAGTTAGACCGACGAAGTAGTGACGATGAGCAAATTTCGAGGACGAAATTTATATAAGGAGGAAGGAATGTAATATCCCGATTTCCATAATGAAATTAAATAATTGGGTATTATTGAGAAGTTATTTGGAAAATTAATTTAGAAAATCGAATGGAAGAAAGGGAATTGGACCGATAACGATTATCGAATAATTTCAAAATAAATCGAGAATTTGAAACAAGTCAAAAATAATTTAAGAATTAAATTAAATGAAATGTGAATTTAATTGAAGGATTTACTTAATGAAAGGATTATGGAAAGTAATTAATTTAGAGGGAAAAGTTGAAAAGTGGAATTTTAAATTGAAAATTGGTTTGTTTTAAAATAGAAAAGAAAAAAAAAAAAGAGCAGCTAAGCCACTTGCTATAAAAATCGAAAAAGAGAGAAATACAAGAAGGGAGAAAGGGGGAAGGGAGAGAGGGCCAAGATCGCGTCGGCCGACGACTCGCTACGACAGGGCTTCGCGTGGGTGGACGGCGCATGGGTTGCGCCGGTGAGCACGGTCCGGCGAGGTACGGCGGTCTCTGAGCGGCGGGTTCGGAGATCTAGGGCTCAGCATCACCCGGTTCGCAGGACACGAGCTGGGTCGGTCAAAACCGCGTGCTGCGAACACGCTACCAAGGTAAGTCGGTCATCTTGGTCTGTAAAATTTGCCTCCCTGATGTTCGATTTACTGGATGGATTATTGGACAGTTAATGCTTTTGGCAAGGATAGTGGTTGCCGAGTCCTCTGTGGACCTCGCCCTGTCCGCGGATCAACAAAACGTTTTTTTAGTAGCCATTACTTGTTATAGGTGGCAATTATGCTGGTTAGATGTTTGTCTACCAGTTGCCATTAGTTCCTGCCTGTTAAAAGGAGGGATGAGTCTTCTGCTAGGGGGAGAGTCTGTTGAGTCGAGAGAGTGAGTTGTGAGGGTGGTTCTGAACTGAGCGATTCACTGGGTTTGGACAACTGTTGTTGCATTTCTTCAGTGCACAAAGGACTTTCATCTGTTGATAACGGTAAGGAATTGGGAGGTTTTGGCCGTCAAAGCCCTACCCATAAGTTGATCTGTGTGTGCGAGTAAAGTTTACAGCTTATGATTTAGTTTCTGTTTCACCTGTTAAGCATGATTTTAGAAACTGAAAGTTAAAACTATGATGAATCAAAGTATGAACAATGGACACGTGACATATGGGTTTGATATCTTTAATTCTCGCCATCCGTTCTTCAATGTGCAGCTATTGTTTGATAGTATTCGTTGCTGTCCTCAATGTAACTCAGTGTTTCTGGTTAGAAACTTTCTGATTTTAGTTGAATTATTGAGCATGTTTTCATCAACTTTGTTAAGCATATTGTCATGAAACATTGTTTTTAGTTTTGCTCTCGTTATTAACTCGTTGGTATGCTTCGTTAGTTACATTTCGTCGTTAATTGTTGTCAATTCTAAAGCATGTTCGTAGGATTTATTCTCCATGTAGTTCACTGTTATTTACCGAGTTCACTGTTATAATGCCATAAATTTACAAAGCATGTTCATTAATCTGTTTTGTGATAATGACTGGTAATAGCACGATTAGTTAAACGCTATCATTTCTTTCGTTATGAGAAGCATGTGATGATGTTCGTTTCATTCATTGTTTAATGTGGAGTTCCTAAAGTGTTGCTATTGCTTCTCATATATGTTTTGTTTGTTTAGGAAGAAGCTAGGTTGAATTTATGTTAATAGGAACCAAGTAGGGGGTATCCTTCAGGATGGTGCCCACATGCATGAGTGAGGAAAATGATAAGAACAAGTATGTTCGGGACGAGCGAGAAACGTCCGTCACTGAAGAAACCCTAAAGGCGAGATACGTCAGAAGGGAAGAAACTCTAAAGGCGGGATACGTCGGAAAGAGGAAGAACTCCAAAGGCGGGATATGCCGGAAGGAGAAAGAACTCTAGTGGCAGGATACGCCGGAAAGAGAAAGAACCCAGAAGGCTGGATACACCGGAAAAAGGGAAAGAATAGGGAGTTGAGATAGATGGGTAGTTCGGATCTAGCCTAACAGCTAGGATACACCCTCACCAAATCGGGAAAGGGACTAGTATGCACACAAGAGGTTAGAAGCCGATCAAACTAGGTCATCTCAAAGGACAACCCTCAATCTCCAGCTCGATGTACGAGAAAGAACGAACAAAAGAACGAACGTAATAAAAGAATTAGTTTGGGTGGCCCCCATTCTAAAAAGAACTAAAGAGAGAAATGCATAAATTGTTTTCCCCATCTCCTTACTAAGCGTAATCTCACGTCCTTACTTGTGGTGTAGGTAACGAGGCGATTAGGCCTAGGGGTGGGAATCGATTCAGGCTGAACTGGGTAATCGAACCAATCCGAGCAAAAATCCTCGGTTCGGCTCGGTTCTAACACAGAATATTTTCATTTTATGCCCAAACCGAACCAAACCGAGGATTTTTGGTTCGGTTGTCGGGCCTACAAGTGGGAAACCGGGTAAACCGATTAAACCCAATTTCCCTAGGCCTTCTTCCACTTCCAGACTCTGGAAATCCAGAGTTTAAGTCTTCGAGGTCTCGCCTTCGGGCTTCGAGTCTTCGAGCCTTGTGCACCTACACCCATTGTCTCCCACCACCAATCCTTGTCGGCCAGAGACAGAGTCACACACAGTCGCATGATCTCCATTCTCAGATTCTCCATTTGGCATTGAAGTCTTCATCTCCAATCTCCATTATCCAATCTCCAGCATCTGCCTGATCTTCACTCTGGACCAGAAAACGCAATCTGCTCAGTGCTCCCCGAAAACGCGATTTGCTCAGTGCTCCCTGAAAACGTCTCAAATCGGAACTCTCAAGTCTCAAGTTGGAACCCTCAAGTCTCAGATCTCCCCGAAAATGCGATATGCTCCCCAAAAACGTCTCAAGTCGGCGACTGCAGACTGCGAGACTCCATTCTTTCAGTCACGGTGAGTCGGAACTCTCAAGTCTCAACTCTCAAGTCTGTCGAATCTCCTTCATTCTTCAAACTTCAGTCATATCACCGACAATTGAAGATTGTTCATCATTGAAACAGATTGAAGATTGTTCATCACAAGCGAGCTCTCATTGAAACAGATTCACCGAAGGCTGAAGGCTCTGCTCTACATTCGAAGGTTCAATTTCAGTTCATTTTGTGGCAATTATTGTAGAATTTTACAAATTCTACAGATTATACACTTATTGTAGAATCAGAATGTGTCTTTCATTTACAGATTGTACAATTATTGTAGAATCAGAATGCTTCTTTCATTTGACCATTTTTAAGGATTGTTCATCATTGCATAATGAAAACCAAACAATGTTTGCATTTGCAGGTGACAGATCATTTATTGGTACTGCTTCCAGAGTTAAGAATCAACTTATTACTCATTCAAGTGAAGTCTATTTTGAATTAGTCATTTGGGTATTTTGCAGTTATGTTTAGACCTGTTATGCATGTTTGCATAAGTGAAGCATTGATTTTTGTTGTTACAACTGTTTTGTTTCATTTTTTATTTTAGGGCATCAAATAAATATTTGTAACATCGAAATGAAGAACCAAAAAATCGAACTGAATACTTAGTAATCGGTCTTATATAAAAACTGAAAACCGAACCGAAAATCGAACTGAATAAAACCGAACTGATGCCCTTGGTTTTTGTTCGGTTTGCCATGTGGTTCGGTTCATTTTCGGTTTCTAAAAAATAAAACTGAACCTAATAGGTTCGGTTTGAAATTAAGCGAAAACCGAACTGAACCGAACCGAACCGAACCGAACCGTTTCCACCCCTAATTAGGCCAAGAGTTAAGGAAGAGGTCATTTCGGTGGAACCTGTGGTAAGTCCGATAGAGACGCCAATGGAGTAGTAGAACGACATGGAAATGACAGAAAAGGAAAATCAATAAAAGCTAATGTTGAACGGTTATCTTGTATGAACGTTACATTTTCCTTTTATTGCCTTTACTTGGATATTCAGAATATTATGTAAGTTTTATTTGGGAACTAAAAACCTTGGATTTAAATTATATTTGAAATGACGTTTTCTGATAATTACTTTGTTATTCGGTAAAGGTAGATTTTCTCGTTTAATTATGCTTTCGCAACTTTTATGAATAACCTTTTTAAAGAATGAACAATGGAAGAATGAGTTTTATAATTAACGATCGGATTTTGATGCACTCTGATAACCCTTTTCTTTAGAAATGATTTTAATTGGTTGTGTTTAGTAAGGTTAATGCGCTTCTAAAACGGTTAAGAAATTCAGGTCGTTACAACTGGTGCATGTTCTATCGTTGGTGCCTGTTCTATAGCTGGTGCATCTTATAAAATGGAAGGCTCTTTGTCCTAGATATCGATGAACTTGAACTGCAAGTTAGAACTTATCTCAACATGAGTGGTCTCCTCGTAAAGGTCCTCTTGACTGTGCGGCTCGTGGAGATGGAAGCCCTACTGTGGAAACTTAGCAATCACCGACCACCCTAAAGGCCGAGAGACTTGACATATTTCGTGTTAGCTGCAATTGGGAGACCAAATTAGTTTGTCACTTCATTCAAAGCGCAGGGTAGAAAAACATATCACGTTTTATCCGTCGGTGCCATGACAATTGCAGTTGCCTCCAGCATCAACAATTGGTATGTATACTGGGTGTGCACATCAATCGATGACATGAAACAATTCACCTTCGAGTGGCACTGCATGAGGAAGAAATATTACACCGTGTATTTGCATGAATGAATACAAATGTCTTACATGGATCTAACAAAGAGTCAACAACCCCTCCCTTATTTGAACCTCTGTAGTGTCCTCCTCATTTGTCATTGTGTACTGAATGTTAAGAACACGATTTATTTACATATTTAGTTGTTTTCAATAACAATATATTATAAATTGATTAAATATTCTCATCCAGTCTGGAGCTCCCAATTGCTTTGGCACGAGGAGGGTTCTTATTGAACAGATCTCTTTACCTTGCAAATCGACAACACGACACACAACATACATTTTCAAATCACAACTGAGAATAATTTTCAAATCACATTGCTTCTTACCTTGGAGCCGCAAAGTAGAGCACACGTCTCCCTGTTGTTCTTCGTATTTACCCGTTCAAGTGCCATGAACTCATCCATCAATTTCACAGGCTGGAAGGGAAAATCAGTGTAAGTGTAAATTTTACACATTGTACAAAACCAAATAGAAGACATACCACTTGCACTGTTATCCTTCAACCCGTTGTCGTCACTAGAGGACCCGTTCCCAAAATCTTTTGAAATTTGGCAAGGGTTGGAGGAGGGGATGGTTGCCTAATGATAGGCAACCTGCACAATTATAACACATTGTTAATCAATAGTACTAATGCATATAAGGAAAGTGTATGTATGCTCAAAGACATACTGGCATCCGTCTCGAGCGTCATCGGAAGATGCAGGAAAAGTTGATGGAGGAGTTGGCTGGGCTGCTAGAGGAGTGGTTGCAATATGTGTTTGTACTTCTTTCATTTGTAGTATAGTGGCTTGAAGTTCACCAAGTTGGCTCTCCTGTCTATCCAACTTCGCGATAAGCCACTGCCACCTCTCCTCACTAATGAGTACGGAGGGTGAGGACTAGGGAGGGGGGTGCATCATCTACCGTAGGATGCACAAAATCGTCCACCACCTCCATGTGATATGCCAGTTGTGCATCTGATGTCCACAGAATTAGTGTAGTGGACGTGGAAAGAGGAGGTGCAACTGACGTGGCCGGAGGAGGTACAACTGACGTGGAAGGTGAAGATGCAGCTGACGTGGACACCGGAGGTGCAGTTGAGCTGACGAGGAAGGAGGAGGTGTAGCTGCCACCTCTCCTTTAAATACCCACTCCCCTCGTACTTTGTGCAGCCCCATCCGAGCCAATGTCACTTGATTGTACACGTCAAGTGGTTTTTCATTGGTTTGTCGCTCAATGGGAGGGACAGCCAACCCGCTGTTGTCAATAATGCGCTGAATGAGCCAATTATACGGGAGATTTTTCCTTGCACTATTCAGGCTTGCCTTCATTTGATGCATAATGACGTATGCAAGATTGAACCTCTTCCCATTGTACAACTTTTCCATCACGTAGAGATCTATGCAGGTGACAAGGTCTCTATATCCATCACGAGGCACAATTGTGTGGGTGATCATGTGATGGATAACTCTTGCTTTGGCATTGAGATCCTTTGACTTGGGCCGGAAGAAAGATTCAACGGCTGTAGGATTGCAAACCAATCGCTTTACCAATGCAAGACCTTTGTTTTACAAAATCGGGGTCCTTCGACACATGGAAATACTCCTCCACCGGCTCCTCCGTGGAGCATCCAATAAGCTTATTCAACTGTCATAGAGTTATCTTAATTTGTTTTCCATACAGATAAGTCCTCTACTCCCTGTCACTGAAGATGTTCAACTCCAAGTTTACATAAAACAGTTTCATAGCCCTTTGACAGTAATAACCCCCCATCATGCACAATTTATACAAACCAATTCGCTGAAACATGTCCTTCAATCCAAAATCAGCGAACGAATTGAAATCTATCTTCCTAGATATAATTATGGCATGGGGTACAATGTTATTCTCATACCATTATTTGGAGGAGGCCAAGCTGAACAACCCAGGTTCGGAGGGCTCTACAGACACGCGTACTGGACCTGCAGGCTCAGAGGGAGCCACCTTATGCTTCTTTGACACTTGATGTGCCTTTGGCACCATTTTTCGCTTCAACAATTGGGAGGATGGATATCAGAAGTTAGAGTTCGTCAAGTTCGGCGGGTTATCTCTTTGCAATATCTAGGGCAAGGGACACTCTTCATGATTATAAGGCAAATTCTTGTCATTCGTCGAGAGGAAAACGCTGTCGTTTAGTGTTTAGAGTATGAAATCCGATACGGACGTCCATTGTATTAAGACGGACGTCCGTCATGGCCTAAACGACGCTATCTAAAGCCATATTTGAATGAAATCAGAGAGGAACGGACGTCCGTCATATTAAGACGGACGTCTGTCATGCCCTAAATGACGTCGTCTAAAGGCGAGAGGCATCCATGAGGGCAAAACGATATAGTATTGGTTGACAGACGTCCGTTTCATGGCGAGGGACGTCTGTCTTAATTGAGAGAAATCGCGCATTTTAAAATAGCATGTGCACGTGACAGTTAATTTAGAGTCAATCCTAGTCATTGATCTAGATGAGGGACGTCCGTCACTCGATCCAACGACCAGAGATCGTCGTACGTTCGTCACCTCTGGAAGACGCTAGATTCAATCCTAGCCATCGATCCAAATGAGGGACGTCTGTCACTCGATCCAATAGCCAGAAATGGACATCCGTTCGTCACCTCTAGAAGACGCCAGATTCAATCCTGCTGTCGATCTAGATGAGGGACATCCCTCGCTCGATCCAACGGCCAGGAAGATGGTACTTGACGCCAGATGAGGAATGTCCCTCACCATCATCCGCCCTCATCCATCTTCTTCGAACTACCAGGAGAGACGGTACTTGACGTCCTTCGTCTCCATTTGACGGTGCTTGATACAGACGAAACTGAGGTATTAAACTCGACGATCCTAGACAGGAATCGTGACTGCGAGATCACAAGCGAAAATTTTCCATAGTTCAAAATTTTAATTGTTAAAAAAAATTCTCTAGAAATTTGACTTGTTATTGATCGCGAACTATAGACTCTGCGGTGTTAATTTTTCTTTATTTTAAAACATCAATTTTTTTCATTAAATTAAACTGGAAATTCCTCGCCATCATATCCATGTCATCTCTCGGCGTATATGGTTGTGATATTGATGAAAAGTAATCATACATGCTAGTACAAGGCTTACAGAGTTCCCTAGTTCTCATCCCTCGTCGGTTAGCATAGCAAGCGCATGTTGACATTATTGCCATCAAAATAATACTCAATTACTATAGTTGAGCTGTTGCAACTTACAATCAGGACCCTACCACAAAATATGTTTGCCCGGCAGAAAACTGAGGGTGCCCCCATTGTCACGGTACGTGCAGATTTTGAATTCCAACCCGTAAAGTTTCGAGCTTTTTCTCGAGAGTGGTTAATTCAGTTTCTAGCTCCAACAATGTGTCTACCTTGCGTTGGGCTTCCTCAATGTACGGCTTGCTTATTATACTTAGGAAAGTTCCCATATTCTTGTTAGCTTCAACAAGATCCTCCTGCATGGCCTCCTCGAGTTCTCGTCCCAGAGCGTCAGCAGTCTTCTTCACCTTTTCTATCAACTCCCGCCTCCTACCCGGGAAAGTTGAAATTGCTAGAAATCTATGACAAAAAACCAAAACTTGACCTTCACCAGGGAAAATAAAACATTAAATTCGAGGTAGTAGAAAAAACAGACAATTACCCTCCCGCAGAGCAAAGGCCAAGAGCAAGAAGATCCTCTAGTGTGGTTGGCAGCACGGAAGTGAGAAGAGAAGCAGATAATCCTGCGGCCCCTAACCCACCAAATGTGCCCAAAAACTGTCATCATTCAGAAAAACATTCTGGATCAGTAACAAATATAGTCGTCACTTTCAGTCTCAAAACGATGAAAATGCCAGTGAACATCCTTTGAAATCCATCGATTGAAGATCATCAAGTATTGTAAATGATTAATGATGTCAAAGTAGATAAATTATTGATCTTGCCACTCCACTTGGTAAGTGGAAATACAAGAAGACGAGCACTGTTTTCAACTCACCATTTCACGGACTTCCTGCTCGAAAAGCTTCGAAGCAGCACCTGCACTAAAGTTCTCAACAGCTTTCAAGCTAATTTCATTTCCTTTCTTCAGCAATTCATTCATCACAAGCTGCTCTCGGAGATTGGGAACAATTGAAGGCCATTGTTTTTCAAAAGATTCCTTGTAAAACATTCCTTCCTGAGAATTACTCGATAGTAGCCATCCTACATAGTCTTGAAGAAGTTTCTACGTACAAAAACATCAAACATAGCAGAAAATGTGAGTTAAAAAATAGTCATGGAAAAAGTGAAACATGGTAATGCTATGCTTTAGGCAAAATGAATGAAGTTCCAGTTCAAATGGTAGCATTAAGCAATAAATGGAAACTTTAATAATATTTTTGACTCTCACTTGCGCATCTGATTTAGCTGGACCATTAAGCAATAAATGGAAACTTTAATAATATTTTTGACTCTCACTTGCGCATCTGATTTAGCTGGACCAATTATGCCGCTCTGAATATTAGAGGTGGCTTTTAGTGTGTCAGCTCCTTCCCCTTTTAGAGCAAAAGAAGTGACCAGATCAAGATTTGATAAGTGCAAGGATGACTCAATGAGCCTCATAATCTGCGATTTTGTTGAATCGATCTGCGATTCCATGAAAAGGGCAATTAGTATATGCTTCTCTAGCACCTAACAAAAGGAAAATATTTAAATTTTCTACCAGTGATAGAACTCGTCTTTTCCAAGAGATGCTCTCGCTTTCCATTCTTGTAGCATATTTTCTCACACTACCAACTAATTCATTAACTGAGGCCAAATCCTGTCTTGCCTGAAGACAGTCTTCTTGGACGAGGGTTTTGCATGCTGACAGGAGTCGCTCTGCTATTCCAATGGGAGTTTGAAGTTTAAGTTTCATTCTCTCCATTCCTCTACTGGACGACCCATCTAGAAAACTGTACAAGAATTCTTCCAGCTCATGAAAGCTGTTAGATCTATGTTGAGAATCCAACGATAATCCCACTCCATGCTTTTTGGAGGAATCAGAGGAAGCTGAAAGTTTGTCATCAAGAGCAGATCTTGCAGACACCGGATATACTGTTACATGTCCGGTATTCAGCATCTTCTCTGCATTTTGTTTGATGAATGACAAAGCTTCTTCAAGCTGCATCGAGTTGGAAAAGCAATGAAGACCAATAGGAATTTTACGAAATGCTAAAAGAAGATGAATAGATGCCCTCATCATGGATTCTATTATTCCATCAGGCTAAAATCAGTAATCAACATAACAAATATAAACTGACAAACCTCGTGAGTATTTTGATAAAGGTCAGATTTATTCAACACGAAGACCACTTTCTTCTTCCACTGCTGTGTGTATCGAAGGAATACAACCTAAAAGAAACACAAGATATGACAGTTAAAATCCGCAAGAGCAAAAATGAAGAAAAATATTACAATATTCCAATATTCACATTAGAAAAGCAGAAATTGAAGAGAGATAAATTCATGCTTGTTTGTTGCGTCAAGTATGACAACCACAACTAGAGTGACAGAAATGTGGATCTCATTTCTGCATATAGAGTCACGCACTTCAATTCTTTGACAGCATTCTCACAGAAATTTGTATTCAACATTATTCATGTTTATTTGATAGTTCTGAGGTCATAAACAAATGTAGTATGAAACATAATAAACATAAATATTCATACCTCACTTTCAGTTAATGGTCGATCGGCAGATATAACAAAAAGTAGTAAATCAGCACGAGGCACAAATTCTTCCGTAAGGCGTTGTTGCCTCTGAAGAATCACATTTGTTCCAGGTGTATCGACTATGTTCATCTGCTTCCAAAGGAATAATAGTATTTTAATTCCATGTGTAATGCATATATTTAAACTACAGCATTCAGATACTTAATCTAAATGTGGTGCAACCAAATTAATGTGCGTAGTGAACGAATGGAAATACACATTTATCTTCATTCATAAAAATTACAAAATCAAGGATTTAAATGAAGAAATCCCATTTCTCTGTTCCTCTTGCTCTTTTATTCAATAATATACTATTTTTCTTTCCTTTTTTCATCTTTATTATTCTTTTCAGGAGAATTTAAAATTCAATACAATCAGCAAGACACCAAAATTGGAGCTGGAAGATAGCACAAAGAACAGACCTTTAAACCCATCATTGTTTCTATAAGCCACTTCTATGGTTTTCAACATTCCTCCCAGGCATTTACACCCCTTAGATTATTGGAAAAACACAAGTAAAGAGGACATTGTTTTATGGTGAACTAAAGCATATACTTAAAATAAATGATTTGTCATGTTGTAAATAGCAATCATTAATTTTCTCGTTCAGGTACTTCAATTCAAAATTTAGAAGTCAGTCCCTAGATGGACCAACCCATTCTCAACCAAATGAAAAAAGAATAAATCCAATTTGAGAATCACGTGGAAGTTATCAATTGAGTCAACCATTCAGCTTAGAATCTCAAAAAAGTTAAACAAAGGGTAATAATCAAATGAACCCACCTCTTTTAGTATTGGAGCAGGAAGATAGCATATGTATTGACCATCTGGAAGCCGTTCACAGCGTTGTGGCTCGGAAGAAGTCGATTCAGAATATCGCAAGAAAGTTATCTCATTAGTCGTAGGAACCACTCCCTCTTTTAGGTATTTACTTCCAAGAAGTGCATTTATAACAGATGATTTCCCAGAGTTGAATTCACCCTAGAGCCATCAAGCAAGGATGTAAAAATAATATCACATGAACATAGCAAAAATATTTTTTGCTTGGTAATAAAGCTCTATCGAAAATGAAAACAACTGTACAAAAAGGAGATGGACACATTTAAAACTCACTCCTCAACAAGCACAAACTTGCATATCAAAATATTTTTCACAAAGTGAACTAAAAGAAGTGTCATACAAAAGCAACAGAGTCAAAAGAGCAAACCAGAAATTATAGCCAAGTAAATAAATTTCCAAAATTAAAAGATCAAATTTAGGGATATGCAAAATGTTAAGGACCAAGGAGACATTTAGGTTATAAACACAATTAAAAAATCAGTAAAGTGTTTGTTTGATCAGCTAAAAATACAGCATGTAGAATACTCTCAACTAGGACAGGTTTTAATTAAAACAGGCCATGTGTTAGAGTGAATGAGACAACGTTGATTACCCATTTGATTAGAATTTCCCATGTCAAAAAACGAAGTACATGATTTCACCGAAGTTGGATAAGGAGATGTACCTGAAAATACTACATTGGGAATGTGAAAAAACACAATAGGGAAGGCATATAAAGTTACCGAATTATTTTATTTTATACTGCTTCAATCAAACAAGTTAAAATAGGGAAGACCACTCTAATCTCTAATTCAGTATTCTTTTCAAATAATAAGAATGAATTCATCTGAAATTTAGGGCTAATACCAATTTATATCCTGGAACCAGAATTTGTTGAAGTTCAGCACACAATTACCACTATTGCCAGCATAAATGGCTCATCAAGCTGAGACACTGCATCGGTGAGAAGTGACACTTCCTCCATCTGCAATTCAAGTCTAGTTTTTATATGGGAATCAAGTCAAGTCGATACCAAAAATGAAAATAATTTTCTGGCTGAATAAAAACTATTCAATACCAAATAATCTAATTAAATGATCACCAGTGAAGCAGCTCTTTTTATGACTTTTATTGCTTCGAGCAATATTGATTTTTCAACTTCTATGAAGTGCTTTTCTCTATCCTCCAATTTAGCAAAGCCAGCCATCCCTCTTGTCCCAACAAAATTGCCATCAATGTTCAACAAAGCAAAAGTATCAAAGTTTTGACTAACGTCGTCTGCATTTTCCTTTGCTATACTAAAGGAGTCGAACAATTTATTCAGAATCTCATCACTAAACAAATTCATCACTTCTAGAGACATCACAAATCCACTAGCGCCAAACATAAGTAATTTTGATGCCTCATCGATTGTTTTATTCCCTTCCTGGGCTGAAAATATAATGAAAATCGGTATTTTCACATTCCTGAACACCGAGTCGTCAAAGTGTTCCTCCTCAGAAAGACCATACAAAAGAAAATCAGCACCTTCAGAATTGGATGCATTTATAGCCGAATTTGCAGATTTCACAACCCTAGCTACCAAAGGTAGAAACAATGATTCTGATACGGAATCCAGCATGGTGTTTCTAGCAACAATGGCAGGAAGACCTGATAGAAAGAATGAAACAAATTAGCTACTTAGTATCCTAAAAATTTAAGCAAAGCTGGATAGAAATGTCAAGTGCCCTCATAAACTACAGTATCATTTTGGAGAAAACTATAGACGATGAGACTCATTGTTATTTTTCATTAACTCAGCAAAAAATGATTGAAAACTCAGTCTAACAACACATTCAGCAATTGGTTTAACCATCAATACATATTGAAAACAACAATATTCGCAGATACGAAATTGAATTTAAAAGTGCCATCATGACAGTAAAAAATTTGCATTCTACCTTGATCAGAGAGCACGACTCCATTAGCATTAACTGCAGCCGCAATATCAACACGCTCGGTTATTAACAAATAAGCTCTTTCCTTGACCACCGATTTCAACTTACAAGCAGCCTCATAGACTTTACCACCATTTCCTTCTCCACCATTTAGCACAACGATACCAACCCATCTGGAAATGGCCCTGTCAATGAAATCCAACGCATCGCCATCACCCAAGACTTGTTCCGGCTCCAACTGGAGGACCAGATTTGGAACTTCGATCTGCGGCCGCTTCAAGCCACTTGGATAGAGAGTTTTAGGGCGATTTGGTTGTGGGCTTTGAGAATAAGAATCACCAAACTGAAATGGAGTTTGAGAAAGTGCAGTGACAGTGGAAGAATGGGGTCGAGGAGGTAGTTTTTTAGAGCGACGAAAGCGAGAGGGAAACAGAGGAGTCGGAGTGGAGAAGAGAGAGGAAGAATGAAGATGAAAAAGGGGGGGAAGAGGTAGCATTACCATCGAAGTGAGGAGGAAGAAGCTCAGATAGGGATTGTGGGGAGAGGCAGAGAGGGATATATATACGAGAGAGAGAGTGAGGGGATCAGAAGAATGAATGAGAAAAGCTGTCTTCTTATCCATACAAGAGGAAAGGGGGATTGGGCATTGCACCTCTGCCTCAACTTTTAGAATTTTCTCTCCCATCTTTTCAGCACTTATGCTATTCATCAATTCGAGTGTTAGATGGCTGAGGTAGCGAAGTCTCATCTCATGTATCATATAAGCTCTTGGGCGGTTGTAATTTCACGTATATGCAAAAAAAAAACCAACCTTTACCATTCTCATCCTTGAATTTCTCCAACTATAATCTTAGTCTCACGTGATGTAATTTTTTAAGTTTCGTATTGATAGGCCTTCAATATGCAAGAAAAAAACTCAAATGACGGAAGAAGGTAAAGAGACATCAGTTGGCATCGCTACCTTTATAAGCTAGTGCTGCATTGCCCAAATGTTGGCACAATCTTATAAAAGATAAAGATTGTGAATTGCAACAATAGTACCTTTTTTTTTACGGTTTGCAAGTCGCGACGTTGAATATTGTAACTATTTAATTAGCAACTTTTTATTGCAGTTTTGTAATACCTCGAATTTTGTCGTGATGAGTATAAGATTTTGTCATGGTAATGTTTAGTGATTGAAATTATGATATATTATGTAAATTGGGTTATTTGGTACTATGGCTTAAGGAGGAGTGGAGATTTAAATGGTTTAGGCGTATTTGTGGGAGAAGAGGTCGACAAAAAATATGAACAGATTGAAGCAAGATCTCTCAGGTTGTAAAGTAGTCAACCAATTTGGAGTTGGTCAACCAAATTTCAATAAAGATTAGGTTTGGGGACTTTCGGGTTGAAAAGTGGTCGACCAGTTAAGGAGTGGTCGACCAATTTTCTATACAAATTCAAAACAGGGGATTCTCGAGTAGGAAAACTAGCCGACTAGTATAAAAGTGGTTGACTAATTTTGTGTAGAAATGGATTTTTGTGAAGAAAAGTGGTCGACCAATTTAGAATTGGTCGACTATAATGCGAACTGTCACCGATTTAAAACTGTAATGTCACGACTTTATTAGAGGATTTTAGTTGGCAAGTCAGCATCTCATTGCTAATGAGGTGCCACCTCGTGCTTGGAAGGCTGAAAGGGGAATTTATAAGAGGGGGGAAAACATGACAAAAGAGAGAGAAACTGTGAAGAAGAATTGGAGAAGAAGAATTGGAGAAGAAGAAAAAGAAGAGAAGAAAAGAGAAACTAGAAGATGAGAAAAGCTTGATGAGGAAAAGGTAAGTTGATAAAGAAGAAATCTAAAGGGAGTTGTGTTTTCTCATTTCTTCAGGGGAATAGAGGTAAGAAGTGATTGTATGCGTTTTCCCTATTGGGCTACATCACAAGAGTTAAGTTTTTATTGTAGGTTGAGGATTATTTTTGATAAAGGTTAAGTTCTTGATGTGCTGTTTGATGTTGGTTGATTATGTTTGATGGATAATAAGTCTTGATCATTTGGTTGCTCGAAGATTTGATGTGTTGTTTGATGATTGTGCTGGATAGACATGAGTTTATTGATTATGTTGTTGCTAAAGGATTTGTATGATAATAATGTGTTGCTAGATATGTTAATTGTTAAAATGATATTTGCAAATTGTATGCATTCATAAATGTTCACGCATCATAGTTTCTATGAAACATTACGAAAACGATTTCTCATGCACATGTTTTATATAAGAAATATGGAAACAGAAAGAAATACACAAAGAAAATGGGAGGGGTTTGAGTTGGCCCAAGTTCACCACTCACTCCAAAAATGTTAAGAAGGAAGGGAACGGTTAAAGTTCACTGTTATGGTCGAAGTTCGCCATTGACCAAAGTTCATCACCCTTCCCTAAGCAAATAAATGTTAAGAAAAGAAAGGAAAAACGGAAATGAAAATGTTTTATGTAATGTATATTGTAATGTATATCATGTTCATATTGCATATCATTTTTTACTAGTGTTAGGCTTATAGATTATGACTTGTGATGTAGGTAAGCATGATATCATGGATAGGAGTAGCTAATGAAGGATTTATGCGTTGCGGTCCTTATGCCTTGTTGGGCTAAAAGATAAAGGTAAAAGAAAATGTGAATGGTTTTAAATTATAACATGTTTTGTAAAGTTAAATGATTTATTCAAAGAAATTTTATGTTTGACATTTTGTTCAACTATTTCTCAAATGTTTATTATGAACAGTCTTTCACTACACCATGTTTTATGAAATGAAAACGGGTAGCTACATAGTCAGAAAGGTACATGGTTCAAATTTTGTGTAATTTGGATAAGAAACATTCGACTTGTGATTATTTCCTTTTGGGATTAGAAACTGCTTTATTGGTGCCCTTTCGAGTAGTCATTTTTGCATTCATATATGATGCACTTCAAAGTGCAAGGATGCAAATTCACACTTAGTGGTCAATCGGCCAGTCTAAAAAAGAACCTTCAATTTCAAACTATTAGAACTTCTAGTGCATGTAGCCAAATATGTTCAAATTTACAAGGCTTCGAGAAATGCCAAAGAATAAGATCCAGTCCAAAATTCACAATCAAAAGCACTATGGAGACGAAGTTATGTATTTAGCAAAATGTTGCCCAGAAAAGACCCCAACAGAATAGATTCAGGAAGCAGATTTAAAAATGCTATAACTTTCAGTTCATGAGCCCGATTGACATCAAATTTGGAGGGGACGTCAAATAAACATAGACTAAAGTTCACACCAAATGTCATGGCCAAAAACGCTAGGGAACGAAAGATATGCTCACAACAATAATCTGTCCCAAAACAGTTTCCACAAAAATAGTTCAAGCAACCTCCAATTAACAATGCAAGCTGACATCCAAACTTCATAAAAAATATATCAAATTGATCACAATCCAGAGGGGAACAAACCCTCAAAATTACAGGACTAAATTCTAGGTAAAACAAATGGAACAAATATGGACTTACAAGCTGGTCCGTAGATTCTCCACAACCAAGAATAGTGACTTCAATGGACTTTGATTATAAAGCCTCTCCAGCTCGTTTTCCTCCACTCTACTGGCTCTTCTCTCTCAATGAGCAACTTGAATAAGCTACTGGAAGAAACACAGTATAAAATTCAACCTCTAAGAATGGAAGAACGTGAGGATGGAAATCTTTGGAAAACAAGCCATCGGTTTGAGCCTAGGCGAGAATTCGATTTTGTATTTGGGAGGGAGCTCCGAAACAGGGGCAACATCTGCTATTGATTCTTCAAAATTGTTCGATTAGGGCTGCATTAGGGAGGCTAAATACCCCTCCAAAGAAGCCCTATTGCAGATTACAAAATGCACTAAACACCAAATTATAAAAGTAACCTCAAAATAATAAAACGAACAAAAAAGGTCTGTGGCTGGATTTTTGGTCTCTGTAAACAAAACGTTTGACATAGCAAACAAACCCCAAATGTAATACAAATACTATTTTAGAAAACTACGGATGTCTGCTACAATATGTATGAAGAACACGTTTTCATATAAGATTTTCTTGGTTTATAAAAATGTTACTTACCCCACAGTGGTCGGGTTGTAGGCAAATTTGTAAAGTCTACCATTTCTTCTATACTTTTGCTTGAACTCTCACTTATCCAAATGCATGGACTCCTCTTTGTTTCAGATATTAAGCTTTATATGTAATGATAATTATTGACTTGAGGATATGTTGTAGTCATGTTAGAGGATAGACTAAATTTTATATGTAGTGCCCTGAAGCGT
Source organism: Begonia loranthoides (assembly GCA_022433065.1). Classification (NCBI taxonomy): domain Eukaryota; kingdom Viridiplantae; phylum Streptophyta; class Magnoliopsida; order Cucurbitales; family Begoniaceae; genus Begonia; species Begonia loranthoides. The sequence goes on from CM039474.1 coordinate 14,073,956, forward strand.
TAAAAATATTTTTATTCCCATTTTTTTATAAAACAATAACAGCCCACCGTTTATAAAATTTATGCCTTTAAAAATATTTTGTAGCAGAAGTGTATAAAATAAATCAATTTAAAACCATATACTAAAATTTAATTAAATAAACCTCAATATCTGTGAGTAAAAAAACTAAATATAAAAAAACATAATATGAAAACTCCTTTATGAAATTTATTCATTTTCCTTTCGATACCCATGGTCAATCTTGCTGCAATCAACGCACTAATTTTCCCATGAATATACTCCTTCAACTGCATGGAATGTACGTGTAGCATGGACATCAATAGAGTATGCATAAAATAATATATAGCAAACATAGAGAAAATTCTCAAGCGACGTCATTAATTATGAACAGAAACTAAATAATAGACATTGCAGTTATTCATCAATATCTTAATGTAACTATCAGATAAACATCAACATGCGTCCTCAATTCACAGTTTAACCTAAACTACCAGCATAAGCATATTTTCCAAAAGCAAATAGTCCATCAATATCATAGTATAATCACATAGTTTCTGCCTCACCTTAACACCTTATGACGTAGGCCCAAAGGCCACACAACAAAACATCTCTTACCTATCATTTTCTAGCCGAACCCAAATACTCAATTCTTCAAAACCCATGGTTATCCTTACATCAAACAGGAAACAAGTTAGAAAAGGGTGGTTATAGAAATGTTGTTTCTTTTACTGAAAATAACCTCACGGTTTTTCTACTATTATTCTACCAAAACTCAAACTTTTGAACGTAAAAACCTACCTCCAAAAAGCTTGAAGAAATTCTCCCAAGGCGAGAGCAATTTCTTCATCCAAGCGGCAGTGGGAAAATAGAGTTTCATTCTCCTCCAATGTTCATATAAATAGATGGCCAAATGTGAGATCCCACTGAATAAAAATCTTGTGCAACTGTATCATAAGCGTGATCGGTTCCTAACAGTCCGGAGAGTTGGATCATAGCTTGCACGTAATCTGGAATACCAAGTTTAAAATCTGTTTATCAAGTAGTGGATGTGTAAACTGCCGCAGAGGACGTTTGCTTCAACCAATTTGACCAATGACAGTAAGCCATGTTAGCTTTTATTCCTTAAGTTTGCGGTCACCAACACTACTGCGGACGCCAATCTTTTCGTGGAAACCTATGCTATTACTGATTACCAACGTTTCTGCTAAATCTTCCAAACGACATTGTTCCATTGCTTAAGTTTGCTGCCGAGGACACATTCGCTACCACAAAAATGCGTTATCCATAAATGACGACATTCAACTTAAACACCTTTCCTTCATGTGGCATCTTTCCTTTCTGTGGAAGAATCTTTTCCTAATCTAATGGTTCACATTCTATCCTTAAATCTAAATCTAACGGTCCCTCATCCTCCCGCATTCATGCGGCGTCCAACACTTTGCGGTAGCATCTTTTCCCAAATCCAACACTTTACGTTCCTTCCTTGAATCCAATTCCACGGTCCTTCATCCTCCTACATCCTAGTAGCATCCAATGCTTCCATGGGAGCATCTTTTTGAATCCAACACGATCTCAGCCGTTCCATGACTTCATCCAATGTCTCATGACTCCCACTCATCCCTCCACTTGCGACCTAAATAAACTTCACAAAATGATGATGTTTTCCTTCTACCGAACAGTCACTGTGACCAAGTTTCCATAGCTACTTGCCTTAAAATAATCTGATTCCTAATTTGCTTATTTATTAATTTACTTTATAATTTATAATAAAATCCTAAAATACTCAAAATGTAAAATTCTTCAAATTGTGACACAAAATACTTTCTATTAAATTTCAAACATCACATTACATAGCTAAAATTATTGTACAAAAAATCCAGGTGTTATAATATGTATTCATGTTCATGCATTAACTTGACGATATGTTGTATTGATGCTAGATGATAGGTTAAATTGTATGTATTCATGTTGATGCATGATTGTTTTGAAGAAAAAATACAAAAATATTTTCTTATATGATGTTTTTCACATAAGAAAGATGAATAACAATAGGAAGATATGTAAGAAGCTTTGGGGATATTGCCATCAATGTAGCTTCGACGGCTTCGGCCATTGATGTAGCTTTGGGTGACTCATGATTTTCAATGATTTTTATTTAGCTATGATGGTGTATCCCAATGTCAAAATCAAAAGCTTTGGTGGACATGGTCCCTAATGATGAGAATGAAACATGAAACAAAATGAAAAAAAGAAAAGAAGAAAAGAAAGAATATATTTCATGTTTTTATAACAGTGCATACCATATTCATATTGTAAATGCATTCCTTATTGAGCATTAGACTCACAATTTACTTCTTGTGATGTAGGTAATTATGTCATCAATCCTAAAGAAAGAAAGAAGCAGTTGATGAAGGATCTCCATAATGAGGATATTGTGCTAGTAGGACAATATGGTAAATGAAAAGAAATTGTACTTTGTAAATGTAAAACATGAAAAGTTTTAAATAAGAAAAATTTACTAAATATTTATTAATCGATATTTCCAAACAATTTTAGAAAGAAAAATTCTTTCGCTACATAATGTTTTGTAAAAGCATGGTTTTTATGTTTAACGTTAAGGGGCTTTACATTAAGGTTGGACTTAGACACCAAATATTAACTGATGACTTGACACTTCAAGTTATTAACACCTCACATACTCTCTTTACACTATGAAAGATGAAACTTGGGTTCATTTTTGTGCTAAAGAACTCACAAGACAATAGCTTTTCTCTCTACTCTTTGGAGGGTAAGTAAAGCTTTCTCGTGAATTAAGTGCTTTCATGATGATGATTGATTTGGAGAGTAAAGAATGATGAATGGTTGGGTGTTATATAATGGGTGTGATGCACCTCAAAGTGCAAGAAGCCGAGATGAAGCTAAGCGCTCAAACAGTTAGCTCAAATCTGCGGACTCAAATTCAAACAAGTATATCTCCTAATGCAGGCAACCAATTATGCTCAAATTTACAGGGCATATAGAACTAACAAGGAAAAAGTTGCACTCCAAAATTCATGGTCAAAATCGCACGAAGATGAACTTATACAATTGGCAATTCACTGTCCGAAAAATAGAATTACAAAATAGATTCTATGGTCTCCAATTAAAGTTGCACAAACTCAATATCTTAAATCCAATAATGACCAAATCATCACCAGCTCAACATAATCCAAAGAATAAGCAAAATCTCAAATTCTAGAATTCAAACCTCGTTTAAAACAATAAGAACAGAAAACAAACATAAAAGTTGGTCCGTAAATCTCCCAACTCGAAAACTGAGACTTCAAAGGTCCTCAATGCAAAGGCCACTCCAACTTGTTGTCCACCAATCTTTTGGCCCTTCTCTCTTGTATAACACTTCCAAGGAAGTATTGGGAGAAATCAGTGTTAGACCCTTCCTCCAAGATTGACAAAAACATTGACGAAAGGAATGTTTGGAAGTTTTTCGGCTTGACCTTGACAAGAGCTCCGGTGGTGTTTAGGGAGGGAACTTCAAAAATGGGAATGAGCTATTAGGTAATCAAAAGTGTCATTTAGGGTTCCTTAAGGAAGGATAAATACCTCCTTAAGGGTTTCCCTAATGGAAAATTACATAAAAACCCCTTTAAACAAGTAAACAGACATGATGACTCGGTTCACAAGCAAACCAAGACCACAAAATAACCAAACATAATATTCACCCTACTTCTAACCAAAACATTTAATAATCCAGTATTCAACCAGTCATGCATCCACAAAACACATCATTACAAAAACAGAACATATTTCTATCTAATGAACCTCATTAGCCTCAGCGAAGAAGACACCTATGAGTTCTTAGGTCTTTGGCTCTAGCCGAGGGCGTTTTCCATGGTGCCAAGTGATCATATGCTTTGGTGCTTCTTTTTCCAACAACTTGGGTTCATCTTTAACTCCTTCATGGAAAACTCCACCTACAAAATAACAATTGGTTAGGAAAGTAATGAGCCTCTTGACTCTTGCTCGGGCTCGAGTGATAGGTCCTTGAGGTGCATCATCCTCCCCGGGTGATTGAGAATTTGACCTCAAATCCAAGGCTTGACCTTCTCCTTCCATTCCATCCTCTCCAAAATATGGTGATAAATCTTTCACTTTGAAAGTAGAGGAAACTCCATACTCTTCTGGGAGCTCTAATCGATAGGCATTGTTGTTGATCCATTTGAGTACTTTAAAAGGGTCGTCCGCTCTTAGAAGTAACTTGCTTTTCCATTGTTGAGGGAATCGTTCTTTTCGTAGGTGCAACTAAACCAAATCCCTTTCTTCAAAAATCATTTCTTTACGATCCCGATTGGCTTGCGTAGCATATGCTTCATTCCTTGATGCAATGGCTTTACTCCCTTTTTCATGCAACATTTTAACCTTTTCGGCCTTGGAGGCTCCATTTTTGTTGATGATATCATCAAGGGGTAAGGGAATGAGGTCCATTGGAGTGAGGGGATTGAACCCGTATACAATCTCAAATGGTGTAAGCTGTGTCGTGCGGTGCATACTTAGATTGTAGGCGAACTCTATATATGGCAATTGGAGAGCCCAATCTACCAATCGTTTGCTTGCAATAGTTCTCAACAATGCTCCCAAGGTACGGTTTACAACCTACATTTGACCATCGGTTTGAGAGTGAAAAGAGGTAATAAAAAGTAACTTAGTACCTAATTTCCTCCAAAGTGTCTTCCAAAAAGAACTTAGGAACTTAGTATCCCGGTCAGAGACAATAGAGAGGGGAACTCCGTGTAACCTCACTGTAAGATCGAAATTAACCTAGGGGGGGGGGGGGGGTGAATTAGGTTTATTAACTTTTTCATGCGATTATAAATTTTCTAACCAATAGCAAATTTATCACAATAAAGAAATTAAATAACCACAATGGTAACAATAAGCTAAGGAGTAGGGTTAGAGAATTCGACACTGAGTTGTTAATGCGTTTCGGCCAAGCACGCCTACGTCTACGCTTCAAGGTTCTCCCGTGAAGGTATATTCCACAAACCGCGTCTGGTTACAAGTGATTGATCTTGAACGGGTGTCAATCATACCGTTACAACAAACTAATTCTTAGGGCGTTACCCTTTTCTCTCTCGATCACAATTTTCTCACGGAAAATCCTCAAGCTCACAAATATAACAATCTTCACAACAACACAAATAATCACACTCTAGCACTTTGGAAGACTTGTTTACTACTCAATTTCGTACACAATAGTTGAGTCGAAAATTCGGTAGAGCTTCGCTTAATATTGCTTGGGGTGTGGTCTTCCTCGAAGTCCATATATTTATAGATTTTCACAGTGCGGACGTCCTAAATCCCTTTAGGATCATTCGCATCCGAATGTTGGAAAATAGCCGTTGTAGAATTTTGGGCAGTTGCGAACACCACATCATCGTCCGCATCGTCCGCCTGATCGTCCGAATTGTCCACAGAATTGGATAGATTCATTCGGACGCAGGATTTTCTCGTCCGCAGTCGTCCGTGTCATCACGCTTCACTTGGGGACGCCAAAACATCGACCTCAGCTTCATTTCAAGTCCGCACTACTGAAGAGTTGCGGACGCCATTCGTCGTTCACATCGTCCGCATGTAGCGTCCGAATTGTCCATCAAAATGGACAGATTCATTCAGAAGCTGGCATTTCGCATCCGCACCAACACAGTCCATCTGGGGACGCTGAATGGCGTCCTCAGTTTCAACTGAGGACGCTGAAATGTCCTCTTACAGATGACTCTGTGTCATCCGCCTCCAGTCCGTAACCATCCGCACATACCTAGCCCACTTCGTAGTTGCACGAGACGCATCCTCTAAGTCACACGAACCTTCCTTTCTACTTCATAGACTTAGAGGAACATATTAAACATTACCAATACCCTTGATCAAGGGTATTTCCAACTTAAGAGATTAATAAGAGATTTATAAATTCAATGAATAAACAACTTTTACACTTTAATTATATTACTCATCATCAAAATATAAATTTGCCCAACACACTTAGGCTAACAATCTCCCCCTTTTTTATGATGAAAAAATATGTTAAGTAACACATATCAATAGTTGAAAAATAAGTGATTGAAAGTGTAATCTTAAAAATCAATACATGTGTTGCTTTTCAAGTTGTTTAAGAATACTTTCCCTTAATATATGCATTATGTTTCAATTCTCATCAACTTATGTGTATTTCTTATCAACTTAGCTTATCTCTCCCCCTTTTTGTCACAATCAAACAAGGGATCAAACAACAAAATATAAAGGGTCTAAAAAAAAAATTTGCATGGATATGTTTGTTTATAGACTGCCCCATAATGCTAAAATCAACCTGTAAACACAATTAAAAGGTGACAAAACAACCAAAATATCCAATATGATCCAAAACACCAAACTTCAAAAAGACAACAGGAAAATTACAACCATAACATCCAAAATGAACGAAGTTGAAAGATAGCAGCAAGAAATCCAAATAAACCTAAGCATTACAAGAAAAATGGCGCTCACAATCTCAATCCGTAAAAGAAATTACATAAAGTTGTGAAAAAAAAAAACTAGGCATCAGGAATATCTTCGTCGTCCAAACTATGAGGAGGCGAAGCAAATGACGATAGAATATCGTGAGGAGCAGGAGATGAGGAAATGTCGGTAGACCAGAGGCTACAGGATATGTTGTAACATCTCGTATTTTCAAAATACGTAAAATTCAAAAACTTTTCTTTTTATAAAACATCATTCTCTTTTTCTTTCATAAAACCCGATCGCTAACACTCGATCGCTAAAACCCGATCACTTTACTTTGATCGCTAACACTCGATCGCCAAAACCCGATCGCTTTACTTTCACTTTTCTCAATTTACGCTCAAAAGCCACAACATTCTTTGAATAAAACGCAGCGGAAATAAACAACATTAAGAATAAGAAATAATTTATAAAACTCTTTTTCAAATACTTTTCCTCTCCCTTTCTAGCCCAGCCAACCACAAGATCCACCCGTGCAAATCCATCATCAACTATCCTTCACCTGTTCATCTATTGCTCATTCGTACCTACATCACAAGACCTAAACTAATGAGCCTAATGCTCAGTAAGTGATAAAGTGAAGTGCAGATGATATGCATGATCATACAATGCAATTTAGGTCAAGAGTGTATACATGACAAACACCATGGGACCATGAGTAACCCGGTCAATCCACAAAGGAGCAATATATATCACAAGGGTTACCCAGGCCGTATACACTCCTTTGTTACGAGAACGTTGGGGATTTCAGAACAGGAAGCAATGAACCCTAGTATCCCATGTCGCTAACCTATTTTCTTTCTAATCTGTCCAAAATGGATCTATATGACATTGGGACGTCATTAACTTCCCGAACACCCACACGCCTATTTACATAGATTATTATGTCATACAACATGTACGTGGACTCATACAATCCTATATACAATAAATGTCTAATAAACACATCATTAAAAGAACTTAAATCTAGTAAACACACGACATGCAATCCTAATTCTTGCGATGTAGGGTCCAAAGACCAAGCCACAGTAAGTATCACTTACCTAGCATCCATAACGCCTTTCTGTTTCTTTTCTCTTCTTCGTACCTTCAAAACCATAACAACTATGCATTAATAACAATTTACTAAACCTTTACACTTAATAAATCTCATTAGTCAATTTCATTCACAAGCAACCTCGCAAAACCAATTCCAAGATCTTCAATAACGGAATAACAATAACCTACAATGTTGCTCATTCCATCAATGTGTCATGATAAATAAACTTTACAAAACCGAATAGTACGTCATCAGAAAACCATATTTCCCACATCAGAGTAGAGAACCAGTTAATGTGCCGACTTTCATACAAAATTACCAAGTGAATACATTATAAAGCTATCTTCATATTTTCCTTAATCAATGTTATCCCAAAATAACCAAACGTAACAGATTTCCAAATCTTCACTTAGTGGTAGAAGATGAACAACGAAATAAACAACAGATTCAACTTCAACAATAATCAAACTAAAGCCTCACATAGAGTAGATCATAACCACAGGCTGAAAGTACAATTGACAGAACAAATAGTCATCCAATTCAATCCAGGTCCAACAATACTTAATATGTAGACTTAACTCTATTTCAACAAGGAATAAGCATCCGAGTCCAAGGCATATGCAACAATTTATTTTCCACAATAACAACCTATCCAGATTCATAATAATAATACTAGCCACCCTTTAACAACATCATCAATATATAGATATCCCTTGGTAGTAAACAATGTCCAACAACCCTCAATGTCTAAGTAAGATAGCAAGCAATGGGCAGAATTCATCCAACTCTTCAAAAACTCAAACACAAATCCCAGCACCAACTTCTATCCTTATTCTAAAAACAGAACTTCAATATAATAGAACATCCAATAGTTTTGTTCATTCAATTACCAAAGGTAGAGAATGATTACCTGTAGAGCACACAACACCAAATAGGAGCTCACTTCCATCTCCATCAGTTCTCTCACGCAGCAACTCACCTCTCCATATACTGCTGCAGCCCTTTCACAGAGAGCATACTCGAGAGGAAGCCTCCACACTTTGCAACGTTCCAGAATACAACACCAGTCAATTTATAGCCAGAACCAGAGACGTACACCGATGGACAAGCAAAGGATGGAGGTCCACTAACCTGAAGACACTTCCTCACCATCTGAACGTGTCGCCAGCTGAAGGAATCGAAATCAAAATGGGTTATGTACGAGAGAAGCATTAGATTTAAATGGATTTTTTGGCCAATTTTTCCCTTCCGGACGCGGTGCGTCATCCGCACGTATCTTCCTCATTGTTCGAAACCAGTTTGAACGAGAAAATGCGTCCCCAGTTCTTCGTCCGTATCGTCTGAAATGCATATTTGGACGCAATTCTGCATCTGCATGTGTTGTTCATAGTTGTCCGAATATGTCCAGACTTCGGACATATTCATTCGGACGCCATTTTTCTCTCGTCCGCTTCGTCCGCTACCCTCCGAATGTGTCCAGTTTAAGGACAGATTCATTCGGATGCCATCTTCTCTCATCCGCAGTCGTCTGCAACAGTCTGAATTGTCCCAGAATTGGACAGATCCAAAGCAAACGGTTCTGCTGTCGTCCGCAGCGTCCACACTGTGACAGTTTTAGAGTTGAGGAATCCAATTACCGTCCCAACTTGTCCCAAAATCCATTTTCCTCAAGTAAACATTATAACATATTGATTACGTCATTAGTAATATCCCGATAATTTATTCAACTAATTCGAATATATCCAATTATCAATTTGAATTCTGATATAAAAATTCAGGATATTACATATGTCATCCAACCGCCTATCCACGGAGTCAATGCGTCGATCTACAGAATCAAAACGTGACATCATCTGAAGCATGTATTCCTCAAGGCTTGCAAAATCAACACGAGATGCATATGGTGCACTAGTGTTGAAGGACCAACTGCCGGAGGCGATGAGGGACCAGCCTCACGATCATAAGAAGAACCGGGCACTGTGGATGGGAGAGAGAGCATGGGCATCAAGGGGCGCAGAGGAGGAGAGTCCGGAGGTGAAGGAGGAACATGAGCTGGTCGCACGATCCAAATTCCATTGGGATCTTGCATAAGTCCCATACGACCGAGCGTTTGAGGAGAGTAAATATCGGAACCTCAAAGTTCAATCCTCTTAGCTAAAGTCGGAATCGGAATTTCCAAGGTTTGGAATAGATTTGATAGAAGAATGTTAAATGGAAGTGATACGGTAGCACTGTTTGAAGCATCGGCAATTTGATAGGCTATTATATAGCCGAGATTGAGTGGAGTGTCGGTGTAAATGTGCTGAAGGACATATAAATCCATATAACTAATGTGGTCGCGATGGCCACCACGTGGAAGGACATTGTACTGAAGCAAGTGATGAATGACACGAGCCCTAACAGTAAGATCTTTGGTCTTGGGTCGGATTTTGAAATTGGAATCGGGATCTCTAAGAATTTGACGTAAAAAATCATACCCAATTTTCGTTTTGTAGAAAGAGGGAGGAACATGAGCATTGAAATACTCTTCAGTCGTCAACCCTACTTGACACTCAAGAAAGGTATTGATAAGATTGGGAGTGATTTCAATTCCCTCCCATAAAGAAAACTTTTGATAATCAAGGGATGTTCAGAATATGTCGCATTTGCATAAAACATGCAAATGACTTTTTCGACGTAAGGACCATTAAGAGAGAATAATTTACGCATACCTAGACGAGTATAGACGTCTTCTAAGTTCAAACTTGATAAACGAGCAAAATCTATTTTACGAGAAGGAATTAACGAACGATTTTTGAATTCCTCCTCATAACGTTTCTTACTCACGTCATCAGGAAATAAACGAGTTCTATAGACTTGAAGAGTGCTAACATTATAAGAAATTTGAAGAGAGGAACATTTTCTAGATTGTCGATTTTCCATGGAAACTTAAGGTATGAAAACTAAGACAAACCCTAGGTGAGCTCTAGAGAAACTAATGAAAATAGTGATATACTAGAGGGAGACTTGAAGACCAGCTGAATTCGATGGAGAATAGTCGAAAAAAGCAAAAGAAAGCGCCGGAGCTCGCAGGAGAGAATGGGTACTGAGGTGAGGACGCGAAAACTAGGGCTCAGAGGATCCCCGCTTGTTTTAAAAACGCAATGCGGACGCATGTGGACTGTATTAATGGCGTCCAAAATCGTCTGCAATGCACTGAAATGAAGCAGTTTTAAAATTCTGAACATGAGGATGACTGGGGATGCCATATTGGTATCCGTACTATGTGATTCGGGAAATCTTTGAGAAATTTTAATGATCAAAACTTAATCTACCATCAAAGAGATTCAATCAATACAATAGAAATGGAAATATGATTACATAGAAGATTTGGATGATGAATTATCTAAAAGAATCAAACCTAGTCTAATTTGAATTCCACAAAACGTCTTCCCATCCAAAGGTTTGGTGAAGATGTCGGCAAGTTGATTTTCGGTGGAAACGAATTCTAAAGAGATGTCACCTTTATTAACATGATCACAGATGAAATGATGTCTAATCTCAATGTGTTTTGTCCATGAATGAAGAATAGGATTTTTGGAGATGTTGATGGCACTTGTGGAATATTCTTGAAAAATTGTCCATAATCTTCCAAGGTTTGCTTCATCCAAAGCAATTGAGCACAACAACTCCCGGCTGCGATATATTCACTTTCGGCGGTAGAAAGTACAACCGAGTTTTGTTTCTTAGAGAACCAAGAAACTAAAGATTCTCCAAGAAATTGACAAGTACCACTTGTGCTTTTTCTATCATCTAGTCTACCCGCATAGTCCGAATCGGTGTATCCAACTAAATAAAAATTTGCACCATTGGGATACTACAATCCATGACTAATAGTCCCATTTAAATATTTGATAATTCTTTTGACGGCATTTAAGAGTGACTCTTTGGGTGAGGATTGAAATCTAGCACATAAGCACACACTAAAGATAATATTGGGTCTACTTGCGGTGAAATATAATAAAGAACCAATCATACCATGATATTTCTTTATGTTCACATCTTTTTCTTTTTCATCCTTATCCAATTTTGTGGTTGTGCTCATGGGAGTCCTAGAGGGTTTAGAGGAGTCCATACCAAATCGTTTGATTAGCTCCTTGACATACTTTTCTTGGTTTAAGAAAATTCCATCTTGAGATTGTCTAACTTGCAAACCAAGAAAATACTTCAATTCTCCCATCATGCTCATTTCAAACTCACTTTGCATTAAATTTGTAAATTCTTCACAAAGTGAGTCATTGGTAGAACCAAAAATGATATCATCGACATAGATTTGCACAATCATAATATCTTTACCATTGTGCTTGACAAAAAAAGTGGAATCTACTTTTTCTATCTTGAAGTCTCTTTCTTTAAAAAATTTACTCAATCTCTCATACCAAGCTCTTGGTGCTTGCTTAAGTCCATAGAGAGCTTTATGAAGTTTATAGACATGATCTAGCTTATCATAAACTTCAAATCCTAAGGGTTGCTCAACATAAACTTCTTTTTCAATATAACCATTAAGAAAAGCATTCTTTACATCCATTTGATAAAGAGTGAAATTCTTATAGCAAGCAAAAGCCAAAAGCATTCTAACCGACTCTAGCCTAGAAACAGGTGCAAAAGTTTCCTCAAAATCAATACCTTCTTCTTGTTTATAACATTTTGCAACAAGTCTAGCCTTATTCCTTACAACTACCCCACTTTCATCTAGCTTATTCTTGAAAACCCATTTAGTTCCAATAATAGAGTAGTTCTTAGGCCTAGGAACAAGTTCCCACACATTGTTCCTCTCAAACTGGTTCAATTCCTCTTGCATGGCTAATACCCAATTTTCATCGAATTCGGGCTCATCAAAATTTTTTTGTTCTACTTGAGAAATAAATGTCGAATTTGCACATTCATTTCTAAGGGAGGCTCTAGTTTTCACTCCTAGGTTCGAATCACCTAGAATACCAACCATAGGATGATTTTTGGCATACCTCCAATCCCTTGGTAAGTCACTATGGTTTTCTCCCCTTGAAGTTCCTTCTAAGAGTTGATCTTGAGATTCTTGAGGAGGACTTTCTAGAATCTCGTTCCCTTTATCACCTATGGAAAGGTTTTCTAAATCATTTTCTAAATTAAGAATTGGTCTCTTAACACTATGAGTAGGAGTGGATTCGTCAAAAGTGACATGCATGGATTCTTCCACCACTAATGTCCTTTTGTTGAAGACCCTATAGACTTTGCTAGACAAAGAGTATACAAGAAAGATTCCCACATCTGTCTTGGAATCAAATTTACCTAGATTATCCTTAGTATTAAGAACAAAACATTTGCAACCAAAAACTTTGAAATAGCTAACATTTGAAGTCCTATAATTCCAAAGTTCATAAGGAGTCTTATCTAGAGTTGGATGGATAGAGACGCGATTGTGAACATGACATGCCGTGGCAACGGCTTCTGCCCAAAATATTTGGGAAGATCATTCTCATTGAGCATGGTTCGAGCTAGCTCTTGGAGAGATCGATTTTTCCTCTCAACAACTCCATTTTGTTGAGGGGTTCTAGGAGAAGAGAAATTGTGTTCCATATTATGTTCATGACAAAGGGTATTGAATTGATCGTTTTTGAATTCACCACCATGATCACTCCTAATTGTGATAATTGTAAGCTCCTTCTCATTTTGAACTTTTTTCCTAAAGCTGGAAAATACTTCAAAGGTTTCATCCTTAGTTTTTAAAAAGAAAACCCATGTGTAACGTGAGAAATCGTCTACAATTACAAATGCATAATGTTTTCCACCCATGCTTGAAACCTTAGAAGGATCGAAAAGATCCATGTGAAGTAATTGGAGAGGCTTAGACGTAGAGATATATTCTTTGGAAGAGAAAGAGCTTTTTGTTTGCTTTCCTTTTTGGCAAGCTTCACAAACTCTATCTTTTTCAAACGCAATTTTCGGAAGACCCCTAACTAGATTGTCTTTCGATATCCTAGCTAAGGTATCCATACTACGTGCCCTAGTCTCCTATGCCAAGTCCACGAACTTAAAGAATCACTTACTCTAAAACATTTTTCAATATCACTAGAGATACTAGACAAATCAATAGCATAAATATTTTCATGTCTATAACCAGAAAATAGCACTTTACCATTCGATTCATCAATGATCATGTATGATTTAGATTAAAAAATAACTTTATATTCTTTATCACATAATTGACTAATACTTAATAAATTATGCTTCAACCTATCAACAAGCAAAACATCTTCAATAATAGGGTTAGAAACATGACCTATATTGCCAATACCAATTATTTTTCCTTTTTGATTACCTCCAAATGTCACATATCCTTTCTTGTCCTTGATGGAGGAAAATCTTGAAAAGTCTCCCGTCATATGTCTTGAACACCCACTGTCGAAGTACCATTGATCCTTATCGGGAGGAGCTTTAACCTACAAGGAATAAATCAAGATAATTTCCTTGGTACCCAAATCTTTTTGGGTCCTTTTGGGTTAAATTCGATTCCTCTTGAAACCCACACATATTTAACAAACCTTTTATTAATCATGTTTCTAGATGGACAAGCAAGAGATTTATGACCTATAGCATTGCAAGTATAATAAGTTTAACAAAGAAATTTTTGTAACTCTTTTTTTTTTTTTGAAAAGCTTGATATCCTAATCCGGCTTTATCAAAAGTCAATTTTTGCTTACATAGAAGAATATTCAAGTTCTTGCTTCCATTAGTGAATTTCAATACAATCTTGTTCAATTCCTTAATTTTCTCCTTAAGCATGCTATTTTCATTTTCAATTACCTCAATATGCTTATTCAATTCATCATTTTTCAATTTTAAACAAGCATTTTCATTTACATCTATTTTCTCTCTACATACATGCATTTTCACTAACACTTCATTTTCCTTCTTCAACTTTTTATATTTAATAGCTAAAGCATTGAATTCTTTAAGTAGCCCATCAAAAACATCACCATCTTCATCATCACACTCATCATTAGAATTTATATCATAGTTGTTGAGAGATGAGTCACATAGCTCAAAGTCATTAGCCATGAAGCACATGTTGGCTACTTGTTGCATCTCGGACGAGGGTTCCTCATCACTATCATCATCCCACGTTGCTTTGAAAGCTTTCTTCTTGGACTATTTGGGATTCTTCTTCTTCTCAAGGTAACAATCGGCTTTCACGTGCCCCATTTTTCCACAACCCTAGCACGTTATTGTCCTATTGTGATGAGGCCTCTCTCCTTTGTATTTATTCTTTTCTTGTAGTTTTCTCCTTCGAAGAATCTTGATTTTCTGATTGATTAGAGCTAGTTCTTCATCATCATCCTCATCAACTTCATTCTCCTCCAAATCTTCTTCTTCTTTTGCTGGAGGATGCTTTAAGGGCTATTATCTTTTTCTTAGGATTCTCCGTTTCCAATTCCTTTTCTCTCTCATGTGCCTTCAATCTGATTTTGTGAGTCATGAGAGATCCAATAAGTTCTTCCACCGACAATGTAGAGAGATCCTTAGACTCGAGAACAACCGTCACTTTTGAAGTCCATCCTCTCAGAAGACTTTGAAGAATCTTACTGCACATTTCTTCATCTGTACAATCTTTTCCAAGCACTTTCAAACTATTAGTAAGGTTAGTAAACCGTGCAAACATTTGAGTAATAGTTTCATCTTTATCCATTTTAAACATTTCATAATCATGTATAGCCATAGTTAACTTATCTTTCTTAACTTGATTAGTGCCTTCATATGTGACCTCAAGTCGTTTCCAAATTTCATGTGCACTAGTACAACTTTGAATTCTATTAAATTCATTAGCACTTAAAGCACAATACAATTGATTAATGACCCTAGCATTTAAACTTACTTTACGACCTTCCACTTCATCAATTTCATCTTCTACCTTAGATACTTTAACCCATTTACTTCTTTAGTAGGAATATAAGGTCCATTTTTCACTCTTCTCCACATTTCAAAATCAATAGCTTGAATAAAAATAGTCATTCTAGACTTCCAATGAGAATAGTTATCACCATTAAAGAAGGGTGGCCTATTTGTAGCTTGAGCTTTCATGTTTACGCTATTTGAGTTATATGCCATACTTTCAAATTTATAAATTCAACTAATTCAGAAATAGCAAAACAATTCTAACCTGCTCTGATACAAATTGTAGGATCGAAATTAACCTAAGAGGGGGGGTGAATTAGGTTTATTAACTTTTTCATGTGACTATAAAATTTCTAACCAATAGAAAATTTATCACAATAAATAAATTAAATAACCACAATGATAACAATCAGCTAAGGAGTAGGGTTAGAGAATTCGATACTGAGTTGTTAACGATGTTCGGCCAAGCATGCCTATGTCCGCACTTCAAGGTTCTCCCTTGAAGGTATATTCCACAAACCCCATCCGGTTACAAGTGATTGATCTTGAACGGGTGTCAATCGTACCGTTACAACAAACTAATTCTTAGGGTATTACCCTTTTCTCTCGATCACAATTTTCTCTCAGAAAATCCTCAAGCTCACAAATATAACAATCCTCACAACAACACAAATGATCACACTCTAGCACTTTGGAGGACTTGTTTACTACTCAATTTCGTGCACAATAGTTGAGTAAAAAATTTGGCAGAGCTTTGCTTAATATTGCTTGGTGTGTGGTCTTTCTCGAAGTCCATATATTTATAGATTTTCACAGTGCGGACGTCCTAAATCCCTTTAGGATCGTCCGCATCCAAACATTGGAAAATAGCCGTTGCAGAATTCTGGGCAGTTGCGGACGCCACATCATCGTCCGCATCGTCCACCCGATCGTTTGAATTGTCCACAGAATTGGGCAGATTCATTCGGACGCAAGATTTTTTTGTCCGCAGTTGTCCGTCGTTGTCCGCATCATAACGCTTCACTTGGGGACACCAAAACATTGTCCTCAGCTTCATTTCAAGTCCGTACTTCTGAAGAGTTGCGGGCGCCGTTTGTCGTCCACATCGTCTGTATGTAGCGTCCGAATTGTCCATCAAAATGGAAAGATTCATTCAGATGCTGGCCTTTTGCGTCTGCACTAACACAGTCCATCTGGGGATGCTAAATGGCGTCCTCAGTTTCAACTGAGGACGCTGAAATGTCCTCTTGCGGACGACTCTGTGTCGTTCGCCTCTAGTCCGCAACCGTCCGCACATACCTAGCCCACTTCGTAGTTGCACGAGACGCATCCTCTAAGTCACACGAACCTTCCTTTCTACTACATAGACTTAGAGCAACATATTAGACATTACCAATACCCTTGATCAAGGGTATTTCCAACTTAAGAGATTAATAAGAGATTTATAAATTCAACGAATAAACAACTTTTACACTTTAATTATATTACTCATTATCAAAATATAAATTTGTCTAACACACTTAGGCTAACACTCACCACTTCTTTGAAAAATAGGTCCGCCACATGATTAACATCGTCGATCTTGTTACAAGTAATGAAATGTGCCATTTTTTAGAAATGGTCTACGACCACCATGATTAAATCCTTGGCTCTAGCACTTCGGGGGACTCCCAAAACAAAATCAACACTAACCTCAACCCAATTGGGTATTAGTAAAGGCATGTACAATCCATGGGGTAAAGCATGGCTCTTGGCCTTCTTGCGTACGATACATCTCTCAATGATCCTTTAAACGTCTTTGAGAAGGTGTGGCCAATGGAAGTGTTCTTTGACGGCCTCCAAAATCTTTTTCTCTCGAAGTGACTTGCTAAACCCCCACAATGCGCTTCTCTTATTAGTGACTCTCAAAGACTACAGTTCGAGATGCAAATCTTGCCCCCTTTAAAAAGGAAGCCATGCACAACATAATGGGACTCTCGGCCTTTTTCAAACAATAGTGGAATATGGCCCCAAAATCTTTGTCATCAGCATATAGGGTCTTGATCCAATCAAAACGGAAGATTCTTGTGTTGAGTTCAGTCATGAGAGCATATCTTTGCGAAAGTGTGTCCGCTACTTGGTTTGTGTCCCCTTTTTTATACTTAATAATATAGGGTAGCGTTTCAAGAGCTCTACCCATTTGCCATGCCTTCAATTTAACTTTCCTTGACTGTGAATATGCTTGAGAGCTTGATGGTCTGAATGTATGATAAATTCTTGAGAAATGAGGTAGTGTTGCCACACCTCAAGAGAGCAGATGACTGCATAGAATTCCTTGTCATATATAGAATAATGAAGGGAAACTCCCATGAGCTCTTCAATAAAGTAGGCAAATGGGCCTACCTTCTTGCATTAGCACGACCCCAATTCCCAACCCTGAGGCATCACAATCAACTTCAAAAACCTTGGCAAAATCAGTTAATGCTAATACTAGGGCATGACATAGAAGATCTTTGATGGTCTCAAAACTAGTTTGACACAACTTTGACCATTGAAATTCTTTTCCCTTCTTGGTGCAATCGGTGTGGGAGCCATGATGGTACTAAAACCCTTAATAAACCTCCGGTAGAATGAAGCTAATCTGTGGAAACTACGCACCTCAAAAACACTCTTAGGAATCAGCCACTCTTTGATGGCTTCAATTTTGGAGTCATCAACCTCCATTCCTTGCTTTGTAATGATAAACCCCAAGAAGCAAACTCTTTCTTGAGCAAAAAATCACTTTTTCAAATTACCGAAGAGCTTGGCGTTTTTTAGGATCCCAAAAAGAAGTTGAAGATACTCCACATGCGAAGGAAGATCCATACTATAAACAAGAATGTCGTCAAAGTAGACCACGATGAACCTACCCATAAAATCTTTAAGGATGTGATGCATAACCCTCATGTATGTGCTCAAAGCATTGGACAATCCAAAGGGCATATCTAACCATTCGTAGAGACCATACATTTTTTAGAACACAGTTTTCCATTCATCTCCTTCCCGCATTCGGATTTGGTGATAACCACTCTTAAGATCAACTTTAGAGAAAACTGAGGCACCACTGAGCTCATCTACCATATCCTCAAGTCTAGGTGGGAACCTATACTTGATAGTACTTTGGTTTATGGCTCTACTATCCACGCACATTTGCATGGAACCATCTTTCTTTGGAACAAGCAATGAAGGGACCGCACAAGGACTAAGCGATTCTCAGATGTAGCCCTTCTGATGCTCAAACAGAAGGGGTTTAGATCTAACTTGTAAATATGATGACTTTGAATGATGGTTAGTAGTTGACCGGCGTCCCATATGGTTGGACGGACGTCCTTTCCTCGAATTAGGAAAGTCTTCTTCTCTCGGCTATGCTGGAATCCGCCTTGAATTGAACTTAGGAAAGTTCAATGATCTTCTGCTTTGTTTCTTTAAAGAAAGAAGAATATGAATCAAGAAAAAGGAGAACTTTAAAAAAAAAGTAACCTTTAGGATAATTCTCTCGTGATATGACTCACACGAGGAGTTCTTGAATATAACTCACTAAGGATAGTTTTCCCGTGATATGATCACGTGAGGAGTTCTTTGGATATAACTCACCAAAGGGATTTGAAAGAGGAATCACTCCGATTTCGAGATTATCAAAAGTTATTTTGTATTTGATTCTCAACTGTCTAAAAACATAAGACTAGGTGGTTTTATATAGCCTCTTGCAAACATAAATTATGAAACTAAAGAAGATAAGAAATCTTCCAAAATCTTCTAAGAAATCTTCTAAAAATCTTCTAAGAAATCCTTTTAAATCTTTAGCTTGCTTTATCTTTGAGGGAGATGATATCTTTGATATTTTTCCTGCCTTCATGGGTTTGGGCCTTTGCTCATATCATTGGGCCTTGTTGAAATCATTCACTTGGATGGTTTCCATATCTTGATTTTCCTTGGTCTCCAAGTTTGAAAACTTTGACTTTCCTTAACTTTCACTCTTTGTTCCATGGGTTTTTGACATAGCAAATGGACTCTAAATTTAACGATCTAACATGTTCTAGAAAGTTTAGGAAGTCCGTTATAATCTTCTTGAATTGACGTTGTCTTGAATGAGAAAATAGTCATATACGCATCGGAGGTAAAAAAAAGACAGTTTTTGGAAAGTCTTTCCATATCTCTTTCATTGCTCTTAAACTTCCACATATGCTTGACCTTGAGTAACTTTATGATATTCTTTGAGGCTTGATCAATAATAGAATGATTCCAGTTTACATCACCTTCTCAAGGAGATCATTGACTTGTTTGTGTAGCTCCTTAGCTTTTTCTGGATTAAGTCTATAGGATGGCTTATAAGATAAAGCAGCACTCGGAACAAGATCAATTTGGTGCTCTATTCCATGTAGTGGTGGAAGGCCTTAGGGAAAGCTCATAGGGAAAAATATCTTGAAATTCTTGGATCACATGCAAAATAGAATCGGGTATGACTCCCAATTCCTCCATTCTTTCTCTAAATAAAATAAGCACCAATGGACCACCTTGCAATAAATTCTTCTTCAATTCCTTTTTGGATATAAATAAAGAAGAATCGCCTCTTCCCTTCTTCATAATCTCATAATCTTGCACTACTTGTTTGGGTCAGAGAGGAGCTAGGTTGAAACCATCATGAGTCACTCTTCAAACTTCCATGGTCTTCCCAACAATAAATGGCTCGCACTCATAGGCACAACATCAAAGAGAGCATCATCTTCATAACCACCAATTGAAAAGGCAACTCGGGCTTACTTGGTCACTTAGATGGAATCTTTGTCATTGAGCCAATTTAACTTGTAAGGGGAGGGATGCTGCAAAGTCTCCAATCCCAACTTCTCAATGACTTCAAACTACGTTTGTACAACTTCCACCATCTATGATCAAAGAGCACACCTTCCCACTCACATTGCATCGGTTATGAAAAATGTTTTCACTTTGGCTTTCCTCTTCTCGGTTTTGCATGGTCATTGATCTCTTCATCACAACAAGTAGTGGCCCTTCTTGAGCATAATAGGTATCTTCTAAGGGTTCTTCCACAGGGCAAGATGTCACACATTCCTCATCTTCACTGAAAATCTCCTCGAAATCACCCCTCATCACCATCACTCGCTTATTGGGACATTGAGAGGCTATATGTCCAAGGCCAAGACACTTGAAGCATTTAATGTCTCTTGACCTAGGTTTGATGCCATCAACATATGCTTTCCTCTCTTCATTGCTCCTGCCTTCTTGAACTTCATTAGGGAACTCTTCTCATCATTCTTAGGAGGTGGATTGAAAGGAGTGTTACTTTTAGAAAATGGCCGAGTGTTGCTCTCCTTTGATTTTCTTCTTTGTCTCTCTATTTTCAAAGCCAATTGAACCACTTCATCCATGTGTTATAAGGTTGCAATTCCACCAAGTCTCCAATCTCTCTATGTAGGCACTTGATGAACTTAGCAATAGTTTGCTCCGTCGGTTCCTCCATAGTACATCGGATCTTTAAGGTTTCAAACTTGGTCAAATACTCCTCAATCGATTGAGCGCCTTGTTTTAAACTTTGGAGTTGGAGAAACAATTCTTGCTTGTAGTGGGGTAGAACAAATCTTTTTTGCATTAGGGACTTCATAGCCCTCCACCTTCTCACATCACCACAACCAACTCTCCTTCGTTGAGCTTTGAGGTCCTCCCACCAAAAGCTAGCATACCCGGATAACTCTAAGGTCACCATGTAATACCCCAATTTCCAGTAATTCAATTAAGGATAATTAGAAAATTAATTGAGTGTAATTAGATTAATTGAATAGTTATGAAGATTTAATTAATGGAAATTGATTTTGGAAAAGGAATGGAGAAATTTAAATTGGTCCTGTAATGATCACTAATCAATATTTGGAATAAGCCAAGACTTTGAAGTTGGTCAATTAATATTTGATATTCATATCAAGCATGTAAATATAAATGTGTGTGTATATATATATATATATATTAAAGATTAATTACGGAAAAGAGAGGTAAATGGTGGAGTGGGTGGACTTAACCGGTTCATCTTTGAACTAGTTCAATTTCAAAAATGAACAATGGAAGTTAAAAGCTTGCGGTCGAATGAAGAGAAGAAAAACAAAGAAAAGAGAGGAGATGACTCTGTGTGGCGATAGAAGGGAGAACACGAGTGATTTGGAGGAACTGAGCTTGTGGTAAGATCTCCCTCAATGCGAGGGTGTTGTTCGGTTGGTAGTGGGCGTTAACCGGGGGGGGGGGGGGGATGTGCGACGGGTTGTGGGAGCTAGGGCTTGGGTAGCTGAGGCCACTAGAACAAAAGTGTGGACTGCTACTACGGCCTGTGATGTTGCAGCGCCTTCTTGGGAAGAGCATTGACAAAGTTGAGGATTTCGAAGTGGACGTCAGGTAACAGCATCTTCTCCGCTTGAGGTAAGTTCTCTGTGTTGGGCTTCTCTGTTTCCATAGCCAAATGTTGTTGATTTATTGGTGTCGTTCTAAATGTTAGGTTAATTTTGACATATTCCTTCTGTAACACCCCGACTTTTTATATCGGGGTATTGCAAAGGATGTGTTCTGACGTTAAGTCTAGGGGTATTTCTGGTAACATTTTTCACGTACATATGATGTAATTAAAGGGTAGGGTAGCTAGAATATTACATCCTGCACGGTTATATATTATTTTATGACGTGTAATTAGGGGAAGTGTTACGGGATAAGAAGTTAAATAGGAAAATGTGAGGAAAGTGCTGACTGTGCACTTGAGGACAAATACAGACGCTATTCCTCATCCATGAATAGGTAGAACGCTGTCCCAGCACTTTGGGACTACTCGGGGATGATGTCTTTGTGTCCTAAAGTTGCCTCTACCTCTATTCGGCATTCGGATGAGACTGCGGACGCTAATGGTCACATCCGAATTGAATCTGTCTAGACCTGGACAGTTTCAGACATTTGCGGATGAGTGCAGACGAGATCTCGCATCGTCCGATTTGCCTCTGTCCTATTTTGGGACAATTCAGACGCATGCAGACGTTATGTGCGGACGCCATGATGCATCCGAATGTGGTCTGCAGACGGTACATACAGGACGGGACGCCGTTCCTCGTCCGAAGCCACGATTTAGCCTTAGGAGTTTTAGCCTTGCGAACGAATGCAGACGAGACCTATGCATCTGCACTCGTCCGAAAGTCCCCAGTTCTGCGTAATTTTAGGGATTTAATATCCATCTTCTTGTTGTTTAGTCCATTAGTACGCGATTTCCAAACATGAAAAATCGTCTCTCCCTACTCAAAGTCGTCTCCCCTACCCGTAGCCACCTAGGTGATTATGGTGTCTCCATTCCTTAGGCACTCATTGTGTCTCCACCCGGTGATATCCCCTTTCTCCTTGCCATTTCTCCCATTCTTCAGTTTCTTCTCCTTCTTTCCTGCGTGAGAAGCTCCAGAGGGTGAGAGAGAGCAGCGAGAGAGTGAGATCGTGAGAGTGTGTGTGATGTGAGTGAGCTAGAAGTGATGAGTAGGCTGCTGAGGAGCTGGAGGCTGAGTCGGAGCTACTGTCTAGAAGCTGCAGCTGGAGTTGTCCATGTTGGAGCTGCTGCTGCCGTGAGCTATGGTGGACTAGAGTTGCTGTCCCTGTCGTGTGTTTTCGTAATGGTAAGACTTGAGTGTGTCTTGGCCATATGGAGGCCCTACACTGCAAGTGTGTGTGCGTGAGTGGTAGAGTATGTCTGTTTTCTATGCTTGAATATTTTGTATGTTTCTCTGCTTGGATGATATGTGTGATAATGTTGAATGCTGGACTTTATATTGCTCTGTAATATTTTCTTGGTTGATGCCTTGGATGTTTAGTGTTGTTAGCTTGTATGTTTTTCTATGCTCGGATGCCTTGCGCTTTAATGTTGCTATAATTCTAATGATATTGCTCTGGTGTAATTATTCTGTTGATGGTTTTAATCATTGAGTTCCCTACTGTGAATAAACCCTTTAAGCATGCTAATGAATTTAAAGCGATTATGACTAGTGCATGTTAACCTAATTGAATTGTTGACCTGTTAAGTGTATTTACCTAATCGTTTTAGCCTCAAGCATGTTATCGCTCTTAATGTATTGTTTGGATTAAATTATTGAATTGAAGTTGGTTTAATTATTGGTTGAAGTGTAAGTTATTGTAGTGCATTCCTATGTCTGTTATGATTGTTATATGAACTCTTGTATGCACCCTTAGTTAATTCCCTGTATGTGCTTTTAGGGTAGTCTTTGGCATCATAACGATAGAAACAATTAGGAATACCACCACGGGGTGGCCACACGCCTTGAGTGAGGAAAATAGCTAATCTTTTCCCTTATCGGGATTATAAGACCTATAACATAATTAATTAGAAATTGTAAGATTCACCAAACTCCATGCTCTATGTACGAGCTATACCTAAAATACGTAATTAAAAGATTGGCTCGGGGCGGATCCATCCCAAAGAATTAAAAAGTGGCATATCATCTTGCATAAACTCATTTTCTTACTGGGCCTTTAGGCTCATGTCTTAATTGTGGTGTAGGAACTCGCACGCAAGGAGTCCAACGAGTCGGGAAAAGAAACAGTTGATGAGGAAATTGCACGCTCGAGCTTTGTGGATGGCCAGGCTATAAGAAGTGAGAGACATTTAAATTGTAATGAAGTTTCTTTTCATAAATTGTAATTTAAATGGTTAGTTTATTTCCTTTAAAATATTTACTCTTCCGCAACATTTTACTTCTGAAATGTTTAAGTGTTCCTAACGGCCCGACTTGCACTCTGATATTCTTCAAAAAGGGTTTTTAACCAAAAGCTTTTGAATTTCTAGCATTTCAAAGAATTTACAAAAATCCGGGTCGTTACAATTGGTATTAGAGTAGGAGTTTTAAAAATGATTTTGTGAACTGCACTGATCAGTTTTAAAACTAAATATCTCGCTTGTTTTAAAACAATTCAATTTTTTTAAAAGTTGAATTCGTAATGTAGCCTGCCTGCCAACCCAAGACTCGGCGTGAAAATCTTTCATCGGCTATAAGTATTTCAATTAGATCGCTTGTACTTTAATTTGATTGCTGTAATTTCTTTCTTTAGTTAAGATTATTTTGTAGTGAGAATGAGTTTATAGTAGAGAATGAGTCTTAGATAGATGAATGGTAAGTAATAGAGGGTAGAAGATACTTGAACTGTTTGAGATATTTTTATGCAGGGTGTTTAGCTTTGGGGGAGTCTAAAAACAAGGGAGACTCTGCCCAAATTTTTGGAAATACGAACGGGGTAATAAGTGGAAGGGACATAGAGTCAGATAGTCAAACGAAGTCAGATAGTTAAGCGAGGGCACTTAGGTTGAGTATGCACAAGTTGGGCACAAACGACGAACGAATCACGAGCAATGAGAGAGAAGACAACAAATTAATAAATGATAAAAAGCAAACTAAAGAAGTAAAATGTAAATTAAGAAAATGGCAACGATATGATTTGAGGCCGTTAAGTCCTTCGTGGACAAGTCCTTTGTGGACACGGTCGCTAGCAAGCTTTCGGGCTATGCCATCGTCACTAGCAAGCTTTCAGACTATGCCAGTGCTGCTCATATCGGTTGCAATGTCCCTGGGTTATGTCGGGACAGTCTCTAGACTATGCCGAAACAAAACGGCCAATGATTAGCAGTCTTTTGGACTATGCCATTGCTGCTATATCAGAGGCAAACGATGAAAAGAACGATCAATGGTTAGCAAGCTTTTGGACTATGCCATTGCTGCTATACCAGAGGTAATGAACGGAAAAAACAAAATATACTGACAAATTAAAGCGTAAAAGATAAAAGTGTAAGAAAAGACAAGAGTAAAATTAGGATATAATGGCTAGATAAAGAGTAGACGTAATAGTAAGAGCTGGGATTAAGTGTTGTAACCTAGGGAACCAGTCGAACTTTTCAACAAACGAGCACATAAATTGAATTGGAAATGGGAAAAGAAACAAAACCTGTTCCTCATCCACAAATGCGTAGAACGCTGTCCCAACACTTTGGGATGACTCGGGGATGATGTCTTTGCATCCTAAAGTCGCCCCTGCCTCTATTCGTTATTTGGATGAGACCGCGGACGCCAATGGTCAAGTCCGAATTGAATATGTCCAGACCTGGACAATTTCAGACGTTCGCGAACAAGTGCGGATGAGGTCTCGCCTTGTCTGATTTGCCTTTGTTAGATTTTTGGGAAAATTCAGACGATTGCAGACGCTATGTGCGGACGCCATGATGCGTCTGAATGTGGTCTGTGGACGGTATGGACAGGACGGGGATGCCATTCCTCATCCGAAGTCATGATTTAGCCTTAGGAGTTTTAGCCTTGCGAACGAATGTGGATGAGACCTATGCATCCGCACTCATCCCAAAGTCCCTAATTCTGCGTAATTTTAGGGATTTAATATCCATCTTCTTGTCGTTTAGTCCATTATTACGCGATTTCCAGACACGAAAATCATCCCTCCCTACGCGAAGTTGTCTCCCCTGCCAGTAGCCACCTAGGTGATTATGGTGTCTCCCTTCCTTAGGCATGCATTGTGTCCCCTCCAGGTGATATCCCCTTTCTCCTTGCCATTTCTCCCATTCTTCAATTTCTTCTCCTTCTTTCTTGCGTGAGAAGCTCCAGAGGGTGAGAGAGCACAGCGAGAGAGTGAGATTGTGAGAGTGAGAGTGTGTGTGATGTGAGTGAGCTAGAAGTGACGAGTAGGCTGCTGAGGAACTGGAGGCTGAGTCGGAGCTGCTGTCCAGAAGCTGCAGCTGGAGCTGTCCATGTTGGAGCTACTGCTGTCGTGAGCTATTGTGAACTGGAGTTGTTGTCCCTGTCGTGTGTTTTCATAATGGTAAGACTTGAGTGTGTTTTGGCCATGTGGAGGCCCTACACCGCAAGTGTGTGTGCATGAATGGTAGAGTATGTCTCTTTTCTGTGCTCAAATACTTCATATTTTCTCTACTTGGATGATATGTGTGATAATGTAGAATGCTGGATTTTATATTGCTCTGTAATATTTTTCTTGGTTGATGCCTTGGATGTTTAGTGTTGTTAGCTTGTATTTTTTTCTATGCTCGGATGCCTTGTGCTTTAATGTTGCTGTAATTCTATTGATATTGCTCTGGTGTAATTATTCTGTTGATGGTTTTAATCGTTGAGTTCCCTGCTGTGAATAAACCCTTTGAGAATGCTAATGAATTTAAAGCAATTATGACTAGTGCATGCTAACCTAATTGAATTGTTGACTTGTTAAGTGTAATTACCTAATCGTTTTAGACTCAAGCATGTTATCGCTTTTAATGTATTGTTTGGATTAAATTATCAGATTGAAGTTGGTTTAATTATTGGTTGAAGTGTATCTTATTGTAGTGCATTCCTATTTTCGTTATGATTATTATATGAACTCTTGTATGCGTCCTTAGTTAATTCCTTGTATGTGCTTTTAGGGTAGTCTTTGGCATCATAACGATAGAAACAATTAGGAATACCACCACGGGATGGCCACATGCCTTGAGTGAGGAAAAGAACTAATCTTTCCCTTATCGGGATTATAAGACCTATAACATAATTAATTAGAAATCGTAGGATTCACCAAACCCCACGCTCTATGTACGAGCTATACCTAAAATACGTAATTAAAAGATTAGCTTGGGGCAGACTCATCCCAAAGAATTAAAGAGAGGCATATCATCTCGCATAAACCCATTTTTTACTGGGCCTTTAGGCTCACGTCTTACTTATGGTGTAGGAACACGCACGCGAGGTTAAATTTTCACGCATTTTAAAGGCTTTAAGAAAATCTGGGTCGTTACACTGTTAATTACTTCATGGATAGAAATGTTATTCAGTTAGACGTGTTGTGTATCACATTGCTCGTTAAGATAGTAGACCCTATTGATAATGCTAATAATTCTTGGTACTGGTTAGGATCTATAACTTTTCTTTAACAAGACTATGCATAATAAATCTCTAATATGACTCGTTTAATCTTTGGTAACCTTAAAGTAGATCGTTTACTCTAGCTAAATCCAATATAGTTGAACCATGCTTTACCATTGAATGTACACTTGTGTAGGATCGATTCATGCCTTAGCTCTTACCGATTTACTAAGCATGTTTCCGTTTAATTGTTAATTTCATATCTATGCCATTGTAAAATTGTTAAACATGTTTAGTAGTTCACTGTAAATTAATATTTAAACCTCAGCTTTATAGCATGCTCACTTTTTCATTTCTTTTACTGCTATGTTCCGTAAATTCAAGCATGTTATTTACTGTTTCAATTTCTTGCTATATTCATTCTCTTTTATTCATTTTAATTACTGTTATTCATTGATATGCGCTGTTTAATTATTGTTATTTTCATACTGTATCGACATGCATCACGATAATATAAATAAGTAGGAAGTGCTACCTCTAGGGTGAATACTCATATGAATACGTAAGGAAAATTGATAAATGAAATTAATGAAAGGAAGAGAAAAATTTGGAGTTTGGAGACGTACTGGTAGTTTGGATCTAATCAGGTAGTCTAGACTAAGTCTCCTTCCTCGTCGGGAACCGGACTAGCTACCCTAGGCAGTTAGAAGCCGACCAAGACTATACCTCCAACACATGTTCCTCTAATCTCCTGCTTGATGTTACGAGTTATAAATGAAAGAAAGAAAGAATGAATGAATGAAGTAAAGAAAAGGTTGGTTTGGGGCGGTACCCATTCCAAAAAGAACTAAAGAGAGGCATAAAGTATACTGCATATCCCACTCCTTACTCAGCCTTTAGGCTCACATTTTACTTGTGGTGTAGGAAACAGTCAATAAATGATAATGCCAGGAAAGAGGAGGATACATTTCCAATGGAGCCTGCAGGCTATCCGGACAAATCACGACCTGAGTAGGATTACGGCTTGAAGGAAAAAGGAAAGAATTTACTATTTTGAAATGGTTTGATAAAGGACACAATTTTGTAAAATATTAACTCTTACTCGAACCTTCAAACCATGTTTTGAATATTAGTTATATTTTCGCATTTAACTTTGAACTTTATTTAACGCATCGTCCACTTTACTCTAATTTACCAATCCTCTTTAGATTTTCAAGCTAAACATAAGTTTTACTTTTACCCATTTTCAGTAAATAAAAAGAAAAGTTTTTTACATGGAAATTTAAAGAGAAAAGTTAAGTTAAGAACGAACGAATTTGACGCGGGCGTCACAGCACAAGTTGAAGATATATTTCCCTAGCATTTTGACATGTCTATTTACTTTATGTTTTATTGAATTATGGGAATTTGGTGTGCTCGGATAGTGTGTTAGCCAAGCACAAGATTCGCCCGTGCAAATCCTTCGTCAACTGTCTTTGACCTATTCTCTTGTTTCTCGTACATACCTACATCAAAAGATAAAACAATGAGCCTAACACTCAACAAGAAATAGAATGAATTGTAATGCTCATGCTCAATGTGTACTTATGCAATCTATCTTAGAGAAGAATCTATCTCCTCCTTTACATTTCACTATAGAGAAAGGATACATCCTATGGTCATGTGGCTTAACCATCACTTCGATGAGGAGATACATCCATTAGGGGTGTCATCACCATGACCGTCACTAATCTCCTGTGTTGTGAAAGCGACGGGTATTTCTAGTACAAGAGAAAGGATACATCCTATGGTTCATGTGGCTTAAGCGTCACTCTCTCCCTCATTGGAGGAGATACATCCATTAGGGGTGTCACCACCAATGGACCATTACCTGGTCTCCCGAACCCCCACGCGCCTATTTATGTTTATTCGTTCATTTCATTAACATGTCATGCATATGTCAATATTTTCATAAATCCTAAGTGTGATGCATGTATGTCATGTCATATAAAATTCACAACAATGTATAGAGTATACAAAAGGAAACATATTATTGAAATCGTACAGTGCATGCTTAAATTAAACAAAGAGCAGTTCATATATTAATTGACAGATTTATGCTTCAAAGAAATTCTTATGTCTAACACTTCACAATTACCAATAGATCACAAGGCATTTCTAAGTTATCCATCACACTGCAATTAATAGAGACTAACAAGACCAAGAATATCACAATACTTCACTGCAAATAGACAACTCATGCGTAATTCAGTATCACAAACTAACAACATATGGTAGTCACAAAACTCAATAAAACAATTCATTTCGCATCCTTACATATGGAAATCTTCCCATTTCTTTTATCCAATTATCATGATTGTATTTGATTTCTTTTATTCATGGTATACTAACAATTTGTAGGGAGTAACCAAGGAGCAATCAATCATCAAACAAGGTAGTAATCAACATAGCAGCACATTAACAACTATCAGTAAGGAATCAAGACAGTAATCAACTCCAAACAAAATCCCGTGATGTAGGGCCTCCACTGGCCAACTACACCCTATTTCTTACCTCACTTAATGATTTCTTACACTCATACGCTTTCCTTTACACCAAAAAGTAGCAACTTTCTTTCTCTTCTTCATGTTCTCTATGCCTTTCTCCCTCTCTCCTTCTTTTCTCCATAAGGAAATTCAGAATGTGCTTCCCTTTTCCTTCTATCTTTGATTTAATATGCAAAAAAACCTCCTTGAGACATTTCAATCTCCTTGACATTCACCAACAACTCCTAAGTGGCACCACATCCAATTCATCACATTTACGAGCTTATCATTTAAGGAGGATTACAAAATCATATCAAATAAAAATGCCAAAACGTTCACTGAAGGGAAGCCGAAACACTAGCTAGAAGGGAGTAGATTCCTTTTTGACAGATTTTGTCACCGCCATGATTTGCCACTCCCAAAAATTAAACGTGAAATTTGCTATGAAGGATGTCCGTTTTCATAAAGGATGTCCAATTTTATTTAAAGAGTTCACTATAATATTTTCTACATGCAATTTGCTATGAAGGACGTATGTTTTCCATAAGGGACGTCCCTCATCGAGAATCCTACGGTCCTACTGTTTGCTTTCCATATCCGACACTCTCAAAACACGTCCATTTTTATTTTTGATTCCCACGTGCCATGCACGTGGCCCCATCCTTGATTTAACAACGAACGTCTCCCTTGCTAATCTAACAGTCCATAGTTCGTCCGATATTTCTTAGGCCTCATCCAATGGTCCATAGTTTGTCCGATATTTCTCCTACGAGAGACATCTATTAATTTCCTCACCATGAGGGACGTCTGATCCTTGATGAGGGATGTTTGTTCTTCAATAAGCCTTTCCTCCCTTTGTTCTAAACAACACCGTCCCACTTGAACCTTAACGTTCCCGTCACTTCTACTTTGGATGTCCTTTGTCCATAAAGGACGTTCCTTCCTTCTCATTTCCTTCTTCATTCCAAACGATGTTGTCCCACTTAATACTAACGCCATCTTCTATTCTTTCATTTCAGACGTCCCACTTTCCATTAGGGACGTCACTCACTTCCTTAAACCCCCTTCCATAAAGGACGTACGTCCTTCCATGAAGGACGTCCATTTTGCTCCAAACGATGTCGTAACCTTTATCATACTAAACATGTGTCTTTCCTTAGTGACATCCGCCTTTCCTACAGGCATCCGTCAACCCTCTCACTATAAAGGACATCCGTTCCTCTACAAGGGACATCCATCATTCCTATTTTTCTCTATTTTGGACGTCCGTCTCATCCCAAGAGACGTCTTCCAGTCAACCAAATTCTTATTTCTCTATTTATTATTAATTCCCTCAATATATAATAATTATACTAATGCCATTATCATCCTACTTAGCTTCAAATACCCAATTACACCAATCAATTTTTCAATTATCTTTACTTAATTCTGTTATGGAAAATTAGTACACATATGATATTAGATTTCCTTTGAAAAAATAATGGCGCAGACCAAAATCAATACCGGGTGTCCTGGAAGTCAAAAAATCATCTTTAAATAGATAATTAGGTGTCACGTTTTAAGGGTCTAATAAAGTGGGAATCATGCTAACTAAGCAGAGAGATTGTTTATGGTTGTGACACCTCAATAGCAAGTGATGACACATCACTTTCATGGGTTGACAGGTCAAAGAAGTGTCACCATATTATGCTTCAAAACTCCAGCTGAGATATCCATTTTGAAGATTAAGAAACTCACAAGGAGTTGTGGCTTCCTTTCTCTTTACTTTCTGAATGTTTTTTAAGTTCAAGAAAATACTTGATTAGGTTGTTGTAATTGTGCTAAAACCACAAGGTAAGAAATGTTTATTTGTGCTTTTCCTTCGGGCCTATATCACAAGAATTTGGCTATTGATGACTTGAGGATATTATGTTTGTTTTAGACATTATGCTCTGCATATGATGGTAATTATTGAATTAAGGATATGCTTATTGTTTTAGTTACTATGTAAAGTTACTTGATGAAGATGTTGACTTGAGGATATGTTGTATTGATGTTAGATGATAGGTTAAATTGTATGTATTTATGTGATGTGCCACAGATTTCCTCTATTCACAATCTAGCACGGAGATTCTCCAACCATATTTTTAGTGTTTATTTGGAAGGTTTTCAAAGGGGAAAGAGGACGAATTACATTCATCAAACATCCAAATATATTTTGATGTTATTCAAGATAAAGCATAAGTGGAAATCAAGTACAAGATTAAGAGATTTATGGCAAAATACAAAATCTGTTATCTGACCTTTGAGGACTATTTGGAAAATTGGACAACCTTAACTATTTTATATCAAAACAAATTCTTCCTAAAGATTTTAGCTGACATCTCAATCTTTCCAGAATGAGGTGTTTCGTTAAATTTGGAGTTTTTTTTTTCTATGTCAACAGTTCCTCAACACAGAGAGATACATTTTTTGCCAAGGAAGCCCATTCTTGCTTACTCAAAATTTGATGGGCCAAAAGGAGTTCTTACAAGATCTCAATCAAAGAGGCTTTCAAATTATCATGTGATTTTTTATTTTTCAGATTCAAGGATACAATATGAGTTTGAAAGCACACCTAATGAAGTGGACCAACAAATACCAAAACATGTGCTTACTTGGCAAGATGAAGAGGAACCCGCCAAGGAGGAGGAAAGCTGCGGAGTTGAAGCATGATGCCACAAATTTGAATTCATTCAAATCTTTGAGTGAAGTTCAAATTCAATCAAATCTTTAGTTAGTTTTAAAATTATTTTCAGTTTTCCTAGATCTTTTAAATTTAAGTTATTTTAAATTTCAAATAGATAGATATAAATCAGTTAGGGACTAGCATAAACCGATCATAATCCTAGTTTAATTGCTTTTCTTTTATTGTGGGCTATTTATACCCCAGTAAGACTTACTAGAAGTTTAGTTTTTGATGAATTAAAACCCCTTTAGCTGTGGGTAGCTTCTCTTTTTTTTGGATTATTGTTAATCCTTTTGATTAAAAAATAAAAAATTTGAGTGTTGTGAGAATTACTTAAGCTTTATCTTTTCCGTGCAATCCTCTCATTATTTGTTGATGGAATTCTCTTTTTGTTAAACAAGAGGAAATTCTTTGGTGGAATAAAAAATTTGTAACTTTAGCAACCTTTTCCCAAGCCAACTATCACACCTATCACCCATTGGAATCCGTTCTGCATCATCATGTTCATGCATTGTGGTTTTCAAGAAAGAATATGAAAATATTTTCTCATATAATGTTTTTTTTCATTTAAGAAAGATAAAGAACAATATGAAGATGCGTAAGAAGCTTTGGTGATATGGCTATTAATGTAGCTTCGACAGCTTCAGTCATTGATGTGGCTTTGGGTGAGTCATGATCCCCAACGATTTTTATTTAACTTTGATGGTCTATCCCAATGTCAGAACCAAAAGCTTTGTTGGACATAATCCCCAATCATGAGATTGAAAT
This sequence comes from Begonia loranthoides, assembly GCA_022433065.1. NCBI lineage: Eukaryota > Viridiplantae > Streptophyta > Magnoliopsida > Cucurbitales > Begoniaceae > Begonia > Begonia loranthoides. The sequence continues at coordinate 14,107,361 of CM039474.1, forward strand.
GTGAAATGAAACAAAAAGAAAAGAAAGTAAGTTAAGAAAGAAAATACTACATGTTTTTGTGAAAGTACATATCATGTTCATATTGTGATGTGTCACAAATTGCCTCCGATCACAATCAAGTGAGGCGATTTTCTAATGATAACTTTTAATGTTTTCTTTGAAGGTAATTATGGAGAAAAATGCATTAAAAGTATTAAACACATATATCAAGCATCCAAATATAGCTTGAAGTTATTCAAGATCAAGAATATGTAGAATATCAAACACAAGTTTAGAAGATTTTTTAGATGTTCCAAAACTGCTGGTGATCTTACCTTTGATGACTATTTGGATACTTTGATAGTCTTAACAATCTTATATCCAAAAGTGTACTTAACAAAGATTGTAGCTAACATTTCAATATTTCCAAAATTGGGCGTTTCATTAAATGTGGAGTTTGTTTGCTATGTCAAAAGCTCCCTGAACAGAGAGTTTTATTTTTTGCCAAAGAAGCTCATTTTATCTTAATCGAAATTAAAGCCCAAATCCATTTGAAGATGAGGCTAAAGGATCAACCAATTAGATTGTAGCTGCAATGATGATGTGCCCCAAGGACCGGTGACCCAATTTCAAGCCAAGAGGCTTGTTGCTTATCTAACGAATTCTTATTTTGTAGGGAATCATAGTTTAATGAAGTTACGGAGGAGCCAACTCATGAAGAAAAGGAGGTTCTGTATCACGTCCTCACATGGAGCCATGTCTATCATAGAGTTGTTCAAGTAGAGCATAGATGGAAGACATAATACAAGTTTTGGAGATAGATAACACATTCCAAAAATCTGTTCGTAAACTGACCCCGAAGGTGTACATGACATTTTTGGCGATCTATTAAACTTTATATTGGGAAGTGTTCTTCATAACAAATGTATCTGATACATAAATCTTTTCAGAAAGTACTTTGGCGTTAATTTTGAAGCTTGTTTCCTATCTCAAACGCAGCTTTAACAGAAGAATAAAAACCAGCCAAGAAACTGGTTTTTTTTTTTGTGTTTTATTATTTGGAGGTTTCTTTTGTAATTTGTCTTTTTAGGAGAAAATTTTTAATTTTCCTTTTTCATTCATTAGGGAGCTATTTGTCCTTCCTAATGAAGAACCCTAAGGGACTTTTGAAACCCTAGATTATCATTTTGAACTCTTGTTCTTGCGTTCTCTCCCGCTGTGGTGGAAAGCTTCTCGGCTACCCTCCTCTTGCTCGATCTTTCTTCTTGTTCTTGCTAGGTCTTGAGAAGAAGGATTAAAGCTATCTCTTCTAGCAGCCTCCTAGTGAAGTTGTGTTTGGGGTGTGGAGATAGAAGACCTCAGTCAACCCCAGTTTGGAGTGTCACTTCATCGAGTGACCAAATCAGTCGCCCCCTTGGTGTTAGAAAGACCCGCGAACCTAACCAGTTTCTTGTTCTTGTTCTTGGTTCTTTTTTGTGAAAGATATTCTTGATTTTTGATCCCCTGGAGCTAGCATTCAGTTAAGGTTGATTTGGTACAACTTTTGTTTTGATTGGATATTGATTATTGGAGTTTTAAAAGGAAAGAAATCATTGCCGCAAATCTGTTAGTTGCGATTCCAAATCTGAATCTCGGATTGCATCACGTACAACTTCGTGTGTGCGGGATCTTTGAAGCCAAGATTTGAGAGTGTTGTTGCCTTATTTGTTAGCTATTGGACCTATAATTTTGGGGCTTAAAGAGAGTATGCAAATGAAGTTATTATCGTTCTAATATTGGTATCCAGAATCTTTTTCTTGAAACCCTAATCCGAAGCTGAACTTCCTTGAAGCATAACTCTGTTGTTGTAGTGATTTTGAAGCTGATTTTTGGACACGTTATTCTTTGGATTATTTATCATTAGATCTATAAATTTGAGCTCTTAATTCTATATGCAAGCGGAGTTATACTTGTTTTAAAACAGGAGTTCGAATCTACTAGCTCACGGGTTGCCCATCTCCGATTGCTTGACATATAGAGTCTTGGACTCTATCAAATGAGGACTTAGTAAATCATTTATGATTTATTTTTCTTATTTTATAATTAATTTTAATAGTCAAGTATTGGTGTTACTTGGTTAGGGCATGTCTAGCCGACATGCGTCTTTATAAGGGTAATTTTGTAACTTTTGTATAGTAAACTCTAAACACTAATTTTTGAGGGAGTATTTAAGCTCTCTCTTAAGGCTGCCCTAGGTAGTTAATTTCAGATAATGGAACCCTTGTTCAAAATTGTGTAGATTTCTCCATAGCCACATTTTTTTTTCTGTGAGGTACATCTAATCAAGCTTTTGTGTTGTCTATTGATTCCATCTTTTGCAAGTTTAGGTGATATCTTTTACTATTACCATTTTCTCTTCCTTGTGCCATCGAGGAAAAACATCTAGCAAAGGCGTAGAAACTTGCAAGAAACTCAAGTTTGAGTGATTTCCATCGAAGGGAGGCCATTTAAGTTAAAAGGTGTAGAAGTAGTGCTTATTTGAACAAATTTGCAGCTCTTCCATCATATGTATATCATCCCATTGATTTTGATTGTGCGTTTTGGAGGGTGTCTTCTTCACTTATAGGGAAAAAAGTGGTCCAAAAATCATAGTAAGAAGCCTCGTATCAACAAAGATACATTTGTCCAATGTTTGACCTAATTCTCGACCGAGTGGGTGCCTACATACAAAGAGTTACCAACTATGAATTCATCTCTCATGTCCTAGTAAATTTTGCCCTAAAATATTTAGGGATGTTTTTTCACATATAACAAGTGTTGTCCAAATTTCATGTGAAGACTTCGTGTGAAGATGTTTTCAATTGATGGAATTATTGTGCCCTCAAGTTGACCAAGAAAACCTATCGAGAAACTGGTCTATCATATTGTAAATGCATTCCTTATTGAGCGTTAGACTCACAGTTTACTTATTGTGATATAGGTAATCATTTTTCTGTCATCAATCCTAGAGAAAGAAATGAGCAATTGACGAAGGATCTCCATGATGAGGAAGTTGTGTTGGTAGGGCGATTTAATAAATTAAAAGAAATTGTTTTATTTACAAATTGTACTTTGTAAATGAATATAAAAAGTTTTAAAGAAGAAAATTTACTAACAACTTATTAATCAGTATTTCCAAATGATTTTAGAAAGAAAAGTCTTCTACTATATTATGTTTCGTAAAAGCTTTGTTTTTATGTTTTACACTAAGGAGTTACACTATAACCTCTCTCAAGTAGATTTTCTTAAGGGCATTCGTTTTTGAGAATGTTTAGATTGTTCTTCTTAAACAATTTCCTAAACTTGTTCAAGAAGTGTATCAACATTGTCATTCAAAATTGCTAATTGACCAACATCAATAGCAGCTAAAGGAAGAGAAATGACTATCTCTTCAAAATTGTGTCCTTATCTGTATCTCCCCTCACAAATTCAACATCCTCAACGAACCGACCAGTTTAAGTCTCGAAGAATTATCTAGCAATGGGATCATAAAATTTATAATCCCTTGGCTTTTTTGGGATATCCAACAAAATAGTAACTAACGGTTATACAAAATAGCATCTACATGTTATGGAGTCCAATTTTCTTTCATTGGCCTATAAGGCCTTGCCTTAATTGGATAACCCCAAATATGTAAATGTCTCAAAATAAGTTTTCGACCCATCTAACATTCGTAAGGGGTCCTGTTAGTTGCCTTGGTGGGTACCTTATTCAGGATATAAGTTGCAATTTTAATTGCCTCACCCCATAGTAACTTTGGCAAAGAAGAATGAACAATCATACTTTTTATTATATCCATAAAAGTCTTATTTTGTCTCACAACAACACCATTTTATGCTAGGTGACCTAGCCACAGTGTACGGAGGTACTATACCACACTTCTTTAGGTATTTGGCAAACAGTCATAGACGTTGTTCACCTGATCCTATATCGACTATTCACCACCACGATTGGACCTAACAACTTTAATCTTTTGCTGAGTTGGTTCTCAATTATAGCCTTTAAATGCCTTCAATAAGTCTAGCAATTGTGATTTCTCAAATGCCGTATGGGTATCCACAACGAGAATAATCATCTATGAATGAAATGAAATATTGTTGACCATTCGAAGAAGTCGTAGGTAGTGGCTTACAAATATTTGTGTCTGAAGCTCGATTAACCCCAAATCTCTTTCCGCTTGTTTGTTTCCCTTTAATACAAATCGACACAAACCTTAAAGTTGGTCATTCACAGGTTCTAAAATTTCGTCTGACACAAGACTCTCAATTCTCTTGATAGAGATATGACCTCAACGCTTGTGCCACAAAAAAAACATTGAATTTTCCTTATCTAACTTGAGTTTCATACCTCTCGTATTAACGTGCAAGGTTTCTTTATATATGAAGCAAAAACATCAAGCATGTAAAGATTATCAACGATAGAAAGAAAACAAGTACCAATCACATTTGAATTTAAAGGCAAACTAAATAATTTATTTCCTAATGAATAACTGTAACCTGATTTGTCCAATACAAAAATAGATATCAAATTTCGTAATACAAATACAAATCAGTTTTCAAAAACAATCTAAAACTAGCTATTGCTTCAATTGAACCGTCTTGCCATCACCTACTAAGATGAATCTTTCAGCGTCATTTGATTTTTGGCAATTTGATTTTTTGGCAACTCTTACAACTCTGCATAGACATACTAATGTGAATAGTTGCACGGGAGTCTACCCACCCCAAATGGCTAGAGATACAGAAACCAAATTAACCTCAAATCAAAAAAGGTTACCTTTCTTCGCGTGTCATGTGTGATACTTGGCACAATCTTTCTTTGTATGCCCTTCCCGATTGCATAAGAAACAAGCAGATTGTTTAGCTTTCTTTTGCTTCTTTGGAGAAGAAGCAACCACAGCCTCTTACTTCTTTTTTCTTTCTTTTGTCCTTAGAGGACGTAGCCATATGAGAACTTTAAGTCTTCTCTTGCTCGAGTCTTTCTTCCTATTGAACGCAATGAAGATTGATCTTATTAAGAATTCATTTCTCCTTATAACAGCTGTAACTTAGCTGTTAAACTGTCGAAAAGCAGTAGGAAGAGAAATTAAAACTAAAGACACGAGCAAGTATTCCGATAGTTCTAGCTTTAGTGCCTTTAGTTTTGAAGCAAGATTAGACATTTCCATGATGTACTCTTGAATGTTTCCTTTGCCTTTATTACTTTAATGAGACATGGTTGGCCAAAAGCATACTTGGGTCAGTCTTCTCACTCTTTGAAAGACGATTCTCAATTTCTTGAAGGAAACTTATGGCATTGCCTCCTTCGGGCATAGTGCCCTAAAATGCCTCTGGAATGGCACGCTTTTATGATCATTAGGCTCATTCTATTAGTACGATCCCACCTCTCTAGTTCCCTTTTGTCATCAAGGACGTTAGATGCCCAAAGATGTGGAGGACATTCTACCCTCAATGCATAATCAAGATCTAAGCAACCAAGAACAATTATAATATTTTCTTTCTAGGCCTTAAAGTTAGTGCGGTTAAGCACCATAATGGAATTCATGAGCATATATTAAAGCAGCAGAAGAAATAACTGAACAAAAAATAAACAAAATAGAATAAACTCACAATAACCAAAACATTACATGTATATGCATATTTCAACCCAAATATAATAACTTTAAATTAAACAATGCATTCCATCACAACTTATCGAACACAACATTGATTCCTAATCTTTTAACAAAGAATATCAATTTGCAAGTGATAACTTGATCCAGGGAACTAACATAAATGAAAAAATAACATAACTTGGTCTAGTGAACTAGCGTAAACAGAAATGAAAAACTAAACGGGAAAGTGAAAATCTTCAAGCAAATTAATTCCTACAGAAGATTCCATAGGGTATCAGTTAGCAATTGACAAGATGATTCAACACGTGCAATATAAAATAGGCTCTAAAACATTATATTTGCTTGAAAGGATAGCAAAGATAGACTAGTAACCCCATGGGAACAATATTGGTACTGTAATGTCCATAAGAAGGCATAGGTATTGCCTATGTGCTATGAACAAAAACACTCGCTGAACCTCGCTCGTAGTTTTCTTTTGTGTTCGGGTCTACCTGAAAAAAAAAAGAGACTACAATATCATAAAAGTCCCAATCAAAACTAAACCTAAAACACCATACTATGTATTAACTTAAAAAATACTGTGTACTAACTTCCCGCAATAAGATGCATATACCTATGAATTGATTAAGAAGCAAAGAATTTTGGGTAGTAACTAGAAACGTGGACACTTGAGGCTATAAAGCACACCAGTGATGATGCGTGAAGAAAATGCCCAAAAAAGCTGAATCTCAAGAAGCAACTATGATCCAGTCTAAATTATTACTCAAACTAACTCCCTCTATTAACGGTCTAAAAATTTTCATCGTCACTGTCCTCGTCCTCGGATAATGAGCCATCGCTTCTTGGTTGCATAAGTGAATTCATATCGAATGACGTCTTTGTTTCCATCTCGTCCATTCCTATAGTGTCGTAATCCATCCGTTCTTTGAATTTTTCATCCGAGCAATTAAGCATCCAAGCTAGAGAACATTTTATGCCCTTTTGCACAACAACCTTATGCCTTGGCTTTATGGTAGATTCTAGACCATAAGTAAAGAATGCTGGGAAAGAAACCAGATCATCGAGAGGTCTCTCCATGTCTGTTTGGAAGAAGTTAAAAGCGAATCGCATAATCTCGAGATTCAGCGCAAGTAACTGGGGACAGCCCATCACCATTTTCTTAATTTGAGGCAAAGAGAATCCATAATTTTTGAGAAAATCCACATGCTTCATCAAAGCGGCACTACTTAAGCTCACAACCTGAGGCATCTTCTCGATGACAATTCCGAATTCCTCGTCACTAACATCAATTGTTGATTTGAGCAAATTTCTTTGAGTAACAAGCTTAGGCTTTAAGTCAATTCCAATAATCTCAGGGTACTGTGCTACTACAGAAGACATTGATTCTTTCTTTATGTTGAAATCCAACAGCAATTCAACATTTGGTATCACCCGATCATCCAATCCACACCCCAGAATATAAGGTTTCTTCTCTATTAATCTAGCCACTGCTAACATAGGAATACCCAAGCTCACAAGATAGTCAACAACAGGCTTGATTATTCGACCAACTCGCATCCCTAAAATCTCAGGGTACTTAGTTAAAACCCCACCAATTTCTCTTCTTGACACTCCAATTCCAACCAAATATGCAACTGATGTGCTCATCGTACCCTCCAGTTTGAAGCCTAATACTTCTGGATATTTCTCAAGGACCTTTGGAATATCAATTGGTTTAATATCCATCCCTTGAAGATATTTAACAACTGGAGTAAGATCAACAACAACACTAGCATGGAGAACTTGAGGATATCTTCTTAAGAACTCCGTAAATGTGGATTTCCTAACACCCAATTTGCCAAGGTAATCAAGCACAGGGATCATATTCTTCTTAACACTACAGCCAAGAACAAGAGGATAATTGTTGATATCTTCAATTGAAAGTCCCAATTTGACAAGAAAATCAACCCGCTCCTTCATAACTTCAACTGTCACGGGAAGTTCTAACCCATCAAGCTCATCTGGAACAATACCGATTTCACGTAAGAACTCATAAACCCTTGCTTTATTTGCTACTCTATCGTTCTTAATTTCCAATAAGCTAGGACGGCTGTACAATGATGAGGTACCACTCCTTTTACTACCCAAACTAATGGAGGTTGTTTTTGTTAAAGACAAATTCACAGAATTGGATGCAAATATTTGAAACTTTTTGATCCATCTGAATTGCAGTTTGTGCGAAGAAAGTGCAGGTAACTCTGGAGATATCACCAAAAAATTTGGCTTAATAGCACCAGACAAACCTCTGATCTTCATACTTTAAGAAATTATCCCAAGCAAGAAACTGCAGCCAAATAAAAATGTTATTTTCAACAAAAATTCAGAATCAACATACAAAAGTGGACTAATATATATCCAGAAAATAATATGAAATTAAAAGTACAATGTACCACTTCAAACAAAAATGGGTTGGGTGGACGACTCATATAGAACCCAACTGACTATTTTTTGTTCCAAGGAAATAGAACCGAAACCAAACCGGGAGTGAAGGGATCAGAATTGAAAACAAAACGATATTTTCGGTTTGGCTCCACTTCCCTGACTTGTTAAAAAAAACAATTGCCTCATTCTCTCACTTTTATTGTTTAAAAAATTTCATATAAATTGTATAGAGTACTCCTATAATTCAACCAACAGATGAAATCGATTCTCTTGGCTATCACATTTTCGACGTAAAATAACAACAAAGGAAACACAGTAAAATGGAAGGATTAGCCCCAAAAGAAAACTCAAAAGATGTGCCCTAAATTAAAAGCGAAAAGCCGTTTAGATGTCAAAAATCCATAACACGTGATAATTCGACATGATGAAAATGGTGCTCTCCACTTCAATTATTTTTTATTGTGTGCCGAATCAAAAATACAAATTTTGACACAGGGGCCACAGTTCACGGGCTTTAATATAAGTTTTTGTAAGATAAAACACCTTCAATCCGAATTCGTAGGGGTGTGCTGGGTGCTTCACTTCGAGCGGAATTTAAGCTTGAGAGGAGAGAGAGCTTCAAACCTCCTTCCCTTCGACCGGAATATGAGCTTGAGCTTCACCTTAAGCTTGGAGACGAGTAAGGAGAGCCGCCGACTGATGGAACCGAGAGACAAGAGGAGAGAGTAGTTGGCTGGCTGGATTTATGTCCTGTGTATGGGCGAATGGATGAGAGACGAAGTATAGTGCGATAAGAGTAATGTTAAAGGCACCTTATATTTGATATCAGGGAAATTAACAAATCTAACCGTGTACTTTGTGATAATAACAAGTCAATCACTAAATAATTTGTCTTAACAAATTAACTACTGAACTATGAAAAATAGACGCCACAAACATCACTATCATGTTTGTCGTTAAACATTTCGATTTCGTTCTGCGGTTGAACGATATACGTTCTTCCACGAAATGTCAGTTCTAAATATAAAGTTTTTAGTTTGCTGTTCCTATGCAGAAAGTATGACGTTCCATGGCAAAACGTCAACTTTTGTAATATCTCAAATTTTCATAATGCTAAGTATAGACCTAAGTGATGATTTTGGAGTATTAGGAGCTGAATTGGACTATTAAGATGTTGGTAAAGAGAAATGTATTTGGATATAATGAATAATATTACCTGAATTATTGATGAAGTTGTTGATGTTTAAGGGTATATTGGATTTATTGTTAGTTTTGATGTAGAGTTTGTTTATGTGATAGAAGAATAAATTCGAGGAATCGTTAGTTATATAGCCTAAGTTTAGAAAAATAAGTTGAATTTTGTGATAATTGTATGAAGAAATAAGGTCAGTGATGGTTGTTGATCATTAGGAAGGAAATGATGCACCCTAGATCTGCATCAATATTATTTTTATTTTTAAATGAAGGAGGTCTAATACCTTATTTATATCAAAGAAAGAAGATTTTGGGTCAAATCCTTAAAAACCCAAAGAGGATGATGCAATATCAAATCAAAGATTAAATAAAGTTTTCAAATTGACCGAGAATCACAACAAGCAGATCTTGAAGAAAGAGAAAGATATTATCTCTTAAGATAGTATCTCTAAAAAGATTCACTTTTCTAGGAGATCTAGATCCACTTATCTAGGTTATCTTTTATTTAATTTTCTAATTTATGTTTTTAAATTGGCTATATATAAAGCCACCTAATTTTATGTTTTAGACAGTTGTTGAATTTTGATAAAAGAAAGCTTTTGCTTTTTGGGAATTGGAGAGATCTTTTTCTTCCTTTGGTGAGTGATATCCAAAGAACCTTTGGTGCGTAATATCCAAAGTCCCTTTTGTGTGAGTTATAACACGAAAGAAACTTACAGCAACGTCCTTATCCAAGGAGGTGAGAAGCGTTGCGTTCATCCATAACGTGCGGTGCGTTCCATACGCACATCATCTGGTATCAGAGCTAAACGTCCAACTAATTTATGATATTTTTTTTACACAATGACGAGGAGGAAAAACTATTCATGAGATTATTTTTTGGATGAGGAATCTTCACCACCATCGACATCAAGGTATAATTCAGGATTTTCCCAGATACAACAATCCGAGCGCACACAAGCCATTTTGAGGGATATATCTCAAACACTCGGAAAACTGTATGATTGTTTGGTGAGGAGACAAGAATTAAAATACCACGCCACTTTACAAGCACAAGACTATGAGAAGGTATTAGAGGATACTCTTGAGCAAATCGAGGAAGAAATCGATTATGCCGAAGAAGGACCATCACTATCTTTGGAGTCTCAAATAGAGGAGGAAATATGCCTAGAAGAACAAGTGTCCAAACTCAGAACAATAGATGACCAAATTGACTATGTGGGCACAACAACACAAAGGAAGAAACCTGTCCATATTTCATGCTCCAACGTGAAAAATGTGTGTTCTTTAATCATCGATGAGAGGATCTATGCTAGCATGACTCACTTAGTTTTGGTTAAAGGAGATTGCTTGGAGTTATTAAGACATGACATCACCTACAAATTTTGGAGGTACATTGACAAAGATCAAAATATTCATGGCCGAATTTTACACAAGAAAAAGTTAAAGAAGGAAGTCATTATGCTTTGTGTCAATCTGGATTTTCCATTTGATCCGGGTGGAAGACATGCAGAAGATAGAGGTAGAAGACTCCTTGGATTTGAGGGCAAATCCTTTTTCAATCCCGGGAGTATGATGCACCCTGGATTTGCATCAATATTATTTTTATTTTTATTTTTAAATGAAGGACGTCCAATACCTTATTTATATCAAAGAAAGAAGATTTGGGGTCAAATCTTTAAAAACCTGGAGAAGATGATGCAATATCAAATCAAAGATCAAATAAAGTTTTCAAATTGACCGAGAATCACAACAAGCAGATCCACTTATCTAGGGGATCTAGATCCACTTATCTAAGTTATCTTTTATTTAGTTTTTTAATTTATGTTCGTAAAAGACTATATAAAGCCACCTAATTTTATATTTTAGATAGTTGAGAATTGAATACAAATTTAAGCTTTGCTTTGATTAGGAAATTGGAGTCATCCTTTTCCTTTCTTTGGTGAGTTATATCCAAAGGCCTTTGGTGAGTCATATCCAAATATCCTCTTGTGTGAGTTATATCACGAGAGAACCATGCATCCGCATCCTTATCCAAGGAAGTGAGAAAGTGGTGCATTCATCCATAGTTCATCCATCGGCATTCCGTGCGCCCATCATCTGGTATCAGAGCTAAACATATCCTTGCACAATCTTTTTCCTTATGATGAGTTGAGGAGCATCCGAAGCGGTACAAAATCCACGATGGCTGAACTTCAACATCTCACTACAAAGAAGACTTGTGGGAACTCGTTCTCTCACTACAACGAGATATTGCTCAAATAAAGATGAATCAAAACCAACAACAGGCTCAACATCCTCCTAGCACCGTTGTAGAAAACATCACAAGAGATGAGGCCAAAGAAGGGACATTACTATCTTTGGAGCCTCAATTAGAAGAAGAAGATTGCCAAGAAGAGCAAGTACCCGATATGATAGACGACCAAGTTGACTCCGTGACCACAACAACACAAAATGAGCAATCTTTTCATGTTCCATGCTCCAACACGAATGAGGTTTGCTCTTTGGATATTAAGGAAGAAATATGTGCTAACATGGTTCCCTCGATCATATTTAAAGGAAATAGCTTGGAAATATTAATGCATAACATCCCGTACAAATATGGTGACACAAGATATGATTCGAGGTTGAATGCTTTTCAACCCCGGGAGGATGATGTGAAATGGGACCATTCTATTATTGATCAAGCCTCAAAGATTATCATGGGTAAATGCAAGGTCAAGCATAGGTGGAAGTTCAAGAGAATAATTAAAGGACTTTCCAAAATTGTCCTCCTTTTGACCTCTGAGGCGTATTTGATTATTTTGGCAGTTCAAACGATGTCATTTTAAAATGTGTTCTTCATAAAGATTGTAACCAACATTTTCAGCTTTCTAACGCATATTATATCGTTCAATTTGAAGTCCATTTTCTATGGTAAAAGCCCAACGAACAGAGAGCAAAAGTTTAAGGGAAGCCCGAGTTTCCAAACTTGGAGATCAAGAAACTCAAGATGTGCAAGTCATTCAAGTGGATGGCTTCAACAAGGCTCAATGACAAGAGCAAATGCCCAAGCCCATGAAGATCAAGTGAAGCCCATTCACTTAATACAATGGAAAGAAGCCCAAGAAGACATGCTTGAAAGACAAGAAAGTCAATCAAAAGCTATCAAGCTGAAGATCAAAGAAACTTTTCAAATCGGTTGAGAATCACAATAAAAAGATCCACTTATCTAGGAGATCTAGATCCACTTATCTAAGTTATCTTTTATTTAGTTTTTTAATTTATGTTCATAAAAGGCTATATAAAGCCACCTAATTTTATGTTTTATATAGTTGAGAATTGAATACAAATTAAAGCTTTACTTTGATTCGGAAATTGGAGTCATCCTTTTCCTTTCTTTGGTGAGTTATATCCAAAGGCCTTTGGTGAGTCATATCCAAATATCTTCTTGTGTGAGTTATATCACAAGAGAACCTTGCATCCACATCCTTATCCAAGGAGGTGAGAAGTGGTGCATTCATCCATAGTTCATCCGTCGAGAGTATGATGCACCCTGGATCTGCATCAATATTATTTTTATTTTTATTTTTAAATGAAGGACATCCAATACCTTATTTATATCAAAGAAAGAAGATTTGTGGTCAAATCCTTAAAAACCCGGAGAGGATGATGCAATATCAAATCAAAGATCAAATAAAGTTTTCAAATTGACCGAGAATCACAACAAGCAGATCTTGAAGAAAGAGAAAGATATTATCTCTTAAGATAATATCTCTAAAAAGATCCACTTTTCTAGGAAATTTAGATCCACTTATCTAGGAGATCTAGATCCACTTATCTAGATTATCTTTTATTTAATTTTCTAATTTATGTTTTCAAATTGGCTATATATAAAGCCACCTAATTTTATGTTTTAGACAGTTGTTGAATTTTGATAAAAGAAAGCTTTTGCTTTTCGGGAATTGGAGAAATCTTTTTCTTCCTTTGGTGAGTGATATCCAAAGAACCTTTGGTGCGTAATATCCAATGTCCCTTTCATGTGAGTTATATCACAAAAGAAACTTGCAGTAGCGTCCTTATCCAAGGAGGTGAGAAGCGTTGCGTTCATCTATCACGTGCGCACATCAGGAAGGGTTGATCGTCAATTGTTTAAATTATTATAATGGCAAGCCAGAATCGAATCAATCGATCGTCCATAGGAGGTTGATCGATCGACTCCAAAGGGAATTTAGTCTAGAGAGCAGCGTTTGTCGAAGCGGTCGATCTTCTGAAGGGGGTCGATTGATCGGTTTCAAAGCAGACTTGAAAATATTGAGTCACGGTTGATTATCCAATAAGGCGATGATCAACCGATAATTCTTAGAATTGTGAAAATCAAGGATTTGCGGGCGATCACATAAAGAAAGGTGATTGACCGACATTGAAGAAAATTGTTGACTCTAAAGGTTTTGAAGTTGATCGTGGGAAGGAGTTGATCCATCGGCAAACTAGAAAGTTGGCAAACAATGATAAACCGTTGCTTGAAAAATGAGGAGATGGACCATTGACGTTCTGTGGATGCTAAGGATTGAATCCCTTGGTCTTTCATCTTCAAATGGACACTAAAGGAATGCATGTTGTGGTTTATAAATAGAAGAGACAAATAGAAGCATAGAGTTTTAAAAAGGGGTAAAGAGAAATTCTGGAGAAGGTAAACCGTGTTGGGAATTCAAGAGAGAAGAGGGAGAAAGAGACCGTGAGGGTTTGTGAGAGAAAGGATTAGAAATAAGGTTTGTGAGAAATTTGAGAGAAACTTGGAGAGAAGGTCTGTATAAAGGAGAAGCCAAGTGGGTTTCTGTGAGAAACTTAACAAAAGAGACCAAGAGTGAGGGTTGTTGTTGGGAGTTTGAGAGATCGGAAGAAGCAGTCTGAGGGGAAGGTGTGAGTGAGAGAAAGAATTTGTGAGGAAGAGTTGTGAGAAAATGAGGGTAGAGCTTGGAAAAGAGTCTCTAGGTTCGAGTTTTCTGCTTCTTGGGTTTTACAGGTAACAGTTTTCTTTCCATTTTGTTCTTTGTTGGGTGATATTTTGTAATGGATATATCACTGAAGGGATTCTGCCATGTTTTATAGATTATGCTTTTATGAGAATATGTTGATAAGAAGCTTCATTGGTTGTGCTGTTCTCTGGGAAATGGGATGAATATAATTTGTTGGCATTAGACTTCTAATGTTTGAGTTTACTGCCCAAGACTTGTGAGAATATTTTGGTTTGATAATTCTGGTTATTGTTCTGTCTGTTGGCTACTACTTCTACTATTTCATAGATTCTATTATTGTCAAGAGGAATGAACTGTTAAGTTGAATTGTTGGAAGGATGGAAATTATATCTGTTGGTACACTGTTTTGTTGGTTTGGGTTACTCTATTGGGTTTAGTTCCTTGCTATTGTTAATGTTGTGATTCAAGGTATTAATTTGGGAATAATCCTTGTCATTTATTGCTTCCTGAATGTGGTGAAGTATTCACACTTGGATAAGTTTGGTTATTAAAAATGGGAGGAAGTTTTAGTTGTTGCATCCTAGTCAAGAAGATGAATATGAAATAGTTATTGGGTATCAATGAGTTTGATAAACTGTTGTTATTGATGAATAAGTTTTGAGAAGAAGATTTAAGAGCTATCTCTCTAAGGACTCCAAGTAAGTGATATTGCATGTGTTTTCCCTTCGGGGCTACATCACAAGAAATTAGGGTTTGTATGCTGATTGTGTTTACTAGATGCTTAGGTTGTTGATATTGTTATCGTTCGATGATATATTGTTTCTTGATATTTGATGCTGTGGCTTATTAGATTTAAGTTCAGTACTTTAGGTTAAGGATTGATCATACTTTGAGGATATGCTAGATAGACATGTATGATAGACTTGTATGCGTGCATTCATTCATCATTGTTTTCCTAGAATATACGAAAATAATTCTTTATGCATTGTTTTTAAAATGTAAAATGGAACAAATTGAATAAACGTAAGTGGGTGAAAGAGATGTGGGTTCTTAAGTTAGGTGCCTGCATGAGTCATTAGGTGCTACTCTACATTTTTCTCTTTTACTTCCTTTAGCCCAGCCAGCCACAAGTCCCGTGCGTGCAAATCTCTCATCAACTGTTTCTTTATTTGTTCTCTTGCGGGCACCTACACCATTAGTAAACTGTGAGCCCGAAGCCCAGTAAGAAATGAGATATGCAGTATGTATGCCTCTAACTCATTATGTCGGAATGGGTCCGCCACAACCATTCTTTTCTTTACATTTTTACATAACTCGTGCATCGAACGAGAGATTTGCGGAATCTATAAAGGAGAGGCCGTCTCATTTCGGCATCTAACCACCTAGTGTAGACAATCTAGCAGTCGCGACAAGGGAAAGGTATAGTTCTTTTCTTGTCGTAACCCGTGAGAGAGTATAAAATTCTGTCTACCAAGCTAGATCCGGACTACCCTTCCATTCCCTAACTCCCCATACATTTTCTTTAATCTTTTTTCCTCACTCCAATGCATATGAGTATCACCCCAGAGGTGGCACTTCCTACTTGTTTCTATTAATATGACGCATGTCAATGCAAATGATAACATTACAATTATAAGTCATTTCATTCATTCATCAAGGAAACAATAACAAGATATGAAACAATAACGACATAGATGTGCCCAACAATTTAAAGGAAACAATAAAATATAGGCATACTTGGTAATTTAAAGAAAGTGATAACAATATAGACATGTTTGGCTATTTAAAGGAAACAACAACAATATAGACATGCTTAGTAATTTATAGAAAATAATTATAATATAAGCATGCTTGGCAAGTTAAAAGATATTTAACAATGTAGACATGCTCGGTAGTTTAAAGCAATAACAATGTAAATGTGCTTAGAGATTTAAAGGAAGCAAAACGATATGCTTACATCCTAAACATGCTTAGAAATTAAAGTAATAACGTGCAAACAACATAGGCATAATATGGCAGCACAGTAGAAATGTAAACAAACAATTTAAGGAAAGACACTACTAATGGTGTAGGGCCTCCACTGGCCAACGACTCTACTCAATTTCTTACCTCGAAGCTTTAATGCGTATTATCACTTGATCGTTATCCTTCTTTTCCTTTTCAATACCTTCACAATTCAATAACATTTTTTTTATTAATAACAATCCTTTAACAATCATTCTGATCTAACCAAAACATATTCCTCGAATTCCTAAGTCACCCATACTGTAGACATTTATCTCAAAGTTTCCCTCTAAATTATAACTTAACATAATCAAAATATAAATATCCAATAATAATCCTTAAATTATAAACACCACAGAGTACGAAATCCCATAGCGGAACTCAATTAAAGAACATATTTCACTTCAACCGAATCCAACTTAATAGCTTAATCCACTTCCCATAATCACTAGAACTTAACCCATGAGAATTTAAACATTGAAGCAGCAATTCATTTCCACATTCGATAACAGTATTCCCTAATTATCTCAACAAAGGCAGTTATTAAAACAGGGGACCAAACTTGCATATTCATCAAGCTACAATGACAGAATAATTTACTTCATTTTCGCATTCAACAACCTAGAGAAATCATTAAAATTCCTATGCTTACCATCCAAAACAATAATTAACAGAAGCAAATCCAAGAAATCAACACGACAGTAGATAGCATTAACCCCATGCTTCAATATTTCAAAAATTTTATAACAACTACCATAACCAGAAACCATGAATTCAAACATCCAAGGCAGCAGAGAAGGAAATCAAACTTACCAAGTAGGAGGCCAAAGGGAGCCACACCCAAGAGCATTTCTCCAGACCCTCACCCAACTCCAGAGAGCTCTCAACTCCTTCTCTCGTTTCTCACCTCTTCCACTGCATTTCTACATCATCAGGGAGGCACTCCCTGCCACTACCACTGCCACGGACATCCGTGGGTGTCCCCAAACCATGCCTTATTACTTCTCCATTCTTCTAGCACGTCTCACTGTCAGTTTCAACATAGCAGAACAAACCGGTTTGGACTGAACCACAAACCAGACCACCAATCCTTCACCCGTTCATCGCAAACCGCCAGCTCCCTGCCCTTCATCACCTTGGCCATTCCTCTGCCTAAACGCCCAAATGATAGAATGCTAAGGAGAAGAATGGAAAGCCACTGTCTTACCTCTACTTGACACCGGAATTACTTGTTAGCGGGAGCTCTGATTTTAGCTTGATCCGCAGCCTAACGACGCCAAGCCCTAACGCGCAACTTGCACGCCCGCAAGCCGTAATCCACAGCTCGTATGTTTGCCATCCCAAAGGAGCCGTCCTGACCACTGAGCTCTATCATTGTCCCTCAAGGTCACGGGCTCCTCCCTCTTTCCCGATTCTCTTCTCCCTATTTCCCAGGTTCTCCTTCGCAAAATGGCCGAAAGCCAATTCTATTTCTTCCTTTAAATCCCTAAATCGGAGCAACGAACTAGCCACGTGAACCAATCAGCATAAAACAAACCGGTTCACCCTCGTCTTTTTGCCATTTGATTTTTCATTTAATCTTAATTCTTCACTAATTCCATTTAATTTTCCCCCATTAATTTTAAACCCCTTTTTCACTCAATTAAATTCTCTTTTACTAATTTAATTAAATTCTTCATTAAATTATTTTCAACTCAATTTAAATTCTTGATTTATTCTGAATATTACTTTACCATAATTACAGGTCCAACTTAAATTTTCTAATTCCGAATGTCGCTTGATAATAATTGTTGATTACGTCCTTGGTAATACCCCGATAATTATCCAATTAAACCAAATAACTCTAATTACTTTTCAATTATCCTTATTAAATAATATCACGGAAAATTGGGGTATTACATGGATCATTAGGTGCTACTCTACCTTGTCAAGTTGACATCTCTAACATTGATAATGGTAAAGGTAATAGAAAAAATGAACATGAAAATTGCATGTGTTTTTACAAAGAGCATAGCATAAACAATTTTTATATTTATATCGATTACTGAACTTTAGACTCATAGTTTAAGTCTTGTGATGTAGGTAAGGAGCCTATGATTGGATAGAAGCTTATAGCGGACGCAACTGATGGAGTATTGATGTGTTGGGCCTTTTGTGTGGTTGGCTGATTGACCTTGGTGGGTTATAGCTCATGAAATGATTTTAAGTATGCTAAGTACTTCAAAAACTTTAAGTGATTTATATCTTAGTTGGGACAAATGTTTTAAGTAGTTTTTAAGTATTAATGTTTGTTTGCTTTAAATTGTTTTGAACTAGTGAATTGTTTGGTTTTATTTTATAAAGACTTCCGCATTTTGTTTACTCTGATTTTCCCTTGCTCATGTTTTAAAAGGAAAATTTTTTATACGGTTAAAATGGAACACGTAATGTTACAACTTTTCTTTCTAGAACGTCATTATTAATAAACATTTCACCTTGCCTGTCGTGAAACGTCATACTTTCTCCTGCAAAATGACATTGTTTCTAGGAAGAAAGACATCGTTCTTGGGAAAAAAGTCAGAGTTACTTTACCTTATATAAATTCACACTACTCTCAGAGTGATTTCCTCAATGATTTTCTCAGTGATTATCAAACCCTAGAGCTTTCTGAGAGCTTAAGTGTATCGCATCTATGCAAAATTGAAGCATTAGAAATTTTTTGCTCACTAATGCAGTCTAGGAGTGATTAGGAATCCGTTAACTACCATTGGAAGTGGAGTCAATGTCGACAGTCATGGCATAAGATGTTTGTGCATTTGGAGATGAAGTTACTATAGTGGGCATTGCATCTCGGCAACTCTAGACGAGGATGAGCTTCATTCATTGTACGAATCTAGTGACGAAGCCATGAGGGATAGTAGGCCTCAATGACCACCACAAGCGGAATGTTCTTTTATTGGTATGTATCTGGGCAAGAATTATAGTTCTTTGAACCCAATTAGAGAAGAAATTGTGGATCATGCATTGAAGAATGGGTACGAGATAAAATTCACGCATAGTGAGTCACATCAGTAATGATGCACTTCATAAATGCACACCTAAAAAATGCAAGGTAAACTTATGTTTCAAATAAAGAGCTATAACGACATTCACACTTGCTCAAAAAGTATGAAAAGTCACTATGCCTCTGACAAATGGGTGGCAACGTATTACTTGGACAGATTCAAAAGTTAGGCTGACTTGAACATTCCTTCCATAATTGAGACAGTCAGGAAGGATGTCAATGTCAACATTACACCCAGCCTTACCAGAAGGGCAAGAAATGCAACCCAAAAAATTGAATGAAGGGGATGATAATGAGCAATACAAGGTCATATGGTCATATGGTGAGGAGATTCAGATGTCTAATCTTGAAAGCTCATTGCTTGTTTAGCTAGAGAGGATTGATCATTCACACAGTAAAAAATTTAAAAGGATGTACATGTGTTTAGCTGCATGTAAGATGGAGCTATTGAATTATGGTAGACCTCTTATTTGTTTGGATAGTTGCCACTTGAAAGAATTGTGTCTGGGTTAACTGCTCACTGCTGTCAGCATTGACAGGAATGATGAAATTTATCTGATTGTTGTAGCAGTGTTGAAGCAGAATGTAGGGATTCTTAGAGTGGTTTTTGGAGTTATTGCTTGTGAATCTAAACACCCTGTCTGACAATGGATGGACAATCTGTAACGCGCCATTTTATTTAAAACTATTTTTCTTTATTTTAAATTTTGTGGTATAAAATTTTTTGCTTAATTCATTCAAAACGAGTAGACTAAAGTAAGTGAATTTATTTAAAAATGTATATTGTAAAGTTCTATTTAAAAATGCATCAGAGTAAAATGAGCGGAAACAAAGGATAATTTCTCAAAACATAGTGTTAATACCTCTAATAAAAGTCCATGGTTATAAATGTTTACCACGTTCAAAATAGGAAGTTAACTATTCCAAAATATCACATCATCATTTCATGAGCCACAACCATCAGGTCGAACCCGACTGATAACCCAAGGGATTGTCTTATAATGCCTCCTCCTCAGCTTGCACGTCTCATAAATCATAAGGGTCACCTACATCAGGGGGTAAACAATGAACCTAACGCTCAGTAAGAATTAGAATGGAATGCAATGCAGATACTATGCATGCTCATGCAATGCATTACAGAAAAGAACCTATCTTTTCTGGTAAATCAAGAGATGGATAAGTCCTATGGTCATGTGGCTTAACTGTCACTCCAATGAGGAGATACATCCACTCGGGGTGTCACCACATGCCGTCACCATACTCTTTTGTTGAAGACGTTGGGGATTTCTGTACAAGAGAAAAGGATAAATCCTTTGGTTCATGTGGCTAACCGTCACTCTACTCCCTACATGGGAGGAGATGCATCCATTCGGAATGTCACCACTGATGGACCGTCACCAAATCTCCAGAACTCCCACACGTCTATTTACATATATTATGCATGTTCGACAATTTTATAAGCCCTAAGTATGATGCATGGATGCCACATATAGTTCACAATATATAAGAAAGGAACGTAACATTTATCAACAAATCATGGAAAGCAATTTAAAAATCAAAGAGAGACTATCAATTAAATTAAACTGTAAGTCATGCGCGTTTGACAGAGAACAAAAGCAACTATTAAATTAATGTTTGGCAATTATGAACATGGAACAACATGTGAGTTCATAGAGTGTAACACCCTGACTTTTTAAGTTGGACAACTATCGGGGTATTACCAAGGCGTGTTCGGAGCATTAAGTTGTAGGAGAATTTCCATTATGTTTTCCTCGCATATGTGATGTAATCAAGTGTTATGAGTATGGGGATATTACATTTCGTATTGTTACGCGTTAATGGTGACATGTAATTATGGAAAAGATGTTATGGGATAAGGGTTAAGTGTGAAAAGATGAAGAAAAGTTGGATTTATGGTGTTGAGGACGCATGCGGACGAGGTGAGGATGATAATTCGTCGTCCGCATATGTATGTCGTGGCTGCCTTGTAGATTGGGACGAACTGAGGATGAGAGGATGCGTCCTAATATGTATGAATATGGACTTTCAGACGCATGTGGACAACTTGCGGACGAGAAGTGTCGTCTACAAGTGCTTAGCCGCGTCACCCTAAAGCTTAGAATGACTTAGGACGCGATGTCTCGTCCTGACTTCACTGTGCTGTGAAGTTTCAAACGAGGTCCCAGACAATGTGGACGAGGAAGGCTGCGTCCGCATCGAATCTGTTCAAGTTTGGAGACTTCTAGATGTGTGCGGACGAGGTATCGCCTCGTCCGATTTGCCTCTGTCCGAGTTTAGGACACTTTCGGACGACGTCCGGACGCTACTACTGATGCCATATCGCGTCCGCAAGTTGCTTGCGGATGGTATGGAATGGACGAGGATGCCATTCCTTGTCTGAGAGCGCAATTTAGCCTGTGAGATTTTAGCCTTGTGGACGAGCCCTATGCGTCCGCACTCGTCTGAAATAGCCCAGCTCAGCAAAAAATTAGGGATTTAAAATCTGTAAGCTTGTCATTTAGCCCATAAATGCCCGACATGGAGACGACGAAGTCGTCTCCCTCCCACTAGTGATGCCTCCCCCTGTCTTAGGCCATCTCCTCCTTGTTCCCTTAGGAACTCATGGTGTCTCTTCCCTCCATCCAGGTAATATCCCTCTTCCCCTCTTCAATTTTCATTCCCCTTGCGTGAGATGTCTAGAGAGCAAGAGAGAAAGAGGAAGTGACCGAGAGAGAGAGAATGGTCAGTGAGAGTGAGCTTCTAAGAGAGATGGAGAGTGTGAGGTAGTGGGTTTGCTATGAGGTGTGTGCTGTGAACCGTGAGTGAGTGAAGTGAGAGCCTTATGAGCTGATGTGTACTAGGTGAGGAACCGTGAGGCTAGAGTGCTGCTGTCCTTGAGTTAGTTCTTCAACTTAGGTAAGAAATTAGGAGTGCTTTGGCCAGTGGAGGCCCTACACCACAAGCAGGGGTGTGTGAGTTTAGGTTAAGTTTCCATGTAATGATTATTGTTAGTTGCTGTTATATGATTTCTAGTTGATGTTTCCCTTGAATGATTCCCTGTTGTGTTTCCTTGTGCATTCATTGTCGTTAATTATTTTACTTACTTGCATTGTTTCCTTTGTGTGTTAATTTCCTGCAAGCTTACATGTGTTGCTGTAATTTCTGTACACGTTTCCTTGACTGCATATGGGTTCCGAAATTTAGGATGAAAATTGAATGTGTAAACGAGAAATGGTTAAGTGATATCTAGAAATGAGCTAAGAGTTTTATCTTGTCAATGGATGTTTATTCGCTGGTTCTTTATCAACTGTAATGCTACGATTTCCTTTCCTTATGGCTGTGTTGTTGTCGCTTAATTAATCTAACATGTTTAAATTATTAATCAATTTAGTTAATTATTAATCATTTTGTTAAGCATGTTAACCAACGAGAACAACATTAACATGCAATTAACTAGAGTGACTTAACTAATTAGCATGTTTATTTGCTAATCATTATAGTTAATTGTAATCAATTGAGCATGTTAACCAAGTTAGTTAATCTAAGCATATTTAACTATTAATTAATTTAAATCAATTAGCAGTGTTGTATTTTAATTAACTAGGGTAATGAACTATAGTACTTAATTAGAATTGAGCATGTTAACTAAATAGCTAATCTAAGCATGTAGTTAATTAAATAATCAATGAGCATGTTAATTAGCTTGGTGAAGTAATTAGATACTAAATGGGATTTCCTATTGAGCATGTTAATTAATTAGATATGCTATGTAATTAACTAGCATGTTCAATTAACTAACTAAAACAAGAGCATCTAGGGTAATAATCGTAATCTATTCTTAAGCATGTTTAATAACTAAATGTTGAGCATGTTAATGAACTAGCGTAATTAACTAAGAAATTGATTGATCATGTTAATTGACTAAAGTAGTGTTATAACTTGAGCATGTAAACTTATTAGGATAACTAATAGATTTAATAATTGTATTCTACGTTAGCATGTTTAGTTTTATTTAGTCTAACGAGCATGTTTAACTAATTGTAATTCATCGCATGTTACTTTATTGTCCCTTACTGTTCGTTCGTTGCTTTTGATTTGAGTTTATAATTGTTCCTTGTTATGTACTTTCAATTACATTGCTGTGCGCTTTCAATTATTGTTATTCTTTATATGCGTTTTCAATTCCAGCTACTTTTATTTAATGCGCACTTCAATTATTATTAATGTTATGTTGTGAAGCATCATGCATCATGTTAGGTTGAGAATATATGTTCACGCATCATGTTAATAGAAATCATAGGAAGTGCCACCTTGGCGGTGGTACGCAAGCATGCATAAGTGAGCTAAAATGTTAAGAAAAATAAGAAGAAAGGGGAATTGGGAGTGGATGGGTAGCGGATGTAGTCTGCAATCTAGGCGGAGCCCTTCTCCCATAGGGTACGGGGAGTTCTAGATCGCAAGTAAAAGGTTAGATCCAAGCACTATGCCATTGCAAGAGAAAAACCTCCCAATTCCAACTCAAAGTATGAGTAACGAATAAATAGATTAAAGTAAGAGTAAAGTAATTAATAAACGAATGGCTTAATGAAAGGATTAGTTTGGGTGGCCCCCATTCCAAAATGGACTAAAGAGTGGCATTCATGTTGCATTAACCCCTTTTTCTTACTAAGCCTTCGGGCTTACAGTTGCTTGTGGTGTAGATATAGGTATTTATACGTAGAGTCATTGCACGAACTTAGGCGTAGTGAAAAGAGGAACAAAGAAGACTAAACAATAATAAGCAGGGATGATGGATTTGCACGCGTGAGGGAGTTCGTGGTTGGTCAGACATAAAAATGGTAAAAGATAAATAGTTGTAATTAAATTAAGTTTTTCCAAATTGTATTTAATTGTCTGAAGTCATTTCACAAGCGCAGTATTTAACTGTTTAGTTCTTTCTTTAAAATATTTACGCTTCCGCAACATTTTGAATAAATGATTTTTATGATGCTTCCGCTATGTTTTAACGCTTCCGTACTTTTACAAATTTGGGTTTTCAGTATGAGTTTAGTATGTGGTTAGTTGTGGTTCGATTTAAGGTCGCACTCTGATAACTGTTTTAAAAGAGATTTCAAAGGCCTTGGCAAAACTTCAAATTTTCACGCATTGTAAAGGTTTTACGAGAAACCGGGTCGTTACATAGGGATTTAAGGGCAACATGGTTTGGCTATACTTTGTCCAACAATTCACAGGTTCAAATGATGCTTAATCCAAACATTCATAGGTTCATTTGATGCTTAAATCCAAACATTCATAGGTTCAGTTCGTAATGTCCAGACAAAATAATATTAAACATGAATTAGAGACAAAAATCCATTCAGCATTAACAGGATAGTCCTTCACAAAGTAATCTCAACATCCTCTCGAACAACCCAATCCTTCATGCTTAAACCGATTCAACACTAGCTCATTTGTAGCACCCTGACTTTTTAAGGGGGATAATTATCGGGGTATTACCAAGGGCGTGTTTGGAGCGTTAAGTCTATGGGTATTTCTGTTACGTTTTCCCTGTATACGCGATGTAACTAAAGGATGGGGTAGTTAGGACATTACGTTGTGTATTTATACGTGTCATTTAATGACGTGTATTTATGGAAAAAATACTAGGGGATAAAAGCTAAGTGTGAAAAATGTGAAGAAAGGCTGTCCAAGGCATTTTCGGATGCCTGCGAACAACATGTGGACGAGTTATATTGTCCGCAAGTGCATTGCGTGGCGTCCCCAACGCTTGGGACGCACCAGGATGAGAAATTTACGTCCTAATGCGTCTGAATGTCGACTTTTGGACGCATGCGGATGACTTGTGGACGAGACGTGTCATCCGCAAGTGCATTGCACGTCACCCTTAGCCTTGGGATGACTTAGGATGCGATTTTGCATCCTGACTTCAATGTGTTGCGAACTTTTAGACGAGTCTGAACGTATATGGACGTGGATGGCTTCGTCCACATTGAATTTGTCCGAACCCTAGACACTTTCGGATGCATGCAGACGAATACAGACGTGGATTAGCTGCGTTCAAATTGACTTTGTCCAATTTATTGATAAATTTAGACGCGTGCAGACGCTTCATGCGGATGCTAAAAAGCATCAAAATGTCATCTGCAGACGGTATAGACAGGATGAGGACGCCAGTTCTCGTCCGAGGAAGCGATTTAGCCTTATGGATTTTGCTCTTGTGGCCGAATGCGGACGACACCAGTGCATCCGCACTAGTCTAAAATAGCCTAGACCTACGAAAAATTAGAGTTAAAATGATGGAAATTGTCGTGTATCCAATAACTCCCCCGACAGAATCGACTCTCCCCCACCCTCGACCCATAGACCACGACCTCCCCCTAGATGGAGCCAACCTCTCCTCCCCTAGGCGTCCCTTCCTGCCTCCTCCATCCACGTAATATCCCTCTTCCCTTTCCGCCATTTGGAGAGTCCAACGTCTCTCCTCTCCCAGCCCTTTTCTCTTTTTGCGTGTGTAATGCCTGCGAGAGAGGGAGTGTCCGAGTGAGAAACTAAGAGTGAGTTTCAGATTAATTGAAGTGTGGGTTGGCCTTGGTGAGTTGAGTGTGAAATGTGAGTGAGGTTGAAGGTGAGCTGCGGAAGCCAGGAGCTGAATGTGAGGTCTCTGTTCATGAGCTTGGAACTGCCTTGGGAGCTGGAGCCGCTGTGTGCTATTCCTTGTTGTCTGTGACGTACGAGCTAGTGGTGAGTTGTGGAGTGCTGTCCCTGCTTTGTGTCTTCTTTAGTGGTAAGGAACTAGGGGTGTCTTGGCCTGTGGAGGCCCTACACCACAAGTAGGTGTGCATGAGTAGTGTTGGTTTACATGGATGATTTTCGGTTGTTATTCCCTTGTTGATGCTCTGTGATTCCCTTACTATTACTGTTATAGTCAATTGATAGCCGGTAGTTGATAGTTGATAACACTTGGTTGATCTGCTATTATTTCTTGGATGATTTATAGTTGTTGGTTCCTTTATTAATAGTCTGTAGACTTTCTTTTTGCTATTTGTTATTCCCTTGTTGATAGTGCAGATTCCTTACTGTTAGTGTTCTCCTTACTGCAACTGTTTTACCTTGGCTACTATGATGACTAATGTTCAAATGTAAAGAGTGTAGGATGATGAATACGTGAATGATGAAAAGCATAAATGAGTTAAGAGTTTCACTTAACCAGTTTGGCTATTTATTATTTACTTGCTACCTAGTTTAAACTCTATGTGTTAATTAAACTGTCATTTTCTTCATTCAATGGATATATTGTTCATATATATTATTCTTTGCTTATGTGTTAACTAAACCCCACGTTAAGCAACTAGACTAGCATGCTATTTAACTATCACGTTAACTTGTTAATCAAGTAGGACCCTAATCTTAATTATCACTTAACCATGTTAGTTAACTAGAATAAATTAACTAGATTGAGTATGCTAATCAACTAGAGTAATTAACCAGAATAACAATTGTAATCTTCTTTGAGCATGGTTAATTAACTATTTGAGCATGTCTATGACTATTATTTAATTGAGCATGTAAGTTAAATAGGGTTCTACTAGAATGATATTCGTAACCTTGGGCATGTTTAACAAATTCAAGTATGTTTAACTAGTTGTTTAATTAATGACTAATTCTTGAGCATGTAAATTTACCAACTAGTTGAACATGTTAATTAACTAGTCAATCACGTTTAATTTACGTGATTGTTTCTTGATGCATGATAATTAACCAGAGTAGTTAACTAATTAGGATAATTAATTAGACAAGCATGTTAATTAACTGATTTATTGTTGATTTCTAGTTAACATGTTTATGATATTAATAACATGTTAATTAATTAGGATGTATGACTAATCAAGTAAATTACGAACTAATCCATGCCTGTTAGTTAGCTATTACTTGTGAATTCCACAAGTATGCTAATTAACTATTAATAGTGAGCATGTAACTTTACATAGGATAACTCACTAGAACAACAATGGTAATCCTTCTTGAAGCATGCTAAGTACTAAGATAAAAACATGTAATTAACTCTTGAGCATGTTAAATTAAATTATGTTTTACTTTAGATGCACGTCGATTGTTGGATCTTGTGTATTCCCTTTATTAGTGTGAGTTGTTATTGTGGTTCTTTTAAATTATGTTTTACTTCAGATGCATGTCCTTCACTGTTTAATTGTTCCTATGATCGTCTCCTTCGTGTGCTCTACTCTGCTCTATTGGGTGTTCAATTGATAGTACTAGTCTTGGGTGCGCTATTCAATTATGGCTGTTTACTTTCCCCATTATATGCGTTATTCAATTATTGGTTGTTTACATTTCCATGCGCTTTCAATTTCTACAATTTTAATTTTAGTTACTTTTGTTTGAATGCGCACTTCAATTTCTGTTAATGTTACGTTATAAAGTATCATGAATCATGTTAGGTTGACAATGTATCGTCATGCATCATGCTAATAAAAACCAATAGGGAGTGCCACCTTAGGGTGGTACTCACACATGCATAAGTGAGGTAAAATGTTAAGAAAATGAAGGAAATGGGGAGTTTGGGGGTGGATGGGTAGCTGGTCTAGTCTACAGCTGGGTGATGCCCCCTACCGTGTTAGGAATGGGGACCTAGTTGCAAGTAAAAGGTTAGATCCTATCAACTATTCCATCCCCTATGAACCCTCCAATCTTCCACTCAATGTACGAGTAAGAACGAATGAACTAATGTAAAGTAATAACGAACGAATGATTTAATGAAAGGATTGGTTTGGGTGGCCCCCATTCCAAAATGGACTAAAGAGAGGCATATAATGTTGCATTAAACCTTTTTTTCCTTACTAAGCCTTTGGGCTTACAGTTTACTTGTGATGTTGGTATAGGTACTTATATGTGTGAAACAAATGCATGGAATTAGGAGTCAATACGAAAACGAAGAACATATAATAAAATGCAGGGATGAAGGATTTGTACGTGAAGGAGCTTGTGGTTGGCCAGACTAAGTGAGTAAAATAGAAAATGGTTTGTAATTAAAATATATTTAATTGTTCAGTGTCAGTAGAGCAAAACAAAAGATTTTATAAACTAATTATGTAACGACCGATTTTTATTTACTTTAAAAATCGTGTAAATTTAAAATTTTTCTTCTTATAAAAACATTAGAGTATTTATCTTTTATAAAACCCGGTCATTAAAACCATTTACTTAAAACATTTATCAATTGCAGTGAAAATAATAAAATCATTTTCTGAAAACGCAGCGGAATCAAAACAAGCATTAAAGAATACTGAATAATTTACAAACTCTTTTACAAATAAATTTCATTTAATTCTTTAGCCCAGCCAGCCACAAGATCCACTCGTGCAAATCCTTCATCGATTGCCTCTTAGCTTGTTCACCTGTGCGTGTACCTACATCACAAGACCTAAACTAATGAGCCTAATGCTCAGTAAGTGATAAAAGAAAATGAAATGCATATATGATGCATGATCATGCGATGCATTACAGAGGAGATCCGTATCCCATTTGTTAGTTTGGGGTGATGGGTAAGTCATTTGCTCTCGTGGCTTAACCTGTGTTTCTGACAAGGAACCACGCCAATAGGGGTGTCACCACGAGCCATACCCAGTCATTTTGTTGAAGACATTGGGGATTTTAGTACAAGAGAATTGAGAACGTATGATTCCCGTGGCTTAACCTGTGCCTCTGTGCCCCCTAAGTGGGGGTAGGCACTCCAATAGGGGTGTCACCACGACAACCATTCTTAATCCTCCTGAACCCCCACATGCCTATTTACATATATTAGGTATGTCATGCAATATGCCTATGAATACCTACAGTCCTATATGATCGTACAAATGTCTAATAAACATATCATTAAAAGAACACACAACATGCAATCCTAACTCTTACGTTGTAGGGTCCGAAGACCAAAACAAAGTAAGTATCAACTTACCTGGCGTTCATAGCGCGGTTCAGAAATTAACGTTGTCCTTATTCTCTTTTATACCTTCAAAATAATTATAATTTATTTATTAATATTTTTATCAATCATAAACTTTAACTTTGAAGCCGTTATTCCTCATTTATTATTTAGTAATTAAATTATAAAGCAACTAATTTCTATTAATTTATCTTCATCAATTTCATGGTCGATAAACAAATACTTTTAATTTATACTTTTTCCCTTAAATCACAATTATCCAATTTAACTGATATTCATTAATAACAATCATTGAATTTCCATAAACCTTAACGCTTAACAAATCTCGTTAGTCAACATAATTACTTAGCAACCTCGCAATAACAATTTCCATAACTTAACATGTGCAACGAGATAACAATAACCTACAATAGTTGCTTATTCCATCAATGTGACCCGATAATAAAGAGAATTCACTTATAAAACTTAATAGTATTTTATCCACAGCAGAATAGAGAACCATTTAATTCCAAACACAGAGTAAGACCTAACAACTTCTTATTATCCATCAACTAAACATTTTAGACTATTAATTCGACCAACAGAATATCGATCCAGGATTCAATCCAACATTCGTCACATCTTTACTTTGATAAAAGAACAATCATTTCCAAGCTACATAGCCTGTACAATCTGAACTCCATAATAAACAGAGAGTACTTATCCAAATATCAAGAATCAGACTTCTTAATAGAACAATGAGTCTCAAAGAATGGCTCACGACAAAACCAACAGTCTAACAGTTATACAAAGTCAAAACTCCAACATGATAACACAGTCGTACAATTTTACAAGATATTACAGAGAATGTCATCCTTACCAGAATAATCCGAAGACACGAGGAAGAACACCAGGGCACCACGACCATCACTCCATCTCCAACACTTGTTCTTGGTTCACAAAGGTTCACAGTTCACAGAGAAATACACACACAAGGACAGAATCTCACCTTCCTCACACTACTCTCGGCCCTGTCACAGAAAGCACACCCGATGGCCATCACTGTCCAATTCCAATCTCACTGCCAGCTTCCAATCTATCCAAATTTACAGACAGAAGACCCCATGGACGCTAGGCTGATGGAAGATCACACAGTTCGAAGGAGGTAGTCCAATGACCAAACTCCACGCTGGAAAATTGCTATCGTCTCGGGGGAAGGAAGAAGTCGGGTCAGGCAGAAGAAAACAAGTCGGTTCAATGTGGAAACCACAGACCCAGACCCGAGCCCAAATCGATGCCAGTGACCCGAAGCTCTACCATCGCCGATTCGGGCCTGTCGAACGAAAAAACGCCTCTCCAACGACGCCAAATCAAAAAAAATCAGAAGCCAAGAAGAAAAACGCTAAACATAAACTGTACACTTACCTCCACCGGCGATGCGCCATACCAAAATCGACACCGAGATTCGTGGCACACCGAGCTCTAGCTCGCCGCACGAAGCGTTCACTGCAACCGGACAGAACCTCGTCGCCGAACATCGCCGCAACTCCCATCGCTCACCGTCGTCTTGGGCTTCCGATCGTCCCCTTCTCTCTCGGCCCTCGCCTTCGCTCTCGCTGTTTCTTGGGTCGCCTTCTCCCCCTTCCCTTCTCTAGTTTCCTTCTCATTTCTATTTCTTCAATTAAATTAAAATAAAAACTTAATTTAATTATTAATCTCCACTTAATAATTAATCCAATCTTCCATATATTAATTCATCACTTTTCTTTCTTTTAAATAATTAATCATCTCAATTCTAATTTTCTTTTTTTCGAATATTGCTCGATGATAAGTATCGGTCCAATTAAAATTTTTCAATTCAGCTTCCAAAATAATTATCCAATAATTGATAATTATTTTTCTAAACTTATTTCCATGAGAATATATTCCATAATCAAATTTTGCCGAATAATCCAATTATACCCTAATTAATTTCTTGTTAAATAAATAATTGATTATTATCCAAATATTTCCCCCAATCAATTTTCTTATCAAATAAATCTCGATTATTCTTAATTAATTATGTTTACGAAAACATGAAAATTTTGCAAGAGTTTCCCCTATTTTAATTTCTCCCACTGTGGCATTATAAAAAAGAAATCAAGTAATGGGGTTCTCTATACAAACAGATATTTCAAGTCAAACAATTAACTATACAAATAAACAAACAATAAGTATTCATGACAAGAATATCACAATTAGTATTCCAATCAGTATCCCTACGCATCAAATAAACTACATTGATGCCGCCTTCTTATGAGATTTTCTATGTAAATTGGTGACTATGAATGACAACTTTGAGTCCATGTATATGTTAGAACCTTTGGTGTACAAGGGAGCTTTATCTGGTTGATCTTGGTGAGGGTGGAAGTCTCTCTCCTTACAATTTAAGAGCTGCCCTAAATCCCCACTGGCACTGTAATATCCTGAATTTTTGTTATGTTAAGCATATGATTTAAGTAATAATTTTGGGGTATTTTGAGCTAGAATGGATGATTAAGGTGTGATCAAGAGAGAACATAATTCGATAAAGTGAATTATGAACCTTGTGTTATTGGAATTGACTTAGATAAATTAAGATATTGGTCAAGTGAAATATGTTTTGATAAAGTGAACCATGATACTTAGATTATTTAGCTTAAGGGAAAGATTAAGGTTATTGGAGAATTTTTTGGTGATATTGAAATTAGAACTAGATTAGTGAATTATAGTCAGTGAAATTAGAGGTGATGGATAAAAGCTTTTGTTTAAGGTATTGATAAGAGAAAATATATTTTGATATAGTAAGGTTGAAAGTGTTTAAGGTGTTGATAAGAGAAAATATATTTTGATATAGTAAGGTTGAAAGGTTGAGAATATAAAGATGTTAATATTTATGGATATATTGGGTAGAATAATGTGAAGGAGGAATTTTGGATAATATCACTTTAAGTATAGGAGGATAAATTTAAGGATAGTTTGGATAATTTAAATGTTGATCAAGGGAAATATATTTGGAGAATAGTGAATTACAATACCCAAGTTGTTGAGGATGACAAGGCTATTAACATTTAATAGTATATTGAATTTAGTGTTGGTTTTGGAAGCATGACTTGTTTATGTGATACATTTTGATACAAGGATAAATTGGAGATTTAGTAGATGATAATTAGATTTAAGGAAAGTAATATTAGAAGTAGTTAGTAATAAGGTTATATAAATATAAATATATAAATATATATGTAGATTAATGAGGATATATATATATATATATATATTTAGAATAAATGGCGGTTCATCGAATGGATTGTGGCGGATGTTGCCCATAGATTATTATTGGTCGACCGATAATTTGGAAGAAAGAGTTAGCGGCTGATCGAATGAATTTGGCAGTCGATTGTGGTCAAGGAATCGATCAACCAGCGATCAAGAAAGTCGCCATAAATGGAAACGTCGTCACCTGGAAGCTTATAGGTTGACGTTGAATGAGTTTTGATGATGAGGCATCTCTCCTTTGGCCTTCCATCTTTTGTGGGAAGCTGAAGAGTCGAGTCTTGCGGCCTATAAATTATGGGCGCCATATTGAAGTGGAGAGTTTTGGAAAAACAGTGGCACAGTTCTGGAGTTTTTGTGAAAGAAATGCTTGTGTTTTTGAGAGAATGGTAGAAGTGGGGTGAAAGCATTGAGGTTCTATGATTTTGAGTGAGGAGCAGTGAACGAAAATGGCTAGGTGCTTTTGGAGGTTGTGCTTGTGAGAAAACCATGAGGGTGAGAAGTTGCTAAGAAGTCTGGAGTTTTTTAGTGAGAGTCTGTAAGCTTTGAAAGAAGGTGACAAACAGTGAGAAACTGTGAGGGTGAAGCGGTGAAGGAAATAGTGTGAGCGTTGCTGATGCTTAGATGAATGCTTTAGGTTCTGTGAAGGGTTTTAGAAATGGTGAAGGGAAGTCTCTGGAGTTCTCGTTGGTTTCATGTTCTTGACTGCTTCAGGTATGAAGATTTTCTTTCTCTTCCAATTATAAGATATTTGTTTAGCCATGTGATAGTGTTGGATATTTATGTTATGGGTTTAAGGATTTAGACTCTGTTAATCATGCTTATGGAAATATTGGGAATATAACCTAGAATCTATTGTTGATAATGCTGGAAA
The DNA here is from genome assembly GCA_022433065.1 of Begonia loranthoides. NCBI lineage: Eukaryota > Viridiplantae > Streptophyta > Magnoliopsida > Cucurbitales > Begoniaceae > Begonia > Begonia loranthoides. The sequence goes on from CM039474.1 coordinate 14,140,694, forward strand.
TCTGTTTATAGCCACTGCATGATTATTACTGATGGAATCTATATATGTTGTGGAACTTGATTACTATCATATGCCTGAGTTCCATATTTGTTATTGAATTATGCTTATCCGTTAACAATTTGGAAGTACATCATTAGGTTAGTTTGTGGTTGAAGTCTTATTCTGTTGGTATAAGGATCTATGATTACTGTTGTGGTTAATTGGATTATTGAATATAGGGGAAACTCTATTTTGTTGAGGATAACACTATAGTGAGATCTATGCCTAGTCTAAGTAGTAGTTTTGGGATTATAATAATCCTTGAAGTGTTGAATTTTTAACTGTGGATAGATGATAGTTTTTGGAGAATTATTATTAATAAGTAAACTATTATTGATTGATAAATAGGTATTGAGGATAAGAGACTTTAAGTGCTAACCCTTTAAAGCTAAGGACTCCAGGTAAGTGATACTAGATGTGTTTTGTCCGAAAGGGCCTACATTACGGGAATTAGGGTTTGTTTGATGCTTGCCTTTATTTGATGTATTGTTAATAGTTTTGTGTGAATTGTATGTTTATTAGACTTAAGTTCAGTTCCTTAGTTAAGAATAGATAATGTTTTAAAGATATGGTAGATAAACATGTTAGATAGAATTGTATGCTTGCAACAACGTTAAGACTTTGAATCCTAAAGTATACAGAAATTGAATAAACGTAATTGAACCTAAAGTACACGAAAATGAATAAACGTAAATAGGCGTTTAGAGATCTGGATTCTTGAGTTGGTCACCTAGGTGTGTGCCACAGGATGGCGAACTTGTGTATAAACTGTTCTACCTTGTCAAGTTGACATCTCTAACATTGTATGGGTAACTAGAATTAAATGAAAATGGAAAAATAACAAAATTAAATGGAATAAACATAAATAGCTATTTTTGTGGTTCGATTGATTACGTCTGGCACAGAAACCAAAGATAAGTAAATAGCTGTTTGTATGATTCGGTTGGTTACGCCTGGCACAGAAACAGAAGAAATCACAATAAAAGGCAAAAGCAATTAATATGTAAACAAAAAAAAAAAAGAATACAGAAAACTTTGTACAAACTTTATAAGTTGCTTATGTGTTTTATGTTTTATGTTTATACCGCTTACTGAGCTTTACGCTCATAGTTAGGTCCTGTGATGTAGGTAAGGGCCAATGATTGGATAGAGCTTGTTATGAACACCGCTGATGGGGTGTTGAGTTGAGCTGTTTATGCTGTTAGCGATGTTGACCTTAGGGGTTATGGCTCATGGAAATAGAATAAGCATAATTAAATATTTTAAGAGTTTTCAAATGTTTAATGACTTAACTATTTTAAGTAAATGTTTTAGCGATACTTGTTTAAATAGCTTTTAAACTGCTGGTTTGTGGTATTTAAATGTAAAATACTTCCGCATTTCATTTACTTTGAGTTTTATGTGGTAAAGACTTCAGCTTTGTTTTACTCTGGTATTTCCTCACGTAAGTGTTTTAAAAGATTGAAAATTTTTATACAGTAAAAGTTACGAGATGTTACAGGTACAACAAAATATGTCGTGCTAACTTAAATGGTAAGGGAAAAATCAGCATATAAGTGGAAACCAATATGAATATACACAAGTGAAAAGATATTCCTTGCTTTGTCTGTTGGGGCTACGACAATTGCAAATGCTTCTGGCAGCAACATCTGGTAAGGGTAGTGAGTGTACAGGTCAACAGACAATAAAAAACACAGTTCTTGTGGGTGTGACTAAAAAGTAAACCAAACATTAGAACTATTCAAACATGAAGTACAACAAGTAAAAGTGAGAAATTTACTTACGTGAATCCATCCTAATGTAATAAGCGATCTTTCAATTAGAACGTTTAAGTATTATTCTTCGTTCACCACATTACACAGCATACAAAGAACGTAACGCAAGGATGAGTACTAAAATAAAATCTTCTAAACTACTTGATGTAACATAACGTAATTCTCACCGTGTTTGTTGTCACTTTTTGCTTTGAGAGGATAAGATTACTGATGTGGTACTTATCATTTAACTGAAAATGAAAACAATAAGCAAATATCTTAAGTATCCAGTCCAAAACACTTAATGCCAGAAAATGAAAGAGCCTACCATAACCCCTACAAGAAATGCACAAATCTCCAAGTTTTTCTTGGCATTTGCACGAACCAATCTCGTGAAAATATCCATCAGGTCACATGGCTGTAATGAACATTTTCAAACCGTTAGACTAATAAGCATGAATAAGTGAGTAGATAGCCAAATCAAAGATGTACCATGTGCACAGTTTTAAGTGGAGGCTATATTTTGCCTGACGCGTTTTTCGATGGAGTAATGAGAGCCACTATCTACTGCACTTTGGTAAAATATAGAAGGAGAAGGTTGAAGTGTGTGGGAAAGAGAGTTGTAAATTTAAGACACATTATTACATCACATACAAATAACTAAATAATGGACTTTATATATAAACTAAAAAACTTGAAGGTATTCTGTGCGTTCGATTGCTGAAGAGGTTGCTGAAGAGGTTGTTGGAGAGGTTGCTAGAGAGGCTTTTAGAGAGGGTGCTGGAGGGAATGCTGGAGGGGCTGCTCGAGAGGCTGCTGGAGAGACTGCTCAAGGCCCCATTATTTGCAATTCAGCCAACAACTCATGATAGAACTCCTCTACTCGGTCCTCTATTCCTTGCATTTAGTGCAACACCATTTGATAATGCTCCTCTATCCTTTGAAATCGGACCTACATCCTTTGAACTCAATCCAACACCATTTGATGTCGCTCCTCCATTTTTTGCATCAAACCAACAATCTCCTTAGGCATCGACATAAAGTGAGATGATTGAATAGGGGGCGGAGATATCAACTGCGGATTATCATTCATGTGCACTAGAGGTGATGATGGAAGTTATTCCTCCGAGGTGGATGGAGGTGTTAGGATTGGTGACCGCCTATCAAGGGGGGGGGGGGGGGGTGTGAATTAGGCCACACTAAATATAAAATAAAGCAATAACAAATATAAACAGATAGGGATAGAAAGTTGACACAGGTGTTGTTCACGCGGTTTCTTCGTCCGCACTCCAAGATTCCCACTTGGAGATCCTTACTTGCCCAATCTCCTTGATTGATGATGTTTGAATTCATGGGCGTCAAACAAACCTTTTACAGACCGATTCTCAAGGCATCACTGTAATACTTGGGGTATTTAGTTTCGTGTAAACATTGGATTAAGAGAAAATGTAATATGTTTGTGTTTTATTATGAAGAATAAAATGTTGGAATGTTATTATTTATTGTTAGGAAATAAGGATTTAAAGAAAATTAAGAAGTTAAAAAATAAAATAAATCAGGCGAATTATGAAGGGAATGGCTGGCGGTCGATCAGCCACTTCATCGATCGACCGACGCGATTAGTAGGCGATATTGAAGGCCAAATATTGGCGGTCATTCATCGAAAGGTGGTCGATCACCCAAGAGTTAAATCGATTGACAGCCACTTAAAACATCTTCTGGAAACAATAATCAATCGCCAGAAAGAGAAAACTTCTGACCTTTGACGCTGTGTCGAAACGCCTTCCTTCTTAACTTTTCAACTTCAAAAGGAGACTGAAAGGTCATCTGGAGTGTTATAAATATATAGCATGAGTGTTGCAAGTTTTTCCTTCTAGAAAAACTAGTGAGTGAAGAGTCTGTGCTAGGAGTTACTATCGATGGTGAAGAGAGTATGTTCTGCTAATAAAAGTGAAGAGAAGTGACACGTGAGGTAAAGAATATTATGTGGGATTTGTCCGTAAGGACCTACATCATAAGAGTAGGATTATTTGTTGAATACGCTGTTAGTCTGTTTCCTTGCAAGTTATGGTTTTTGGTAATGGTCTTTAATGCTCTTACCACTTATATCCTCTAGAGGTTTCGTTTCAGTGATAAGATTATTGGTGCTCATGGTCTCTCTATATGTTTCCCATACCTTTGATGAAAGACACCTCTTGACATTGCTTTATGTTATTAGTTGCTAATAATTTGATAGAATGGTTTGATGTGACCATTTACTTCCCTGCATACAAGGAGTATTTCTTAGAAGAGAACCTTGCTGTGAGTTTGTTTGCAAATAATAAAACAACCTGCTGCTAGTTGGTCATGGAGAAATAGTTTTCTGTACGTATGACTTTCTTTAGAAACATATAACCCTTGAGTAAAGGTGCTGTTGTTGGAATAAATACTCTCTGAATGCTTCTGTTAGGTCTTAGGATAATTCAACCAATTGATATATGTTGGTTAATGATCTGATTAGTGGTTGCAAATAATAAATCAAGAGCATGAATCTTGGATTATATTTTGTAAACAAAGTCTACCATGTGTTATCCTTTTGACAGTATAGGTTTTTCCCCATAAATGTAAGACCTGTAATTGTAGGGATTAAACTAAATGTTGTAACTAATTCGTTAGTTGTAATCTATGGATAATAATCTTATAACTCTTACCGTATGTGCAAGTTAAATTGATTGTTGCTCTAAGTTAGCATTTCTTTCATTGTTAAATAAAATATGATCCTTGCTCATTGTTTGTTAGTTGTTTGTAATATTGTATGTGATATATGATCTATTGTGTGACATTCATATAGACATGCTAGTAGAATTTTACGTCATGCATTACATGGACTAATAAGAAAGATAAAAAATGGTGTTTTCTACGTGGGTTTGAAAAACTGAAGAGGTTGCTCACATGTAGAAAAAAGCTCGTATGAGTAAGTTTAGAAATTGACGAGGTTGCTCTTACTCAATGATGGGTGAGTATGGAAAGTGAAGAGGTTGCTCTCACCCAAGAGTAAATGAATGTAAATGTAAGTGGACTTGTTTTTAGTGAGTTCGAAAATTGAAGAGGTTGTTCTCACGTAAAAAAATGAATCCAAGTGGTGGGTTTAGAAACTAAAGAGGTTGCTCTCACCCAGCTTACGGATATATCAGACTTATGCATGTAGAGTTGCCATAGAGGTTACAGTTGCATTTCATTTTATATTCCTTACTGGGCAATAGGCTCATTATTCCTCTTGTGATGTAGGTATGGATTGTAAATCGAATGAGATGAACGTGGAAGAAGCGTGATGCAAGCTTTTGTTACCATGCACGGTCACCTCGGGCGTTATGACTCTAATAAATAAAAGTTTTTTAAATGGCATAAAGACTTTATTATGGATTTTAAGTATTTTAATTGTGTTATTTCTGTAAAACAGTTAAATATTTTTATTCCGCGTAACATACTCTGATGTTTTTCAATTAAGTATATTTTAAATGAATTTTAAAATGTTCAAAATTTTATGAAAAATGTATAAACAAAAATGGTATGTTACAGTCACCCTCCTCTTGACTATTCTTAGGGCGTCACCTTTGATTTAAGTACAATGAAGATTAAAAACAAAAATTACAAACAATAACCTACTTCTTCCAAATATAAAACTCAAGTTTTGGAGCTTAGAGAGTTAGGCTTCATGCTCAAATAGCTATTTGGAATTGAATATAAAAATTGGCAGGGCTTCGCCTCAATTCCCGGTTCGTTACATTGAGCCTCAGAGTGTCTTATATTTATAGATATTGAGAAATCGATCAACCATTTATATTTTGGTCGACCGCATTCAACCATTGTAAAAGAGTCATTGAACTTTGCAAGTCAGATCGGTTGATCCTCTGGTCGACCACTTTCTTCATTAATTCAGGTTTCGGTCGATCACTGATCCACTTGCTCGAACAATTCTTTGATTGCAAATCTGAGGGGCAATCTATCTTTAAAATCGGTCGACCAAATCTTCGTTGTTCGATCGCAGAACTGATGTGCAATCTGTAATATGTTGCGATCGATCAACTAGTTGACCACTTCCTTCGTGTGGGTAGTTTTTGGTCGACCTCCTCTGTAGTTTACTGGACCTCTTGCCTTCCATTTGCCATCCTTGATATTTCTAAGTCCCAATATGATACATATTCACTACAGGGATTTAGATAGACATGTTTGCACAACTTAATACCCATATTCAGAGTATTTCCAATGAATATCAATATAAATATAATGATTAAACAATTAAGAACAAAAACCTATAATCAACTTATAATTACAATAAATACAATCATCATCAAAGCACAAGAGCCTAATGAAACTTAGGCTAGCAATCTCTCTCTTTTTAATGATGACAAACTATTATAAGTTGTTTATTCCCAAGTCTAAGTATGTGCATAATTATTTCATAATTTGATTTCTCCCCCTTAGTTTATGCAATATTTCTAACATTCAAATTCATGCATACATGCTACCTATAACTTATATAAATCTCTCTCTCCCTTTGTCATAATAAAAAAGAATTCATGGGGAGGGTTACCAAAGACAATGAAAATTTCCCCCTTTGTCAAAATTTAAACCACAGAGATTATTAGAGAAATATCAATCAATCAAAACAATTCATTTGAAGACAATCAATATAATTTCTCGCCCTTTTTCAATATATAGCATCAAGTCAATTATTGGAGGGAAAACCCAAAAATTCATGAAAATGATACAAATTGAAATATTAGCATTTGAAATAAAATTTTTCTTCCCCTTTATCAATATTCAAAATCAAGTACATGGGAATATTGAAAGAATTAAAACACAAAGATTTATTCAAAAACTATTCTCCTCCTAAGTCATTAAGCACATATAAGAGTTGGGGAATCCAAAACATCAAAACCAAAATATCTATTATCTCCCCCTATATCAACAAACAATTTCAATCCAATGGGGAGATTCCAATGAAGTCAACATCTAACAATTCAACGATTCAATATATGCAATTTATGACACAAATTGTTGGAATATCAAAGATTAAACAAAAAATGGACCAATTGAAGAATTAGAAACACATTAAGCAAATGATACCAAAAAAAAATTCAAGCAATAAAATCAAATCAGACAAAGGAATATGATTTTAACCTATATATACATATCAAGAAAAATCTATTCAAATCAAGAGTATAAGTATTAAGCAATATCATCAAATTATATGCCAACTCTTTATTCAAAATTTGAAAAACACCTAAGTGCTTTTCTTAGGCACCAAACATTTTTGGGTCCTATAATCTTGGGTTTGGTTCCTTTAGGAACCCAAACTAATTTAGAGTTTGCCTTTTTATCATTCCATTTTAAAGGGCAAACAAAAGATTTATGTCCTACACAATTGCAAGAGTTGCAAGTAGTAGGAGCAACAAACAAATTCTTATAATTTTTCTTTCTTGCAAAGGGTTCATGCCAATACTGGCTTTATCAAAAGTAACTCTTTGCTTTCCTAAAAGCATATTAAAATTTTTTCTACCATTAGAAAACTTAAGCACAATAGAGTTCAAATCAATATTTTTAATTTTCAATTCATCAACATCAAACTCTAAAGATTTAATTGTAGCATTAGAACCCTCAATCAAGCTTTTGAAATCAACAATTTGATTTTCTAAAGATTTAACCAATTCAATATGCTTTTCAATCAAATTGTTGTTATCCTTTTTCAAACATTATATTTCTGTTTAAGTGTATTGAAATTATCAAATAACGTATTGAAAGCATCCAACAACTCATCATTATTATCAATATCACTATATAAGTCACTAGATGAGTTGTGTACTTTTTCCTCCTTGGCCATAAAGAAAAACTTGAAGACTTCTTCAATCTCGGAAGAAGAGCTCTCCTCGCTATCATCTCACGTGGCCTTGAAGGCTTTCTTATTGAATGCCTTTGATTTCTTCTTTGCTTTGGGGTATTTGGTAGATGTATGTCTGAGTTTCCCGCATCCAAAGTAAACCAACTTTCTCTCTGTTTCTTTTTTTTCCGATGGAGGAACTTGTTGAACTTTTGGGTTATGAATTTTAAATCTTTATTGTCCTCATCATCATCATCATCATCATCATCATCATCATCCCTGAAGTACACTTTAGTGCTTTAGGAGGCTTTGAGTGCTAAATCCTTTCTTATAGGAATTTCTTTCTCCTTTTCCTCTTCCTTCTCATTGGCCTTTATCGTGATCTTGTGTGTCATTAGAGATCCAATGAGTTCTTCCATCTTTAAAACTTGTAGATCTCGTACTTCTTGGATGGCAGACACCTTTGGTTGCTATGATCTTGGTAGACACCCGAGAATTTTCCTAACCAACTCTTCGTTGGGTTAAAGTCTACCAAGAACTTTTAAACTATTAGTAATGTTAGTAAAACAAGAAAACATATGGCTAATGGTTTCATTCTTTTTCATGGCAAACGATTTATAATCATGAACAAGCATGCTTAATTTAGATTCTTTTACTTGATTAGTGCCCTCATGCATAATTTTAAGCAATTTCTAAATTTTGAAGGCACTATCACATGCTTGAACTCTATTAAACTCATCCCTATTTAGAGCACAATATGAATATTTATAGCTTTTGCTTTCATGCTCAATTTTCGTTTATCAACATCATTATATTCACTATATACCTTTGGAACCTCTCAACCATTTTCAATTTTATACGAAATAAAAAGCCCATTTTCAATAACGTTCCAAAGATCATAATCTATAGATTGAATATAATTTTTCATCCTAGCTTTCCAATATGTGTAATCATTGCCATCAAAATGTGAAGGCCTAATAAAATATTGTCCTTGAACTTGCATATTTAAGGCCATAATAATTTACATATCCAATAAATTCAACCAAAATTATCCAAAGAATTTTCAACACAAAATTTCAATCCAATAGATGCAAGTTTAACAAATATATCCAAACAATCACAATATCATACAAAAAGTTATCTAACCCCACTTTTATAATAATTGTTAGGATCCGTGCACGCCTATAGAGGTGAGGTGGGGGGGGGGGGGGGAGGGGTTAATTAGGTGTGCTAAACTTTTTCGTGTCATTATTAATTTCTCTAACCCTAAGTGATTTATCAACAATAAAGCATACAATTAAAAACAAATAATGAAGGTGATAGGGAAAGAGAATGCAAACAGAGTTGTTCACATGGCTCGGCAACCCCAGCCTATGTCCGCTCTCCAAGCTTCCCCCTTGGAGATTCTTAATCGCCCAATCTCCTTGATTGGTGATGTTTGACTTTACGAATGTCAAACAAACCTTTTACAGACTGATTCTAAGGGAGTCACCCTCTTCTTGACTATTCTTAGGGCGTCACATTCGGTTTAAGTACACTGAAGAGTAAAAATGAACATTATAAACAATAAGCTAACTCTCCTAAATATGAAACTCAAGTTTTAGAGCTTGGAGAGTAAGAATTGATGCTCAAATAACTATTTGGAATTAAGTATAAAAATTGTCAGGACTTCACCTCAATTCTTAGTTCGTTACATTAAGCGTCATAGTGTCTTATATTTATAGACAATGAGAAATCGGTCGACCATTTCCTTTTTGGTCGACTACATTCGACTGTTGTAAAAGAGCCGTTGAACTTTGCAGGTCAGATCGGTTGATCGAGGATCAACCACTTTCTTCATTAATCCAAGTTTTGGTCGATCATTGATCCGCTTGCTCGACCGCTTCTTCGACCACAAATTTGAGAGGCAATCTATCTTTAAAATCGGTCAACGAAATCTTTGCTGCTTGACTGCTTCCTCGAAAGCAGAATTGATGTGCAATTTGTAATATGTTGCGGTAGATCAACTGGTCGACCACTTCCTTCGTGTGGGCAGTTTTTGGTCAACTTCCTCTGCAGTTTACTCAACCTCTTGTCTTCCATTTGCCATCCTTGATATTTCTAAGTCCCAATATGATACTTATTCACTACATTGACTTATATACACATGTTAGCACAACTTAATACCTGTATTAAGGGTATTTCCAATGAATATCAATATAAATATAATGATTAAAAAATTAAGAACAAAAAGCAATAAACAACTTATAATTACAATTAATACAATTATCATCAAAACACAATAGCCTAGTGACACTTAGGCTAACAAGGGGGTGTACAACTGAGGGGGCTGGAGGCTGTACGACTGAGGGGGATGGAGGCTGGGAAACTTTTGCTCAAGCCTTCGAGGCAGGATTGGAAGGAGTCTTGTATATCCATTCCCCTATAACTTTGGTGATCCCCATAGGGTCCACTTTTAATTTATTGTAGACGTCATTGGCCTTCTCTTGGATTCTCAGCTCCCCATCTGAGACTAGTACCCCGTTATACTCAACAATTCTCTAAATGAGCCAATTAAATGGAAGACTCTTAGCCGGGTTGTTTAGGATGTCGTACATGTGACTCAAAATCACATAGCCAATGTTCACTTTCTTTCGGTTGAACACCTTATCTAGTATATAGAGATCCATGCAGCTAACATGGTCTTGATGCCAATCATGAGGCATAATAGTGTGTGTCATGATGGTGTGGATCACTTCGGCTTTGGAGTTCAAGTCATTAAACTTTGGCTTCTAGAACACTACAATCTTGGGATCACAGTGCAACTGTCTAAGCACTACTAGACCTTCTTCTCGTTTGTTGAAATATAGCTCTCGAGACACGTGGTAATATTCCTCTATTAGTTCCTCCATGAAACATCCAAGAAGAATGTTAATATTGTTGGGAGTCAATCTCAACTCCCATCAAAACATGTAAGTCAGGAACTCTCATGATAGGGTGAACAATCTTGAATTGGCATAAAACAGTTTCACAATCCGTTCTCAGAAATTTCCACCCAATCTGCTCAACTCGACTAAGTCAGCTCCCTCAACCAATTCTTCAATTCCCAAATAAGCCAATGAATCAAAGTCTACTCTCCTAGATACAATAATCAAATGATGTTTAATATTGGCTTCATACCTATTGTTCGATGTTGCAGTCCGGAAGAGTGAGGAGTTGAAACTATCTGTAACAGGTTCAAAATGGACCAATTGAGCTCTTGGTCGTCGTTGAGGTTGAAGTTGAGGATGTGCTTCAACCTCAGCTTGTGCTTCTGCTTCAACCTCATATTGTCCTTCAATTGCGGCTAGTGCATTGCGTTAAAACTGAGTGCGAATGAACTCAGTTGTGCTTCAACTGCGATTACAGGTCGAGTTTATTTCTGAATGAAGTAGAGGCTGAGACTATGATGGAGCACCTTTACACTTGATAGTCAATTTTCTCATCCTATAATCCATTGGAATGGATGAAATAGTGAAGAAATTGCTCTAGTAGTACGAAGGGTTTGGGGTTCGCTGAGTAGGATTCAAAGTTCCCTAAGGAAATCATTGATCTCTCAAGAGCATAGAATGTCAATTTATATATATATATTAGGGCAATGGAAGACAAAACATTTGGCGTTCTGCCTAGGAACGATGTCTTTCTGCCCAAAGGAAATGTATAGTTTCCTCTGTGGAATGACATCGTTTGACCAGGGGAAATGACAGACAAGAGAAAATGTTTATTAGTAATGACGTTCCGTGGAGGAACAACAAACTAAAATATTTATATTTAGTACTGACGTTCTGCAGAGGAACGTATATTGTTTCGCCACAAAACGAAATTGAAATGTTTAATGGCAAACGTGACAACGATATTTACGGCGTCTATTTCCCATAGTTCAGTTGTGAAGTTGTTAGCAAAAATTTTTTAGTGGTTGACTTGTCATTGACCACAAAGTATTTTTACCAAAAATTCACAAAATATTTTCAAGGGTTGATTTGTTAATTTCCCTTTGATATATCATCATTACGGGACCTGATTATATGTGAATTATTTTGTTGTCTTTATATATGGCATTATTAGATAATTCATAAAATTTTTACCGACGGTGTTTGGTATCAAAATTATTGTATTGGTCACCAATGAGTCAGAGAAAGTATTTTGGTTTGTTTATATACGATTTATTCGTCACAGAAGTTTAAAATAAGGTGTCGTTCATGAAGGATTTTACGGTCCTGAATTAGGGATAGTCCTATTGCACACGAGAGCATTTGCTGACATTCATAACGAGGGTGACGAGTATCACTCTTGTTTATCATTAAAAACAATTTTTAAACAAGAAAAACTAAAGTAAAAATCATTAATTCTATAAACAGTTTGCTAACATTCATCATAACGCCGACGTATCACTCTAACCTATCATTAAAAATAGATTTTAAACAAGAAAAATCAAAGTAAAAATTGTTAGTCTTTAAAATATGTTCATAGTTTTAAAATATGTTAATAATTATATGTGCATTATATAAAGATAGATAATATTTTATCTAAGGGACAACAACAAATATATCCTTGATGCATGTGCTTCTTATACAAATATCAGTCTTACTTACATTATTTGACAATCACAATCTGTCATGCCCACATGTCTTTTTGCAAAAAAATTTCATTTTGTGAATTCTACCTCACATCTGCGGCCACCAATACTTCTGCGGACACTAATACTTCCGCTACAGTTATCCGTATACATTGTCTTCCAATCATAATTCGTTATGTTCATATATCTTTCAAAGGGCAAATCTCATTTCTTGGATTTCAACTCACATCTATGGACACCATCAACCAACACTTCCACTATGGATATTCACATCACATCTACGGAAGAGTTCCACCGCACATCTGCGAACACCAACCTTTTCGTAGGTACCAACACTTATGTGAATACACCTCATTGCACAAATACCACTTATGTGCAAGTATGTGTCCTTTCTAAATCAAGTATCTGTGGACATTAACACTTCCACTACAGATATCAACACTTCCGTGGTCACCAACACTTTCACAGATACATCTCATGTACGACCAGTTTAACCTTAAATTTTCACACCAAACTTTCCTAATCTAAAATAAACTAAATAAAATAAAATATCATTTTCATATTTTCATTAAAATATAACATTTATTATGCGAATATGTAAATTTTCAATTGTGATATTAGTCATTCTAGTTAAATTCCAAAATGTCACGTTACACATAAAATTATTCGTAAAAATTTTTCAAGTATTACATTTCTAGTATTGTATGTTAATGACATTTTACTTATTGAGAATAATATACAATTATCATCAAAATATAAAAACTCAGTTGGCTAAGAAATTTAAATTGAAAGATTTGAGATAAGCAAATTATATTCTTAAGATCCATCTGTTTAGGTTTCGCGAGAGTCAGATTTTAGTCTTCTCTCATGCATGTATATGAAAAAGATTTTAGTCTCGTCTCAGGCATGTATATGACAAGATACTTGTCAGATACTAGTCAGTGTATATGACAAGATACTTAATGTATATGACAAGATACTTGTCAGTTTTGTATTGTATATATGACAAGTACCTTGTCATATTCTATCACTATAAAGAAATACAGAATATATGAATGATAATATAAAGGGCTATTTTCATATAATACCTTGACTTTTGATCACCTTTTTACCTGACACCCTAATGTTTCAAAATTTTTATCTGACACCTTCACTTATACGGTGTTAGCAATTGTCACCTTCTGTTAACTTGCCCCTCAATCCCGTCGTTTGCATCTGTAAAGACCTCACCTTCTCTGCGAAGAATCGAAGCTGGAATCCTCACAACTCTCTGCGAAGGCGACAAGCGACAAGCGACAGGCGACGCCGAAGCTGGAATCTGATGCACGACCGGCGACGAGTAGGCCTCCTGCTTCAAGCCTTGTCCGAAGCTGGAATCCGATGCATGACCGGCATCTCTGCGAAGAACCGAAGCTAAAGTCCTCACAACTCTCTGCGAAGGCGACAGGCGACAGGCGACGCCGAAGCTGGAATCTGACGCACGACCGGCGACGAAGAAGACGAATCGGACTTCTGCTTGAAGCGACATCCGAAGCTCGAACAAGTCTGAGTTGAAGGGCTCTGACTGGGACCTCCGACCTCTGCGTATGTTTCGTTTTCTTTTTGATATTGTTGGCGCTTTTATGTTCTATTGACTTGGAAGTGCTTTGACTACTGTGAATGAGTTTTACAAGAAATTGGATTGTGCCTCTGGAATATGTAGGCAAGGGGTATCTTATGAGATGAATGAGGATAACTAGCGTCTGTTTTGCTAGACAAGGAATTCATAAAGCTTAAGGAAAGTTATGGATTGAAGTATGAAACACTCAATATACGAAGCTATGTGGAAATTCATGGATTCCCCTCTGAGAACGAGCTGAACTGCCTTTAAATTTTGGAGGAATAGGAGATTATATGTACCAAACGTGGGAGAATAATAATTTTGCTATAGTATCATAATTGCAAATCGGATTATTTTTCAAAATAAAAATGAAACTATTTCATCTCTTTACCAAAAGGGGGAGGGTATTTTGTTATACTTCCTGTTTCGTGCTATATTTTCTCTCTTTTACTGATGAGATTTCTTTATTTTCTTTGTCAGAGAAGCAAAGAGAGTTCTATAATTTTGGCAACCGTTGGATCTCTCCTCTCTTCAGTGTTTGATTGAATGATCCTCAAACAAATTGTTAGGGAATATAGCAGTACAAATATATGCATGGATTTGTTCTTACATGTTAAAACAAACTGCCTCTATGACATTGTTAATGATAAAACCTTTATTTCAATTATGTTGTTTAGTCTCATTCATTTGTTAAACTTTAATTGTGGCAGGTGATTCGATGGACAATCTGTCAATGGAATTAAATCATGAAAGGAGTTTAAGCGAGGGGATGCAACTTGTTGGGGATCTTGTTGTGACTATAGCAAGTTCTGAAAGTCTAAATGAAGAACTTTACTCACTAAACGAATCAAGTGAAGAGGTAGATTATCAATTGCAGAAGAATTATACGGACATCACATCTGTATCCACTTCCATGGAAGTAGCATTAGGAATGAAGTTCAGCTCGCTTGCAGCAATTAAAGAGTTGGTGGTTGAAAGTGCTATAAGGAATGGACACAATGTCAAATTTGTAAAAAATGAAGTTACATGGTTAACAGCCATATGTGAAGAAGATTGTAACTGGAGGTTGCATGCATCTAAGATGCATAATGAAGATACGTATCAGATAAAGACATACAAATATGTTCACACATGCGCACGACACATGGAAAATAGGCATGCTTCCGCAAGCTGGGTGGCGGCAAAGTATGTTCAAAGAATTAAAGGTCAACCTGATTGGAAAATTTCTGACATGATTGACACAGTCAAACGAGATTACAATGTCACTATTAACTCCTCAATTGCATATAGGGCCAGAGTCATAGCCCGAATGGTGAATGATGGTTCTGTTCAAGAACAATATAAACAACTTTGGTCTTACGCTGAGGAGGTTCGAAGGGCCAATCCTGGAAGCACATTTGTTGTTAGTACGGATAGGATAGAGTTGTCATTGCCACCATCATTTAAGAGAGCTTACATGTGTTATGATGCATGTAAAAAAGGGTTGTTAGCTGGCGGTAGACCAGTGCTTTGTTTGGATGGGTGTCACTTGAAGGGTAAGTGGCCAGGTCAGTTATTGACTGCTATTGGGATTGATGGAAATGACGGAATATATCCTGTAGCTGTTGTGGAATGTGAATGCAAAAGCTCTTGGAAGTGGTTTTTGGAGTTGTTGAAGATAGATTTGAAGATTGCTAACGGTGCTGGCTGGACTTTCATCTCTGATCAACAAAAGGTAATGTGTTACAACTTTACAACATTCTCATTTCATTTTCAGTATCTGACATTTACTTTATTTGCATATAGGGTCTAGTACCATCGCTTGAAGAACTTGTGTCACAAGCCAAGGTTAGATTTTCTATACGACACCTGTATGCCAACTTCAAATCAAAGTTTCGTGGAAAGATCTACAAAGATGCAATGATGAATGCTTCTTATGCGACAACTTCATCTGCTTTTGAGCAAGAGATGAAAAAGTTATCTTTTGTTGATTATGCGGCATACAAGCATTTGAAAGAAATACACCCTCGCTTTTGGGCAAAGCATGCATTCAGTCAGTTGCCGAAGTGTGACATATCTCTCAATAACCTAAGTGAGTCTTTTAATGCATTACTTATACCTGCACGGGACAAACCAATTATTACAATGTTGGAAACAATTAGGAAGTTGATCATGACACTCATAGCCAACAAACATAAGATAATGCAAGACTATATAGGTTTACTATGTCCACGAATAAAGAAAAAGCTTGATAATCTCATCAATAGTTCTCGAAATTGGTCCCCAACACCTGCAGGAGGAGATCGCTTTGAGGTAAGTGATCCTACCATAATACATGTTGTAGACTTGTCAAAGCAAACATGCACCTGTTCTTCATGGCAACTTACAGGGATACCTTGTGTGCACGTCATTCCATGTATATTGTTTATGAGGAAGACAGTTGAAGAATTTGTGCATCCATATTACCATCGTCAAACCTTTATGAATATGCATTCTCATTTCATTTATCCACTTAATGGTCCTGAGATGTGGCCTCATACAAACTTGGATCCTATAGTCCCACCCCCATTTAAGCCCAGACAGGAAGACCAAAAAGGAAAAGAGTGAGGGACGCAGATGAGCCACGGAGTCAGACCTCAGTGAGTCGAAAGAATAAACAATTCAAATGCAGTAAATGTCACAAATTTGGTCACAATATTCGGACGTGTAAAGGAGCTACGAAATTGGTTACCTCAACCACACGGGACATCTTTATGGGATTTAATTTGTCAAACAATGTTGGAACACAGGTATGTTTCCATTTCTCTTACTACTTATTATCATTTACTTGTATCCATTTATTTGTGTTATAATTACGTACTTCTATTGTAGAGCTCAACTTTGGAAAGTACCAGACGTTGATAGCGCACAGTCTATTGGTTTGCAAGAAGTTTAAAGTCAAAATGGAAGAAATGTACAACATCCATTTCAAATTTATGAAGCATTCTCTTGTATTAAACTTCATGTTTTTGAAACGATGATCTTTTTGAAGTATTGTGCAACATCCATTTGGGATTTATAAAGCTTCTGCTTGTATTAAACTTTGACTTCTAGACAACCAATCAAAAATCATGCACCAATCAATCAACGGCCATACAAAGACAACAATGTACTACAAAGACTCAAAATTTGTTCAACATCCATTGCAATTGTCTTGTTTGTTAAACATAATGACCAATGAAAGCTTCAATTGAATCAATTTTCTAGATGATATAATGTAGCAAATACACCAAGTTCATCAAGAGGATTTCCATAGAGGCAGTTTGTTTTAACATGTAAGAACAAATCCATGCATATATTTGTACTGCTATATTCCCTAACAATG
Source organism: Begonia loranthoides (assembly GCA_022433065.1). Taxonomy (NCBI): domain Eukaryota; kingdom Viridiplantae; phylum Streptophyta; class Magnoliopsida; order Cucurbitales; family Begoniaceae; genus Begonia; species Begonia loranthoides. The sequence goes on from CM039474.1 coordinate 14,157,884, forward strand.
TCTTCGAGGATCATTCAATCAAACACTGAAGAGAGGAGAGATCCAACGGTTGCCAAAATTATAGAACTCTCTTTGCTTCTCTGACAAAGAAAATAAAGAAATCTCATCAGTAAAAGAGAGAAAATACAGCACGAAACAGGAAGTATAACAAAATACCCTCCCCCTTTTGGTAAAGAGATGAAAATAGTTTCATTTTTATTTTGAAAAATAATCCGATTTGCAATTATGATACAATAGCAAAATTATCATTCTCCCTCGTTTGGTACATATAATCTCCTATTCCTCCAAAATCTAAAGGCAGTTCAGCTCGTTCCCAGAGGGGAATCCATGAATTTCCACATAGCTTCGTATATTGAGTGTTTCATACTTCAATCCATAACTTTCCTTAAGCTTTATGAATTCCTTGTCCAGCAAAACAGACACTAGTTATCCTCATTCATCTCATAAGATACCCCTTGCCTATATATTCCAGAGGCACAATCCAATTTCTTGTAAAACTCATTCACAGTAGTCAGAGCACTTCCAAGTCAATAGAACATAAAAGCGCCAACAATATCAAAAAGAAAACGAACATACGCAGAGGTCGGAGGTCGCAGTCGGAGCCCTTCAACTCAGACTTGTTCGGGCTTCGGATGTCGCTTCAAGCAGAAGTCCGATTCATCTCCTTCGTCGCCGGTCGTGCGTCGAATTCCGGCTTCGGCGTCGCCTGTCGCCTTCGCAGAGAGTTGTGAGGACTTCAGCTTCGGTTCTTCGCAGAGAAGCCGGTCGTGCGTCGGATTCCAGCTTCGGACAAGGCTTGAAGCAGGAGGCCTACTCGTCGCCGGTCGTGCGTCGGATTCCAGCTTCGGCGTCGCCTGTCGCCTGTCGCCTTCGCAGAGAGTTGTGAGGACTCCAGCTTCGATTCTTCGCAGAGAAGGTGAGGTCTTTACAGATGGAAACGACGGGATTGAGGGGCAAGTTAACGGAAGGTGACAATTGCTAACACCGTATAAGTGAAGGTGTCAAATAAAAATTTTGAAATATTAGGGTGTTAGGTAAAAAGGTGATCAAAAGTCAAGGTATTATATGAAAATAGCCCTAATATAAATAATTATCTTTAGATTAATGACTTGTAAACACTTATGATCTTTCTTTATTTGCGCACTTGAGACTCTCCTTACCACCAAGGTCAACTCTTCAAGGGCAAGACATTCTTCTTTTGAATTGTCCTCCAATAATGGCATGGAATCAGTGTTCTAATCATCAAATTCAAATGTCATTATTATTTTGCGTTAGCATGACTCTTTTGTTTGGGCATTGATTTACAATGTGACCTTCACCTTGACATTTAAAATACTTAATATCATGATTCTGAGTAGGAGTTTTAGTTTTACCATGAGCACCATGCATCAAAGAAAAGATTTTGATTCAATTTTAGGATTTTTTGTGGACTTCTCCTCTTGTCTAGCACAACTTGGCTTTTAAGAAGGTTTTCCCAGTGCCGACTTCATCACAATCGTGTACTCATTGGAGTTGTTTCTCAATTTTTATTACCATGTGCACCATATTTTTCATCTCTACATAATTGTTCAACTCTATCTTATTAGCAATTTCATAGTTTGAATCACTTAGAAACTTAGCCATTATTGTCTCCTGAACTTCCTATATATTGACTAAAATCATAGAAATCTCAAATCTCTTGGTTATATTTTTTGACACCTTGATTGCCTTATGTGAGACATTATAGTTTTTTGTACAAACTTCAGTAGTAATGACTTGACACAAAAATTTTTATCATTAATGTTTTCATCACTTTCCATGTTTCCACTAAGCTTTCTCTATTTCTCTGCTCCTTCCACCTAATTGATCCAACTAAACCATAGCATAGTTAAAAAATAATTTTTATTCCAAAATAGTTTACAATAAAAAATAAAATCCATCTATCTTTTGCATTCAAGATATGCCTCCATTTTTGCCTTGAAATGATAGAACCTTCATCTTAATAATACTCATGTTGTTGTCTTCTTGGTGTCTAACTCCTCGAACTCATCCATTTCTCCTTACACTATAAAATGCATGATTTTGTAAATAAATAAACTTTCAAGTAATTTTTCTTTTTCGTTTATCGATGTCTAATTAATTAGTGGTCAATTTTCATTTTTGGAATTTATTACGGAATTAAAGGGATAATTTTATAGGTCTAATTTGGTAATATGTTGAAATTATCGTAGCAGTAAAAGTTTGAAATAGCACTAGTTAAATTAAAGTTACCATGAGATAAAGTTGTAGATAACGTTTGGATCTCTGACAAACCAGAATTTAAGAATAAATATAATATACACTATAATATATATATATATTAAATAATAAAATAAAATTTTATTAAAGTTTTTGTAGAGAGCAACATTTTGATGCTAGATCGAGTCCCCTCTGTCCTTGTGGAGGATGCATTCATTTCTAACTTTATTTTCTTTAGTTTTTCTTTTTATCATGTATGTTTAAGTTAAAGTACAATTTCAAGTATGGAAACTCGAAATCTTTTGTTTTTTCTGCACTTATTAGCCAATTTATGTGTTTAGAGTGAATGTCGACGATTCCAATTCTATTTTCAAACTCTAAAACCCGTAACATCGCGGTTTGACCACAAAATTGGACCGAAGTGAGTTGCGCCCTCCTCTGCTTCATGCATTTCATGTCTTTCTTTATCACCAAAGTTCTTTCTTCCTTCATGTTCATCTAACGAGGGACTTATCAGATTCCTCCAACTCATGCATTTTTTTAATACAACAATGAAAAGCAATGTACAAAGGTTTCTCTTTTCTCTTTTTAAAAAAGGTAAATATAAAAAAAAAAAATCCTTAAACTATAAGATCAGTGACAAACTAACCCTTAAACTATTTTTATTTACAAACTAACTCTTAAACTATTTTTATTAATAAACCGACCATTGAACTATGAATAATTAAAAAGTAGCCCTTCTTGTAATGTCCTGTTTTTCTCATTCGTATTATTATTTTTTTTATACCCATTAACTTTTAAAACGTGTTTAACATGCTTCTGAAAATCTACAGCATAGTGAAATACTTTTGTCTTTTAAATACCTTTAATCAAATTCAACATAACACTTCAATATTTTGATCGTCTCCAAACTATTTAAACAAAATATACATTTATAAGCCACAACCAGGTCAGCCGTAACAACCACAAGCACTTCTGATGAGTATACTCCATCAGCTACGTTGTTATTCATGTTGAGTGTCAACTTCTTCATCTATATCACAAGATTCATCTATGAGTTTAACTATCACTCCTCATAGCATAACTTTAGTCCATGTATATTTTTGAATACTTTTGCAAAATACACATACATTTTGTAATATTTTATTGTGGCTTTGAAAACCTTTTTCACAGCGGAAGACTTTTACATAAATCACCTTGTAGTTCAAACATTTTATTCAAAAAATATTTCATGCGTATAAACATTCATCAAACTGTTATACAACAACACTTATTTACATTAAAATCTTTTTATATAAAATCTTTTATTATGAGTCATAAGCCTTGGGTCAAATCATCGTAACAAGCTCAAGTGCTTCTCACGAGTATGCTCCATGAATTGTAAGGTTATCCATAATGAATCTCATCATTTAATTCCTTACATCACAATATTCATCTATGAGCCTAATATTCAGCAAATAATGCTTAAATAATATAAAATGATATGCACCTTTTATAAAAACGTTTGCATTTCAATTTTCTTGCTTTTTTTTTTTTTTTTTTCTTTCATTCGTTCTTTTCTTTCTTGTTCTTTTTCTTGATGTTGAGACATGACACCAAAGTTGTAAATCATTAGGGGACAAGCCCACCAAAGCTCCATTGGGGCCAAAGCCACCAAAGTTTCATTGGTATCGTAGCGCCAAAGCTTCTTAGGTATCTTTCATTTGATCTTCAATCTTTCTTAATGAAAACATATGCATGTAAAATATTTTCGTTCTTTTCTTGAAAAATATGATGCATGACGATGAATGCATAATCATGGCATTCTCGAACAATAATATCATAACACATCCTCGATCAACGTCATCATAAATACTGTTTGTCAATTTCATCAAAACAATGTAATGTATCTTAGCATCTTGTGATGTAGGCCGTTTAGCCAAGCACTTGCAACCATTACATATCATGGAGTCTTAGCAAAAGTATTAGCAATAATCCAATTTATCTCTTGGAGTTGGAGGACCTATAACATGATAATCTTCACATTGGTACCATAACATAAATACATGTGCATATCCTTTTGTACACTTATCTAATTCAAGTGATTCTTGAACCAATAACTCCCTTAGATTATGTTTATTATCATATAAAATCAGTTTAGAAATCCAACTACTTTTGTCATGGGTAAAATATTCCAAACAGAACTTTTTCATTGTCTAATATTCAGTTTCATCTCACTGTTTACCATAAATTTTCAACATTCATAACTTTCATTATATATGTCCAACTGTCTTGATTCCAACAGTCATAGTTCCATTAAAATGTCTATTAAACATACTAAAATAGTTCTTAAATTGAAAAATCATTAAAGGTTGTTGGTTCTATCAAATCCAAAATTGCTAAGATTTTTTCAATTTTGAACCAAACATGATACTAATGCATAAACATCACTTTAATTGAGAAATCCTTCCATCAACTACCCAACATGCTCTCATGACATAAGCAAATATCTTTCAATCATAAAACTTGAGCAAAAAATCCAATATCATGATCCCTTCATCAAAACATTGAGCACCACTTTATAGTATCTATTTTCTTATTATCTTTCTACTCATAAACACAATCTCCTCTTAAACTAACTTAAAATTGTAAGAGAGAACTTCACTAACCTTTAGAGAGATGTTGGAGTCATGATTCTCTTGCTTGAGATTTGTAAGAACCAAACCACTCTATTTATAGAGATTTAAAGTGGTGACTCACCCCCTTGAGGTGTCACAAAGTTTACATATTGTTTCCAAATGTTTATGAGGTCTCAAGCTTCTCTTTTCCTTCATCAATTAGCAAGACACTTACTAAGGTGAATAACCTCATAAATGACATATCATCTTGTAGATGGTTTTGGTGACCTATCGCTTTTTCAATTGACCACTATTTTTTTCCCTAGATGATTGCACGACAAATCGAGGGCTTTTTATTCTCGATTTTATCTTGGCCCGGTCGACCACTCACTTAAACTTCAGTCGATTGCATGACTATTTTCAAAGGTAAATCCAATAGCAGATATCCACCATGGATACCCATACTTTTGCAGAAACCTATATATCCACTGCTGATACATATACATCCACTACGGGTGACCACAATTAAAGTTTGGTCGACAACAACATGACCTAAGAGCAATCCAAGTTTTGGATGATCAACCAAACATCCAGACCTAAGAAATATCCAAAGCCCTTACTTTCGCACTTAGTTCCGGACGCCTACAACACCCAAATTTTCTTTCATAAATCCTTCATTTCTCCATAAAATTCCAAGTTAATTCAAACCAATAACAATTAACCATTTTTTTTCAAATCTTAAATACCATAGTGAAATATCATTTTATATGAAATTGTATTTATAATTTCTCTGGTATTGCACTAACGTTCAGTAATTATGTATGAATGACATGAACATGATATGTATTTTCATAAAACATTCATTTTCATTTATTTATTATTTTCTTTCACTTTATCATTTAGGGGAGAGAAGGCATGACTATGAGGCAGGCACACACCATTTATGTCTCACACTACTTATGTCTCACACCTTTAGCAGACAATCCCAATATTAATGTGGACCTCCGTTAGCTATCATGCATGTCAATACATGACAACCTCACGACATTTGTTGAGGTCTTAATATAAAAATGAACAACTTGATTGATAGATAACCACAAACAATAGAAGCTTCACAGTTTACGGAATTAAATTTTGAACATAATAAAAACACCCCTAACGAATGAATTTACTCATAATTTTTAGACAACACAAAAAAATATAAGTGAAGAACAAGCTCTCAAAATTTCACTTTCATATTCTCAGGGATTACGAAGTTATACCCAAAACACAGAAAGGTTTCAATGCTTGGTGCCAAACTATTTTACAGATTCTGGAGTTAAAATGTACGACTCCATATCTCAACAAATGGATGAATCTTTACGTGTTGTTTTGATAGCCTTGTGTCTAGTATGTTTAGCAAACGTCCTCCAAATATGGTTGGAAAATACACACGGAAAAAGGAGATATACTCGAATGGGTGTAAGTTGGTCTGGAAGGCTACCTAATTACAACCTTCGAGTTCAATGGCTACCTTCAAGAAGGGAGCTCTCCAACTTGATGACTAGTGAGTTTCTTATAGCTTTCCTAGAGATTCTCCTCGTATGAACAGAGGGGAGAAAGCTGTGGTAGACGAATGCTTGATCAAATCTCACAAAGAATCAAACACAAGTAGACAACTCAATCAGATTGCTAACAATCTGGGTAGAAATTATGAATTTTGCAAGGGACTTGCAATGCACCCAAAGGCTTACAATTTTTGCTACTCAAAACTGAGTTGCTACTGGCCATAGAGTACCTTAAGTAGTCCTTCAAAATAGGGCTGATGTCCAAAGAGAAAATTACAAAAAAACCATCTCAAAATACCTTTCTCAGCTAGAATATGCTTCAGCCGAGAAAATACCATCTTTTTACTTTTAAAACAATCTACTAACTTATCATAAAGTAAGTAAAACTCTCAAATGTTTCTTTAATTCTTGACTATAGCAATGACCCTTTTGAAGAAACCTTCAAACTCCTTTAATTTAAATTGACTTCAACTAAGTGCAAAGGAATGTCGGCCATCACTAAAACACTTGTTTTATTCATGTTGCTAGATTGTTCCTCCAAGACATGTGAATCTTATTTTCTACAAAATAAAGAGAAATATAAAAATTTGTTAGCATCCTTTCTTGGGATCTCGAGATTGGACCCCATGACACATCAGGTCCTCATGCATGAAGACCATCGGCACCTTCAGTGAAGCCCTTATATGTGACAACCTCAACACCTTCAACAAGGCCGTGATACATGACAATGTCAACACCTTTAGGAAGGTCCGGACAATACCTGACTAACAAGCTTATGTCCCATAGGTCCAACCTTTGTGACAACCTATCCTCAAGCCCCACATAGCTTCTTTACATATATTCATTTTTGTTTCCATCTTTCTTACATGAAAACATATATATGAAAATCATATTTAGTCTTTTCTTGTAAAACATGATGCATGAGAATGAATGCAACATTACATGTATTTTAACATATCATCATAACATATTCTTGATAACATAATCATAACTAAGACAACATTTATCAACTAACATTATCACAATATCATAGCATATCGTCAATCAACATTATCACCCATAGTGCAACATATTATCAGTCAACAACACAACATTTTAACTATTAATCACATAATCACTCTATCATCTTGTGATGCAGGTCATTAAGCCAAACACATACATCATTACATACCTCATAGCTTCAACACCATTTAGACCAATATACTTAATTATTCTTTTGAGTTGAAATACATAACACATGATCATTTTCACATTAGTATCCAACTATACACATATATATCAAACGTGCATAATTTTTTTGTACACTTGTCCAACTCAAATAATTCTAGAACCTATAGTTCCTTAATGGAAAGAAAGAAAGATTTTCCATTCAAAGAAAGCAGAAGTTGCAACCACGAGGAGATGGTCCATTCCAAGCCATGGAGCACATCAATGACAATGCTTACAAAATTGACCTAATAAGCATATACGATAAAATAAGTGTTTCTTTTAAAGCTATTGACTTGCAGTAGGTGATTCAAGGACAAATCTTCTCAAAGAAGGGAGGAATGATGTGATCCAGAAAACGCACAAAGACAAAGATTTATTAGGAGGCATTGGAGACTGAAAGACTAAAGCAAGAACAAAGAAGATGAGAGAAAGTTTCCAACTTTTAGTGGAAAAAATCCAAGAGAAGGAGTTCACAATCAAGGATCCTAACACAGTGAATTTGATAAGCATTGGAGAGGAGAAAATAGAGGAAAATCAAGTAAAGGATGCAAAGAATTGTTATTAATCTGAAGGACACAAAAGAGCATGCAGCGCGCACCTTCCAAGAATCTAGCCACGTGCAATGCGCATCCAGTACTAGCAAGCCTGTGCACCAGTGCGCACCCGTTCAACAAGATGACAGCGTGCCCCACCCACACGCAACGTGCAGACTAGACTGCCTAATAGTCAGCGCCTCATCTTACTCGCGCACGACCTCCACACAGTGGGGTCATAATCATCAACCTAAAATCGAAATGTTGTAGAATCCAATTGGCAAAAGGGAATTGAAGCTTGAAATCGGATGTGAAAATTCAGAATCAAATTGCTTCTTTGTCTTCGGAATCCATCTGAGAGTCACTCCATGAATTTCACAGCTTAAAGATCTCCACTTGGAATCGAACGCCCTATATAACACCCCGCTAATGTTTCCTTGTATATCAATACAATTAATTTGTGGAATAATTAAAATATTACATTGCATGACGGTACGTGTTAAATTATGCCGTGTATATATTGTGTAAATATTATGGAAAATAAATTAAGTACGAAAATGTGATGAAAAGCTGTAATTGACAAATTCAGACGTAGGCGAACGAACACAGGGACAAGGAATGTCGTCCGAAAAAGCATGGAATTTTGTCCTAGCATTTTGGGACAATACAGGACAGGACTCCGTATCCAGATTCATTTGTCGCCTGTAAACGTGAGATTTCGGACAAACCCAGACGACGGCGGACGATAGAGAACGATGTGGCTTTGAATCTGTCTAATTTCTGCACATATTTGGATGCACGCAGATGAAGGCGAGAATGAATCCCTTCATCCGAAAACAAAAATTTGTCCGAGGACTGTACGATTTTGGACAAACGCAGATGTGGCCAGGACGACTCCTCACGTCCAAAAAGTCCTAGAGCTGCGAATAAAATAAGTTTTAAATGACAGATCTTGTATTGTTTTGCCATTTAAAGCACACTAGGGCAACAATGGAGTCAAACCCCACGCATGGACCACGCCCTCTCCACGTCGAAGAACGCCTCCCCCTCTCCGGTTGGTGTATGATTTTCTCTCTCCAGGTAAGGCTTCACCTTATAATCGCCAGAATCTGTCTACCTCTACATTCAATCTTCCTGCGTGAGAGAAAGTCTTCCTGTGAGAGAGTGAAACCTTCCGGGGAAAATTGTGAGTTCGTGTGATTTTTTCAGTGTGATATATGAGTGAAGTGTGAAAGTGAGGCTCTGTAAGCTGAGGATTTAGCTAGTACCTAGGATTTTTGCTGTCCGTGAAAAAATTCTTCAACAAAAGTAAGAATTGGGTAGAGTCTTGGCTAGTGGAGGCCCTACCCACAAGTAGTGTACATGCGTTGTGCTAATTCCTTTGTTGTTAATTCCTGCAATTTCCTTTACTGCAATTACTGCAATTCAATGCTTTACTTTGATAGAAAATTGATGAATGCTTACGGCTTGAATGATAATCTCTGACATTAATCCTTGTAGTATAGAATGATGAACTGAAGATCACATTATGATATGATAAGCATGAATGAGCTAGGAGTTATTCCATTGATGGTGATCCTGTTCTGTTGGATGTATTTTTATTGCCTTACTTGTTGTCACGATAAACTCGATAATGCTATTGTTCTGCCATTACTATTGTTTAAATACCTCTATGTTAACTAGAAGTTATGATTTCCTTAATCTAAGCACATGTAGATAACTAGGCTAATACTATGTTAATCTACTCTGCTAATTTGAGCATGTGTAGTTAACTAGATTAATTTCGTTAATTTGAGCATGTGTAGTTAACTAGATTAATTTTTGTAATGATGAAGTAAGTTGTTAGCTCAGTTGAAATTGTACCATTAACCATGCTTTATTTTTGAACATAAACTATCGTTAGTCCACGTACTTAGAATCAATTTACGCCATTAATTCTTAGCGATATATCAAGGATGTTTTCATTTCATTGTTACATCCATGTCTATCTAATATTAAAAGCATGTTAGTTCAATATGATGTTCATTGTTTATATTGCATCCATGTCTATTTAATTACCAGTTAAAAGCATGTTAGTTCACTATTTCGTTTGCCGTTTAATTCGTTATTAGAAGCATGATAATTCCCTGCTATGTTCGCTGTATATTTTGCTTTCAAAAGCATGCTAAATTGCCATTTTCTTTTACTGCAATGTTCTGAAAATTTAAGCATGTTATTCATATTCATTGTTTAAATTCATTGCTTTATTCGTTCTCTTTTATTCGTTTTAATTACTGCTATTCAATTATATACAATGTTTAATTATTGTTACTTTTTATACTGCTTCAACTGCATCGTCATAATAGAAACAAGTAGGGAGTGCTACCTTTGGGGTGGTACTCACATGCATGATGTGAGGAAAATGATAAATGAAAAGAATGAATGAAAGAAAAGAAAATGGGGAGTTAGGGGACGGAGGTGTAGTTCAGATCTAACCTGGTAGCTAAACTTATTGTAATACCCCGACTTTTTATATTAGAATTTAATAAGGATAATTGGAAAATAATTAGGGATATTTGGATTAATTAGATAATTATCGGGGTATTAACAAGGACGTATTCATAAGATTGTGACTTAAGGAATTTAAAATAAATAAAATGGAGATTTAGGTAATTAATATAAATGATGATTTAATAAATTAAATTATAATGATGGAGATAAATAATTAAGAAGGAAAATTAAAAGAAGAAAAAATGGTTTGGGGATTGGCTAAACTGGTTCATTGCGAACTGGTCCAGCGTGTTAAGAGGAGAGTGGCCTTTGGGCCATTCTGGCGAGAGGAACCATATGAGAGAAGGGAGAGAGCAAGGCGAGAGGGAGGGATGAACGCAGGCGATGGCAAAGAGGAAGAAGAGACGTAATGAGAGAGGACGATGACAATGAAGGTGGATCGAGATTGGTGTCCAGCATGCGGCTTGTTTAGCAGCATGGGCAGCGAGCATTCGCCTTTGCTCGGGTTTGCTGGTGTGGGCTAGGGCTCGGGTTTTGCTTGTGGGTCAGCAATGCCTGTGCCGATGGAATGGCAACGATGATAGGGCAGTGAGCGTCAAGTAGGGAGGGCGTCGGGTAGATGGCTGGAGGCGATTTCAACCTCGGGTCGATGGTTGGAGTCGGCGGGTAGGGTTTAGCAGCTGGGTCCAGTTTACAATTCGACCCAAACCGATCCTTTCTCCTTTGGTTTTATTTTGATGAATTGACATCGTGGAGTACGTGTGTGGGTATGGCCAGGGCATGGCCTATGGAAGGGCATGGTGAAGTGTGCTCTGTAGAGAAGAAAACTGAAGTGTGAGGGGAATGGCAGGTAGGAGATGTGCTCTCGGATGAGCTGAGGGAGGGGGTGATGCCGAGGAGAAAGTGAGGATGTGAGAAAGAGCAAAGTGCTCTCAGGTGTGGATGGATGCTCTGGAGACGTTGGGTTGCCAGGAGGAGTGTTGCTTGCTGTGAGGTATTCCTTCAGCTTTATCTTGGATTTTTATGGATATTCATGCTTTGTTATTGGACATTAATTGGATAAATACTCTCTATTGATGGAGGAATGTTCTCTGTTATGTTAGTCTTCAGTTCAATTATGCATTTGTGTGTATGTTGGTGAATGTTCTAGAAGATTGAAGCTCTGTTGCTTGAGATAATGTGTTGTGGTGTTTGATTTATTACTTTATGCACTCTGTTAGTTTTGGGGAAATTATGGAAATTCTGGAAATGTGTTCTGATAATTATGTGATATTATTGAAAGTACGCTGTCTTGGTAAGATTAGAATATCAATATTGAATTTGGATTATGAAACGCTATCAAGTGATGAATAAAGATTAAGGGTATAGATAAGGACAAAGTTGTTAAGTTGAGAATATTGGAATTGTAAGTGTTAAGGTTTGTAGGATTCGATGAGAAGTTGTTAATGATAAATGATTCTAATTGTGAAGGTATCGAAAAAAGATAGAGGATAAAGATTTGGTGCTAATGCGCGATAAAGTTTCAAGGTAAGGAAAATGGGTGTGTCTTGGCCAGTGGAGGCCCTACCCACAAGAGAGTGCGTGAGTTTTATGTTAGTTTCCTGAGATGCTTAGTGATAGTGGCTGTTAGTTGGTTTCTAGTTGATAGTTCGTTGGATGATTTACTGTTGTCATTTTCTTTGTTGATTTCCTTTGTTGTAGATATATCCTGTGTTGATAGTATAGATTCCTTTACTTTTAGTTGTTCTCTTTACTGGCGTGTGTTTCCTTTGTAGATAGTGTAAATTTCCTTTATTGTTAGTTTATTTTCGTTACTGTAAATGTTTTACTTGTTAGAAGTATGGGTGAATGCTTTGAATGATGAACTGAGAAGTATGAGGGAATGCTTAGAATGATGAACTGAGAAAAATGAATGAGCTAAGAGTTCCTTTAACCGTTATGTTCGTTGTTACTTACTTGCTGTCTTAAATTCTCTGTGTTAATTAAACTGTCATTTCATACATTTAGGGTATAGATTGTTCGAACCTATTATTCTACCATTACCATTGTTGATATCCATGTTAAATTAACTAGCATGTTAACTTAACGAGGCCTTAAGCATGTTTAAAGGTTAATCAATTAGAATCCTAATTGTAATTATTACTTGAGTATGTTAATTAACTTAATTAAAGTAATTAACTAAACTTGAATATGTTAATTAACTAGTTGATTAATTTACTAGTTTAACTAATTTACTAGTCATTAAATAACTAGTTATCTAATTAATAGGTGTTAATCACTCCCTTGAATTAACTAGGACAACACTCGATTAACTAGTTAAGCATGTTTTAACTAACTAGAATGATATTAACATGTTAATTAACTAGACATATTAATTATAAGGATGTTAATTAACTAACTAATTAACGATAACTAAACATGCTAAGGTAATTAACTAGGATAACTAACTAGAATAATAATCGAAACATGTAATTAGCATGTCTAATCAATTAGCAGCATGTTAATTAACTAGGTTATGCCTTGTAATTATCATGTAATTAGTATGTTTAATTAGCATGTTTAATTAACAATAATGTTAGCATGTTAACTAATTAAGTATGCCATGTTTAATTTATGTTAGCATGTTAACCAACCAAGTTATGCCATGTTTAATTAACTAATTAACTATAACCAATCCAAGCATGTTTAACCAAGTAATCAATTAATCTAAGTAGTGTTGAATTTCTTTGTTGAGATTCTGTAAATTGCCTTTTATTGCTTTGATATTCTATATATTGTCTCTTACTGCAATTTCATTTGCTGTAATTTCATTTGATGCTTTACTTTATGAGAGTTTAATAGAAAAGATGAAAGACGAATGAACTAAACGTGAACGAACCAAGAGTTTCATTTACTATGTAAATATATGTTTTTATCTTTCTTTTTGTAGCGCTACTTTACTGTCCTATGATTTCCGTAATGTGATTTCCTTGCTGTGAATTCCTTTGCTAATAGTTCTAGTTAAATTCCTTTGCCGAGCACATTTGAACTAGGTTATAAATCTTAAAATTTATTCAACATGTTCGCCATTTAGTTAGTTGTCAATTCATTAATTTAAAAGCATGATATTACAAGTATGTCGTTTTTTATATTCTGATAGTAAAAGCATGCAATCTTTTTAGCAAGTTATTCATATTCGTGGATCTCCATTCACAACTATACTTGCAAGTTTAATTATTGTCATTCTGTTACGCTTTATTGTCCAACATCATCGTTTACTTTCCCTTAAACATGCTAGTCAATTATTGTCATCTTCAATTATTGTTTACCTTCATTCAATGCGTTATTCAATGATTGTTTGTTTACATTTCTATGCGCTTTCAATTCCTGTTATTTAATTGCTTTTTTTTATACGCGCGATTCAATTATGGTCAACGTTACGTTATATTGTATCATGCATCATGCATTATGCTAGTTAGAGAATGTGTCATCATGCATCATGCTAATAGAAATTCAAGTAGGGAGTGCCACCGGGTGGTACCCACATGTGCATTGTGTGAGGAAAAAGGAAGAAAATTATGAAAATGATGAAAAAGAAGAAAAAGGGAGTTGGGGGGAGAATGGGTAGTGGGTCTAGTCTGTAACTAGTTGAAGCCCCTCCTTTGTCAGGTGTGAGAATTCTAGTTACAAGTAAAAGGTTAGATCCAACCACTATTCCATCATAAAGGAAATCCTCCAATCTTCAGCTCGAAGTACGAGTAAAGAACGAATGAACAAATGTAATGAAAAGATTGGTTTGGGTGGCCCCCATTCCAAAAGAACTAAAGAGAGTCATAAGCATAATTGCATTAAACCCTTTTTCCTTACTGGGCCATTAGGCTCACGTATTACTTGTGGTATAAGTGTAGGTACTTGTACGCGAAGGCAATGCATAGATCAAAAACAGGGATGAAGGATTTGCACGCACGAGACTCATGGCTGGTCAGGCTAAAGAGAGTAAAAGAGAACTCGGTTGTAATTAAGTTGTATTTAATTGTTTAGTTTTCATTTCTGAAATGCGGTATTTAATTGTTTAGTATTTCTTTAATATTTTACGCTTCCGCTATGTTTTAATAAATCCATTATGTTTTCACAAAAGACTTTACAGCTGCTTTCGCTATGTTTTAACGAAAAAAGTTTTAACGATCCGGTTTTGCACTCTGATATTATCTTATAAAGGTTTTAATAAAAAGTTTTGAATTTTAGTGAATTTTAAAAAGAAGTCAAAAAACTGGGTCATTACACTTATGTCCCTCCCTTGTCAGAAATGAGACTATCTCTACCCACAGGAGATTAGAAGCTGACCAAGACTATTCCGTCACACATGGGTTCCTCTATCTTTCGCTCGATGTACTAGTAATGGATGAATGAATGAATGAATGAACAAAAGTAAAGAAAAGATTGGTTTGGGGCAGTACCCATTCCAAAAAGAACTAAAGAGAGTCATAAAGCATAATGCATAACTCAATTCCTTACTTGGCCTTTAGGCTCACGTTTTAGTTGTGGTGTAGGAAACGAAATGATAATGCAAGGAGCAGAGAATGATGCATATCCCGTTGAGGATGCATATTATCCGGATGAATCGCGACCTGAGTAGGATTTTGGCTCAAAGAAAAAAGAAAAGAAATTTCTATTTTTAAATTGGTTTGATAAGGGACACGGTTTTGTAAATTATTAACTCTTATCCTAACCTTCAAACTATGTTTTGAGCATTAGTTAAATTTCCGCTTTTAACTATGAACTTTAATTAACGCATTTATTGTTTCCACTTGCTCTGATTTATTTACGCTCTTTAGACTTCCACATTAAACTTAAGTTTTAACTCTTACACATTTTAAGTAAATAAAAAAAAAAGAAAACATTTTTACACTGAAATTTAAAAAGGAAAAAGAAAAGTCAGAAAGTACGGATTTGACGCGGGGCATCACAGTTGGTATCAGAGCCATAACTACTCTTGTGCGATTCACTATGGATAACTCAGACTCGTCAGGCAAAGCTCCTCTGACTGTAAGTTTAATTTTACGTTATCAAAATGTTCCCTTAAACTGATTACGCTATAATGTGGAAATTTATAAAATTGTAAATGGCTGCAATGTCTCCCTTTGACTTATTACGCTACGGTATGAAAACGCATAAGATTACAAACGACTAAAATGTTTTCCTTAAACTTATTACTCTACTCTACAATGTGAAATTGTATAGCATTATAAATGGCTAGGAGGGGAAGAGGAAATATTTCGTGTGATGAGGAAGGGTCTCGAGTGCCCAGTCAGCGAGAGGATTACAGCCGAGACGAGGCTCTTGATCGTATAGCTGCAGTTGTGGACCACCAGTCCCAACAGATGGAGCGATAGTCTCAATTCATGGAGCATCATTTACAATACGTGGAGAGATTTATGGGGCAGGATCAGGGAAATGGTAATGGGAATCAACGGTCAATACCAATTCAGCTAGTTGAGAGGGAGGCTGGATGAGAGAAGTTTCAAAGGCTCAAGCCTCCCTGCTTCACGGGAATATCTCAGACATCACGGGAGCAGAGGAGTGGATATGCTCCTTGGAGGACAAGTTCACCTATGCAGATATTGGCAAGACAGAGAGGGTCAAGTGTGCCACCTATTTGTTGACGCACGAGGAGCGATTTTGGTGGGACATGGTCAAGTCCTCCCATGATGTTGCAACCCTTACCTGGAAAGACTTCAAAGAGCTATTTAATGAGAAGTATTTCAACCATATAGTCCAGACGTAGAAGTTAATGGAGTTCATACGCCTACCTCAGACTGGAATCATGGTAGAGTACGCTCAGCGATTTGAAGCGCTATCCCGTTATGCCCCCCATTTGGTGGTAACTGAAGAAAATAAAGTCCACCATTTTGTGCAAGGACTGAAGATCGAAGTTTTGGAAGGAGTCATAGGGGCTGGCACGGAAGGTGTCACCTATTCAAAGACTATGGCGAGAGCCTTAGCTGTTGGGGGAGTGAAGTTTATGGCAGCAAGGCAGAGGGAAGCGAGCCAGAAACTGTGGAAAGCAAATTCTAACCAGCAGTCATGAGGTGGTCCATCAACAAGCCGGGGATCTAAACGACCCTCTAAGGGTGGAGCACAGCAAAGATAAGAGACCAATGACACAGACACCCACTACCCCTCAACCTAATGCCTGTCTGAAATGCAAGAAGGTGCATCGTGGCAAATGCTTGGCTGGTTCAGAGAAGTGTTTTTCTTGTGGGAAGCCGGGTCATGTTGTCAAAACTGCCCAAACTGACTTAAGGGACAAAGAGGAGTGGCCCTGCGAGTCTTCGCCATGTATGGACCTGACCTGGACGACGAGCAACTAGCAGTTGTCGCAGGTACACATAATTTTATGCAAGAATTGTTTATATGTGATATTAATTATTCCCTAGTTGAATTAGGAGATCTTACCCTAGAATAAACAAGTTACCTAACTCTGACAGGGACAATCTATGTTAATAAGTGTGCCGCTTACGTCCTATTTGATTCGAGTGCAACGCACTCTTTTATTTCAACACGATTCTATGAATGGGAAAATTGCTTCTCCAACAGTATAAATTGTACGCGTCGCGTGTTATTGCATTCCGGTGACAATCTAATTACCGACGGAATTCTCAAGGCATTTACAGTGGAAATAAATGGCCGTTTATTTCAGGTTGACTTAATTATAATGGACCTAAAGGGGTACGACGTCATCATCAAATTAGATTGGCTAACTACACACCACGCGATCATCCATTGTAAGAAGAGGAAAATCTGCAATTGCCCTCAGGGTGGCGAGATTCACACTTTCCAAGGAACCAAAGAGAAAGGAAAATAGTTATCATCTCTGCACTCAAGGCAGATAAATTGCTAAAGGATGGATGTGATGGTTCCTGGTGAATGTGATCGACACCACCGCAAATCCTGAGACTAAGATGTAGGATGTTGCAATAGTTTGAGACTTCCTAAATGTTTTTGTCTACGATCCTCTCGATTTACCCCCAGACCACAAGATCGAGTTTGAGATCAACTTCCAGCCTGACATTGAACCCATCTCCAAAAACCTGTATCGTATGGCGCCAACTAAATTATGGGAATTGAAAGTTCAATTGGAGGAGCTGGTCACCAAAGGGTTTATTCACCCATGGTTCTCTCCTTAGGGCCTGCCAGTGCTATTTGTCAAAAAGAAAGATGGTACGATGAGGATGTGCATTGACTACCAGGAATTAAACAAAGTGACCATCAAGAATAAGTACCCGCTGCCAAGGATTGACGATTTGTTTGATCAATTATGTGGTGCCAGGGTATTTTCAAAAATTGACCTCCGCTCAGGCTATTACCAGTTGAAGGTCAGACCATACGATGTACCTATGACCGTATTTTGCACTAGGTACAGGCACTATGAATTCTTGGTTATGTCATTCGGGCTAACCAACGCCCCTGCAGCCTTCATGGACCTAATGAATCGGATCTTCCAGGATTATCTAGATAAATTTAGTATCATCTTCATTGATGATATCTTGGTCTATTCCTGATTGGAGGAGGAGCATTGTGAACATCTCTGGGTGGCTCTATCTATTCTTAGCCAGCACCAATTATACGCAAAATTTTCTAAGTGTGATTTCTGGCTAAGCAAAGTTGGCTTCCTTGGCCACGTGATCTCCGAAGATGTTATCTCAGTGGTCCCGGCAAAAGTACAAGCGGTTGTGAACTAGGTACAGCCAAAGAATGTTGAGGATGTGATGAGTTTCCTTAGGTTAGTCGGATATTACAGGCGCGTTATTGAAGGATTCTCTAAGGTCGCTCTACCACTTACTAGTCTGACAAAGAAAAATGCAAGAATTTGGTGGTCCAGCGATTGTGAGAAGAGCTTCCAATAATTGAAGCACAGACTAACAACTGCCCCTATGCTGACGTTGCCTGTAGAGGACAACGACTTTTGTATTTACTGTGATGCATCAAAGAGAGGGCTCGGTGGAGTTCTTATGTAGCACGGAAGAGTTATCGCTTATGTTTCCTGACAGCTTAAGCTCCATGAACAGAATTATCGCACACACGATCTAGAGTTCACTGTAGTTGTCTGCACTCTCAAAGTATTTAGGCATTATTTATATGGGCAGCGCTGTGAAATCTACTCATATCACAAAAGTCTCAAATATATTTTTACCCAGAAGGAACTAAACATGTGCAACAATGATGGCTTGAGTTCGTTAAAGACTATGATTGTGAAATCAAATATCATTCGAAGCAAGCCAATGTGGTTATGGATGCTCTCAGCCGCAAAGCTGCCGTGTTGAGTATACTATGTGAAGAAATGCCTTTTGGACTTCAGAAAGATTTACAGGAGCTAGATACGTAGATGGTTCCAATGTCCTTGGATGTGATATTAACAAGATTTACTTTGATGCCGTCCATTCTGGAGCAAATTAAAGAAGCTCAGAAGTGTAATAGTGTATGTGGGAGAGTAAGGTAGAACCCAAATCTACAGGAGTTTTGGGACTACTCTATGTTGGTAGATGGCCTAATCAAGTACAAAAACAGATGGTATGTGCCGAGCAGTACAACCTTGCAAACAAAGATTCTGCAAGAAGCTCACTCTTCTATCTTCTCAATTCATTCTGGTTGTAACAAGATGTACTGGATCTCAAGACATACTATTTTTGGCCAAATATGATGCATGACATTGCGGTGTACATAGCTCTGTGCCAGATATATCAACGGGTGAAAGCCGAACACCTAAGACCTGGTGGTTTGCTCCAACCATTGCTAATTCCAGAGTGGAAATAGGAGCATATCACAATGGATTTCGTTACAAGCCTGTCCAGAAATGCTAGAGGCCATGACACAATTTAGGTCATCGTGGATCGATTAACGAAGGTTTCACACTTCCTGCCTGTACCCATGACGCATAAAATGAACCAGTTTGCTGATTTATATATCAAGGAGATTATACGGCTACATGGTGTTTCAATTTCCATTGTGTCGAATCGAGATCCACAATTTACTTCAGTATTTTGGAAGAGTCTCAATAAGGCCATGGGTACAGTGCTGCAATTTAGCACCACATTTCACCCGCAGACAAACGGCCAAAGCGAGAGGACTATTCATACTCTCGAAGATATGCTTCACGCCTGTGTACTTGAATTCCAGGTTGAATGGGAGAAAATGCCTCCTTTGGTCAAATTTGCATATAATAACAGCTTCCAAGCCATGATAGACATGGCACCATACAAAGCACTATATGGAAGGAAGCGCAGATCTCCCTTACATTGGGACGAGGCAGGTGAAGCTACCTTTTATGGCCCAGAAATAGTGTAGAAAACTACAGAATCTGTGGCCATAATCAAGCAAAGGATGTTGGCAACCAGAGTCGTCAAAAGAGCTACGCAGAAAATCGACACTGACCCCTAGAATTTCATGAAGGAGATAGCGTATTCCTAAAGATATCTCCATTCAAAGGCATCGTTTTCTTCGGAAGGAGGGGAAAGCTCAACCCAAGATATGTGGGGCCCTATAAAATCACGAAAAGGGTAGGATCTGTTGCCTACTAGCTACAGCTACTAGACTCTATGGCGGGCATACTCAACATCTTCCATGTGTCAATGCTCAAAAAGTGTTTGGGGAATGCAGCCTTATTGAGCCCTGCCAAAGATATCGAAGTTCATCCCCACTTAGGCTACAAAGAAAGGCCTATTTAGATTATTGACTCCAGAGTAAAGGAGCTACGATGCAAGTGAATTCCGCTGATTAAAGTTTTGTGGCAAAACCATACCAGCGAAGAGGCCACTTGGGAGAAGGAAGACGACATGAGGGCCAAGTATACCAAGCTATTCAATTAGCTAAATTTTGGGGACCAAAATTTTTCAAAGGGGGGTAGTATGTAACACCCCGATAATGTTTCCTTGTATAGGAAAGGTAATTAATTTGTGGAATAATTAAAATATTACATTGCGTGATGGTACGTGTTAAATTATGCCGTGTATATATGGGGTAAATATTATGGAATAAAAATTTAGTACGAAAATGTGATGAAAAGCTGTAATTAAAAAATTCATATGCAGATGGACAACACAGGGATGAGGAATGTCATCCGAAAAAGCATGGAACATCATTTTAGCATTTTGGGACGATATAGGACAGGACTCTGCGTACAGATTCGTTTGTCGCTTGTAAACGCGAGATTTCAGACAAACCTAGACGATGTCGGACGATAGCGGAAGATGTGGCTTTGAATCTATCCAATTTCTGGATAGATTCGAATGCACAGGGATAAAGGCGAGGATGACTCCCTTTGTCCGAAAATGCAAATTTGTCCAAGGAATGTAGGATTTCGAACGAACGCGAACGAAGTCAGGACGACTCCTCTCGTCCGAAAAGTCCCAGAGCTGTGAATAAAATAGGTTTTAAATGACAGATCTTTTGTCATTTTGCCCTTTAAAGCGCACCCAGGCAACAATGGAGATGAACCCCACGCCTGGACCACGCCCTCTCCACATCAAAGAACGCCTCCCCCTCTCCAGTTGGTGTACGATTGTCTCTCTCCAGGTAAGGCTTCACCTTTTAATCGCCAGAATCTGTCTCCCTCTACATTCAGTCTTCTTGCGAGAGAGAGAGAGAATTCTTGCGAGAGAGTGAAACCTTCCAACGAAAATTATGAGTTCGTGTGATTTCTTCAGTGTCATACGTGAGTGAAGTGTGAAAGTGAGGCTCTGTAAGCTGAGGATTTAGCTAGTAGTTGGGATTTTTGCTGTCTGTGAGAAATTTCTTGAACTAAAGCAAGGATTAGGTGGAGTCTTGGCCAATGGAGGCCCTACCCACAAGTAATGTCTGTGTGTTGTGCTAATTCCTTAGTTGTTAATTCCTGCAATTTCCTTTACTGCAATTACTGCCATTCAATTCTTTACTTTGATAGAGAAGTGATGAATGCTTATTGCTTGAATGATAACCTTTGGCATTAAGCCCTGTACTATAGAATGATAAACTGAAGATCACATTATGATATGATAAGCATGAACGAGCTAGGAGTTATTCCATTGATGATGATTCTATTCTGTTGGATGTATTTTTATTGCCTTACTTGCTGTCACAATAGACTCAATAGTGCTATTATTCTACCATTACTATTGTTTAAATACCTCTGTGTTAACTAGAAGTTATGGTTTTATTAATTTGAACACGTGTAGATAACTAGGCTAATACTCTGTTAATTTGAGCATGTGTAGTTAACTAGATTAATTTCGTTAATCTGAGCATGTGTAGTTAACTAGATTAATATATATAATGATGAACTAAGTTGTTAGCTCAGTTGAAGTTGTACCATTAACCATGCTTTATTTTCAAACGTACACTATCATTAGTCCACGTGCTTACAATCAATTTATGCCATTAATTCTTCGTGATATATCAAGTATGTTTCCATTTTAGTGTTACATCCATGTCTATATAATATTAAAAGCATGTTAGTTCAATATTACATTCATTTTTTATATTACATCCATGTCTATATAATTACCGGTTAAAAGCATGTTAGTTCACTATTTCGTTCACCATTTAATTCGTTATTAGAAGCATGATAATTCACTGCTATGTTCGCTGCATATTTCGCTTTCAAAAGCATGCTAAATTGCCATTTTCTTTTACTGCAATGTTTTAAAAATTTAAGCATGTTATTCATATTCATTGTTTCAATTTGTTGCTTTATTCGTTCTGTTTCATTCGTTTTAATTACTACTATTCAATTATATGTACTGTTTAATTATTGTTACTTTTTATATTGCTTCAACATGCATCATGATAATAGAAACAAGTAGGGAGTGCCACCTTTGGGGTGGTACTCACATGCATGATGTGAGGAAAATGATAAATGAAAAGAATGAATGAAAGAAAAGAAAACAGGGAGTTAGGGGACGAAGGGGTAGTTCGGATCTAAACTGGTAGCTAGACTTACGCCCCTCCCTTGTTGGGAATAGGATTAGCTACCCACAAGAGGTTAGAATCTGACCAAGACTATTCCCTCACACATGGGTTCCTCTATCTTCTGCTCGATGTATGAGTAATGAATGAATGAATGAATGAACGAACGAAAGTAAAGAAAAGATTGGTTTGGGGCAGTACCCATTCCAAAAAGAACTAAAGAGAGTCATAAAGCATAATGCATAACCCAATTCCTTATTGGGCCTTTAGGCTCACGTTTTTGTTGTGGTGTGGGAAACGAAAAGATAATGCTAGGAGCATAGGAGGATGCGTTTCATGTGGAGCCTGCAAGTTATCCGGTCAAATCATTACCCGAGTAGGATGTGGCTCAAAGGAAGAAAGAAAGTAATTACTAATGTGAAATGGTTTGATAAAGGACTCGGTTTTGTAAATTATTAACTTTTACCCTAACCTTCAAACCATGTTTTGAGTATTAGTTAGATTTCCTCTTTTAACTCTGAACTTTAATTAACACATTTATTGTTTCTGCTTACTCTGATTTATTTACGGTCTTTAGACTTCCACGTTAAACTTAAGTTTTTACTCTTACACGTTTTAAGTAAATAAAAAGAAAAAGAAAAAAACTTTTACACGGCAATTTAAAATGGAAAAAGTAAAGTAAGAAAGTATGGATTTGACACAGGGCGTCACACCCTAACTCGAAATCGGAGTACCCACAGTGAAGCCATGTCTACCTCTCCAAAAATCGCTTGAAGAATCGCTCAAAAATTGATTGAAATCGTCTAAGGATCGCTGGCCTAATTTTTCCCCGTCTTCATAAAATGCTTGAGCTGTAGTCTGCTTTCAGGATTTAATTTTGATGGGTACTGGTCAAGGGCTCTATTGAACACTCGCTCGACCCCTCGGCCATTCGGTTTGCTTCCCAGCCGGTTACACTCTGCACTCATAACGAACAATTACCCGAGCACATTCTGTACTTAAACTTCTACACCAATAATCTGTTTATTTATATTTCCAATACTTAAAAATTTTATGCACTCCCACTAACCCAATTATCATCCTCAAAACAACAAATTAATCGGGGACTATCTTCCCGTATTTATTAAAGTCGTAAACCAGTAAGAATAAAACCCAAATAAATCATTCTAATTCCTTCACAATGACTGTACAGGTTGTAACTTCACTCAACTAGACATAATTATCAACAATTAACCATCAATTAAGTTTTCAAGGACAACCATACATTCACTGTAACGACGCGGTTTTTCGTTTCTTTTTAAAAATACGTGAAATTTAAAATTTTTCTTTTCTTTTATAAAACGATAGAAAACCTTTATAAAAATCTTTTAAATTAAAATCAGAGTGCGTTTCTTATAACCAGACCGTTACTACTCTTTCATTAGACTTGTTTGATAATCGTTATAAGTGTTAGAAAACTATAATTATAAAATCTTTTATGAAAACATAGTGGAAGTGTAAATTAATTTTTATTTGATAATGTAGCAGAAGCGTAAAATAAATAGTTCATTTACAGATAGTTAATTAAATCATTACTTTATATTTTACAATTGCTCTTCTCCGTTTCTCTTTACATTAATTAGTCTGACCAGCGACAAGTCTCGTCCGTGCAAATCCTTTGTCAGCTGCTCTTTGATTTGTTCTTCGTTTTCTCTCAGACTTTTACCTACATCGAAAGACATAAACTAATGAGCCTAATGCTCAGTAAGTGATAATACCTATCATAATACTACATGTAGTTTCAATTTTCGTCTTTTTCCTTATCTTCTTATCTTTTACGTTTTAATCATCTTTTTTGTCGTTTTCTTCTTATCTTTTTATCCTTTGCATTTTAAATCATCGTTTTCATCTTTGTTTTTTCTCCTTATCTTTTGTCTTTTTCATCTTAATTATTATATTTTATTGGTCGTTCTTTTCATTATTTACCTTCGATATAGCAGCAATGATATAATCTGAAAGACTGCTTAATCATTGGCCATTAGGTCCCGGCATAATCCAGGGACATTGCAGCAGATACGAGCAGCAACGGCATAATCCGAAAGCTTGCTAGCAACAATGGAATAATCCAAAAGCTCCTAGCGACCATGCCACAAAGGCTTAAACTGCCTCACGTCATATCATTGCCTTTTTCTCTTCTTTACTCTATTATGGCTTATTATTCGTTTGTTATCGGTTTCTTCGTTTGTGATTTGTTTGTTTGTTCGCTATTTGTTTCTTCGTTCGCTATTTGTTTCTTCATTTGTTTATTACGTTTTATGGCTTATGATTTTTCTGTTATATATATCTATTTCGTATGATGCTCGTGAATACATACAGTTTCTGAAAGCATAAATAAACAACGAAACTTGTCGTAAAAGCAGTAAACAATGAAGCGTGCGATTAATGACTGTAGGCATGCTGTAAAAGCAGTAAACAACAAAACATGCGATTAATAACTGTAAGCATGCTGTAAAAGCGGTAAACAATGAAACGTGCGATTAATAACTGTAAACATGCTAGGAAAGCGATAAGCAACGAAAATGCATCTCATATTCTTAAGATGTAGGGTCCAAAGACCAAAACAAATGCATATCACTTATCTCAATTCTTCACTCAACGCTTAATACTAATCTCTCTCCTTCTTAGTACCTTCACGTTTAGAAACATCTAGTCATTAATACAATCTATCCTAATTTCTCATTACTTAATAAAATCTCCTAAACTTAGATTAATAATTAATCTCTACATCATTTCCAATTATTTACATGTCATTGTTCAATTAATAGCTCAATTCTAAATCAATAGAGCATATTACCAAAATCTACAACTTAACATGTCATATCCAAGCAAAATAATACTTCTGTACAACCAATTTCCAACAACAGAACACTTCCATCATAGACATACTCATCATCCATACAACCAAGTTAAATCTAATATATTCATTCTTCACAAATAATAAAAGCAGTAGCTAAACAATTTATCATCGGCATTCCACACAGTGATTCCATTTATAAACCAAGCAGAAACATCATCCAACAACAGGTTAATATATTTCTTTTTTTACATTTCAGATAACTCCAACAGAGAACAAATCCAACTTAACACACACTTCTAGTTAACAGATTATCTCATCCAATATATACATGCATTTGGAAATAACCAACAGAGAGCTCACATAATATAACCCAAAACCCACATAGCACCGATCCTAACCAAACAACTTATTTTACAAGATAATGATAGGTTATCACAATACACCCAAATGTACAGAGTATATGCTTTATATCTCAATAACCAACAACTTATCACACCCAACCAGATCCTCCAACTACAGCATATATTCAACTAAACATTCCAGACTATTACAGGACATATAATCACGTCACTGAATCAAAATCAACAGTAATTTATTATCCATTATCCATTAGCAAATCTATTCCAACAAAACAAACAACTACAATCTAAGTCACAGAGTCACAGGACATATACAAAGGAAGGAATCAACTACGACCCAAGTCAACTTACAGAACATATAGACAAAGACCATCACAAAACCAGCCAACACAGCAGCAACCAATATTATTTCCAATAGATTATCCCTCGGCAGAAACCCACATGAACAAAACCAATTTCAACAGAGTATTTATCTAGTCCACAAGGCATTAATTATCAACAGAACATCAACAAGATTTCATCAACAGAGACTAAATCAGAGAACATACAAGTCCATTACCTGTAGACTTCTCCTCCTCAACATTCATAGCCCTTGGCTCCCACCATTTCACCCAAGCACTCGGCCCTCCTCTAGCTCCAGAGAGCACCAATGGCTGATGAATACCCAAGACCTCCTACTTCTCCAGTTCTAGAACACTCCTGACACTTTTCCTCTGTTAATTTATTATGCCCTTGCTAGAAGAAAACATTCTGCCACTTAGAGTGTAGCCTCTTCTGCATGCCCGACCATCACACCCGAAGCCACCGATAGCACCCAGCTTTTCCAGAGTGTTCCCCACGCTGAGTTGTTGGTTTTTTCATCACCGGTTCGAAACCAACCATAAGCTGGACCCAGGCCTTTGGCCAGTCCAGCACAAAACGCGAGCTTGCTTGTCGTTTCGTCACGAAATTGCCGATCCTGCTCCTGACAGTGCCCTCCTACGAACACTCGGTCAACAGAAAGCAAGGAGAGGGAAGAATCAGCTAAACCTACCACGATTTGACGACGGAAATTGCCACGGTAGAAGCTCCGATTCGTCCTGCGAAGCCTCGCCTCCCGAGCCCTAACCTCCCCCAACCGACCATCGCCGCCACAGCTCGACAACCCATCATGAAGGAGCCACCTGAGCGCCCCGATCTCTCCGCAAATTCTTGGTCTTCATCTCCCTCTCTCGGGTTAACTCTCAGCCTCTCGATCCCCCTCTCTATCTCTCCCCGATTCCTCACTTCAGAAACCAAAAATAACCTATTTTCTCTTCTTCATCTGATGTCCAGCCAGACCGGCTGGTCACACAAATTGAACCCACGTGAACCGCTTGGCTGAACCGATTCTCCTTCTCTAATCTCCATTAAATTTCCCTTAATCCAAATCTTCCCCAATCAATCTTCAATTAATCCCTCAATTACATTTTTACTTAATTAATAATTTCCACTTAATTAATAATTTTCACTTAATTTTTAATGCAAATTAATTCCCACTTAATTAATAATTTCCATAAATTAAAATATTATGAATACATCCTTGGTAATACCTCGATAATTATCCAATGAATCCAAAAATCCCAAATTTCTTTTCAATTATCCTTATTAAATTATGATATAAAAAATCATGGTATTACATTAACCCTTTTCAAAATAATTCCATAGATATTATCAAAATACGCCACAGTCTCCAAAATATATAGTTGTTGTTTTTCATTCTATACATACTACTGATCAAAATAAGGAAAAGAGTCCATAATAAGGGAAAGATCACTCTGTAAGTGCCTTCCCCTTTCCCCTGCCAATCACTTTCGGGCAACATTTTGCAATATGCCCAATCTTCCTTCACTTGAAGCACCATTTGGATCCAGCCAAAGAAGGCTCCAGATGACATTTTTTTAACTTCTTGCATTGGTTGATCTCCAATTTCATCAGAATGTTTTTCTGCCTTGATGGCTCTCCCTCCTCTAACAATCTCTTAATCCCCCGTGAGCTTCCTTCCCTCACGTCATGTTCTTCCACATACTTCTTTAACTTCCTGAGGCCCTCTAATTGTTGCTCGATTATAATAAATAATCAAGAAATGAACTTGTTCCTTTCCTGGATATTTCTCCTCAATTCTCGTTCCAAAGCACTTTCCTAATAATTAAGTAACATTCTATAAAATTTACAATTAAAATCTAAGATAGAACCACACTTACAGTTGAGGAAGTATTTCCACGTTGAAAATTGTGTTGGTAAATAGTCTGCAGAACCGATTTTAAAAACTTAGGTGCTCTGATACCAACTGTAACAACCCATTCCTTTTTCTCTTCAAAATTTAAAAATAAAACACGACATTAGGCCTTGCTTTTTAAAATATTTATTTTTGAAAACAAAAACATAATAATACTTATTACAAATCATTTTCTATATAGAAGGTCCGTTTTTGCTCTTATAAAACCAAACCCTTTTTATCATCCGTTTATACTTTGTTTAGCCAGTAAAATCTCACTGTTAAATCCTTCATCAACTACTTACCTCCTCGATAGTGTGTATACCTACATCATGAGATAAACCATGTGCCTAACATTTAGCAAGGAATAGAATAAAATATGATGCATGTTCATGTCTAATTATGTCAGAAAGGAATCCACCATTCCTGTTCTTTGCTCACAGTCATAACATTAATCTAGGAGATTGGAGATATTTCCTATAGGGAGAATAGTTGCATCCTCGGGGTTTATCCTATAACGACCCAGTTTTTTTTACCTTTTAAAATCGCATAAAATTTAAAATTTTTTCTTTTCTTCTGTAAAACTGCGGAAGACAATTCTTTTATAAAACCATTTTTACAAATTGTAGCAAAAAACTTTTATAAATAAAACCAATCATTTGAAGAATCCCATAAATAAACCTTTTACAATATCTTGGCAAAACCTTTTACAATCATTTTCTTTTAAATGCCTTTAGCCTAACCAGCCACAAGATCCGCGCGTGCAAATTCTTCATCAACTACTCCTTAACCTGTTCTCCTGTTCTCGTACGTGTACCTACATCGCAAGACTCAACTAATGAGTCTAAGGCTTATTAAGTGATATAAAATAAAACTGTACAATGCATATGTCATGCAGCTTTTAAAATTTGTTCTCAAATTTTGTTTTTGTTCCTATTTCTTTTCTATTTTTCCTTTTCGTTTTCTTTTAGCGTTTTCTTGATCTTCACTTTACTTTACTGTTCTTTCTTTACTTGATCTTTATTTTGCTTTATCTTGAAAGGCATTGGAGATGTCTAAACTTGATGAGGAGGAGCAACCAACTCAACCTCACATCCCCAGATGACCCCTTTATATTAATCTTTGTCTTAATCTTGGACTTTTTTTTTTCTTTACCTTGAAAGGCGTTGGAGATGTATAAACTTGACGAGGAGGAGCGCCCAATACAACCTCACATCCCCAGACAACCCATTTATAATATTCTTTATCTTAATCTTGACGGGGACGAGCGACCAACCCAACCTCACAACTCGTCACACCCATTTACATTCATTTCTTTACATTTCATAACGTTTAGTTTCTTCTTCGTTTCCTTTTCAAAACCATCCATGAAAATCATTTTCGTATCTTTTGAAAACCATGATGCATGATACTCGTGAATGCATACAATCTCTATCATATGATTAAAGGAATCTAATAAAACAACCAACATACAATTCACAGATTATACTTCATAAAACGGTAGACATGCTTATAAAATAATAGACATACAATTGTAGTCATGCTATTAAAATAGTAGACATGCTTTAAAGCAATAGACATGCTCAACATTCTATTATTCTAATAAAGTAGTAAACAAATCAATATGCATCTCCTATTCTTGCGATGTATGGACCCAAAGACCAAAGCATATGCGTATCACTTACCTACAGTCTTTAATGAAATTATGTCCTTCGTTTTAGTACCTTCAAAACCATTTAATAAACTATCATCAAAATCACATATTACAACTTCCCTTCCATTGTTCATTATCCATGACGATTTCAACAGAGCAGTAATTAGACAGAGGATCATTTTCCCAATTACAGAATATATTTGTAACATCCTGTTTATTCTTTCGATTTAAAACCCACAATATTTGAAAACTTTTTCTTTTAAAATCATAGCGGAAGACTTTTCATTTGAAAACTAGCTTAAATAAGAATTTCATAAATAAATTCCTTTTTGTTAAACCATTTATCACTTAAAACATTGCAACAGCGGAAGACTTGTATTTCAAATACTTAAAGAATTTAACATCATTTGAAAATCTGCTTAATGTAACAAAACACCATAACAAAGTGATTCTTTCCAAACATTACATTTCTTCTTGAAACCTTTTAGCCTAACCAGCCGCCAAGCCCGCAACGCATAAATGCCTGATCAACTGCTACTATATTTGATCCTTTGCATACTTACTTCACAAGAGGAATAATGAGCCTATTCCTAGTAAGGAATATAATCATGAAATGCAATCTTAACCTCTATGACAATTCTACATGCTTCAGTTTCATATACTTGTAAGTTGGGTGAGAGCAACCTCTTCAGTTTCCGAACTCACCTCTTAGATTGTTTTTTACATGAGAGCAATCTCTTCAGTTTCCGAACCCAGTAAAAATAGACCCACCTACATTTACATTCATTACCGTTTATCATTTTATCGTTAGGTGAGAGCAACCTCTTCAATTTCCAAACTCACCACTCATTGAGTAAGAGCAACCTCTTCAGTTTCTGAACTTACTCAAACGAGCTGTTTCTACGTGTGAGCAACCTCTTAGTTTCCAAACCCACGTAGAAACACCATTCTTATCTTTATTATTAGCCCATGAAATGCATGACGTACATTGTATTAACATATCTACATGAATGTTACATACAACAGTTCATATATTGCAAACAATAATGTAAACAATTAACAAACAATACTATACTTCAACTATAACATTAATACTAAACACGTTCCTATTACACTATAACGTTATACTTCTAATCTTCTATCCTTGACATATTATTTCTAACTTAGTCTTAAATAATATAAGCACTATTCTATGGTATTTTCCACTTAAATATTAATTGGGGTTCTGTACTAATTAACTATATTAGATTTAATCTAATTTTTCTATATCATAGACTATCATCTTAGAAAACTATTTTCATCATAATTGTCAGTAATCTAATGTAGGAATATAACCTAACCAGATAACAATCAATAAAACTAACATATAAATTTACACAAAAACCCTACTACTGCGATGTAGATCCTTTTGGACAAAACACAAGCTTTATTTCTTACAATATTCTTACAATATCCAAATACGTCCAATTACGTTCAAATATAATTTCTCATTGGCTAACACTTGAATTATCCGACTATCCATAATCTACCCCATAATACTCAAAGTATTTATATATTCTACAACTTCTCTTCCACTTTATTCTTTTATTAAATCCAATATACTCCAAAATATAATAAACCTTACAACTTCAATCTTATTATATCCAAGTATATTTTCTCTTACTAATCCACTAACTGTCAATCCCTAATTCAGTCCTAATATCATCTTTTCTAAATCCAAGTGTCATCACTCATTTCATGATAACTCTAATCTTTTCCTTAAACTAATTAAGAATATAACGGGGTACATAATTCACTTATTCCAAATGTATTTCTCTTTACCAATATTTCTAAACAGTCCAATTCAACTCCTAATATCCCAAAATCATCACCTAAGCCTTGTGCTTATCTCAACGAAAATTTGAAATATTACAATATTCTTATTCCTCAATGTCTAGTAATAACATCCAACAGGGTTCATTCATTGCATTTCCTCACCCTTATGCATAAAACAATGGCCAACAATAAATGTTAAATCAACGGAACATAAATCCAAGTTTTAATCATCCATTAAACACAATATGCATAATTTAATCCAACTCCATCACTAGCCCAAAATAATAGAACATAACCCTCCACCATAACTAAATTGCACGTGAATAAACCATTTCACATAATAAGACTTCACACAATATTCATCCAAGAGGCATCACAACTTAACATAGCTGAGGATCATCGGGTACAACTACATATCACAACCCACAATAATAACCAAAATAGCAACAAAGGAAACAAGGAGCACACAACACCTGAACGACAGAAACCAAACTATCCAGCAGTGCATAACACTAATTTTTTTGTTATTCTCTATGGTACATTCTTCACAAAATCCATAAAAATGAAGGAATTTCTCTTTACCTAAAGGAAACTCAAGAGGACCCGAGAGCAGGGAATAGGTTAACCTGAATCTCTCCTCACTCATCATTGTTTCTCAATTTCTCCCATGCATAATAGGACAATTCATCGCACGACAATCAAAACAAGACCCAAAGGAAGTCACCTGCGTCAATACCTATCATTAATCAGAAACATATCTTCGATAAGGCATAATCATTCTTCATCTTCTACATTTAACAACCATTATCACATAATCCATAAAAACCAGGGAAGAGAAAAAACCATCTTACTAGAGAACACCCGAGAGTAGGCTCACTGTCTTCAGAACCATTCCTTCAGCCCACACAGAAGCTCAATTTTTGTTCATCGCTCTCAGACGCCACTCCAGACAACACACTAGAGAGCATCACTCATAAATCTCCCATAAAATAAAAATAACACTTCACAACTGCCAATACTTTATAAACAGGGAAGGATTTCTTTACGGGGATGGACAATCACACACACCAAGGGAGGTTGTCCAACCAGCTTAAGCTGCGTGGAAAGCTCATCATTACCTCGGGAGAGGAGAGGAACTATTATTGGAGGAGAAAAGAAATGGCTTATAGAAATAGGTTTTTTTGCTTAAAATAGACTTTTCGGTCGAGTAAGTCGACCGAACCCTCGACCGTATTGCGTCCAAATACCCAATTTTGTTTCTGATTTGTGTTTTTGGTCGAACCTTGCGACCGCATCGCAACCGATGACTCAACTGCAAAATCGATGTACAGATTCAAAGTCTGATGTTTTTTGGTCTCTATATTCGACTTCATCCACGACCGCATTGCGTCCGAAACTACAAAATGTAATCCTAAATATGTTTTGATCGAATTCTCCTACACCAACTCCGACCGCGGTATGACCAAAAATGCAAGGACCAATCAGTGATGTATTTTGGTTGCGATACTCGACCACAACCCCGACCTCAACTCGACCAAAACATCCCAGCACCTACTTTCCTCATCTCCAAACGCCATCGTTCCATTAAAAATAAATTCTTATTTTTATTCTTTTTATTTTATTTCAATTACCACTTTTATTCAATTGCTCCCTATTTAATTTACCCCCAATAAATCTTAACCAAACTCCTCACTTCACCACTTTTAATAATTTCCTTCCATTAAATACTCAATAATTATCTGATTAATCAATATAATTATACGCCAACTTATTATTTTCTAAACTTATTTTTGGGGTAGTACATTCCATAATAAAAATTCTCCAAATAATCCTATTATATCCAAATTAATTTCCCAATTATTTTTACTTAATTCCTTTACAGGAAATCGAGGTATTACATATCCTAGGCAGAACATGTGTAACACCCTGACTATTTCAGTTGGAGAATTATCAGAGTATTACCAAGGACGTTCTAGAGCATTAAGTCTAGGGGTATTTCTGTTACATTTTTCCTTGTTTCCGTGATGTAATTAGACAAAGGGGTGATTAGGATATTACATTGTGTATTATTACTGTCAATTTATGACATGTACTTATGGGGAAAGTGTTATGGGGTAAGAGTTAAGTGAGAAAATGTGAGGAAATGTTGTCCAGGGCGTTTCCAGATTCTTGTGGATGACACTGCAGACGAGTTGTCTCATCCGCAAACGCATTGCACACACAAGGAATGGGTTGGGATGACTCAGGACGTGATTCTGTGTCCTGACTACACTGTGTCGCAGACTTTCGGACAAGTCTGGACAAGTGTGGACGTGGACTAGTCACGTCCGATTTGAATTTGTCCAAATCCTAGATAGTTTCGGACGACTACAGACATGGAGTAGCCTCGTCCTATTTGCCTCTGTCTGATTTTGGGACACCTTTGGACACCTGCGGATGCTACGTTCGAATGCCATGACATGTCCAAACTTCGCTTGCGGACGGTACAAATGAGGGTGGGGACGCCTTTCCCTGTCCGAAGAAACCATTTAGCCTGTGAGATTTTAGCCTTACGGACGAATGCGGATGAGACGAGTGAATCAGCACTCGTCCGAAATAACCCAATTCAGCATAAATTTAGGGATTTAAAATATGGTTTCTTGTCATCTAGTCATTAATTGATGACAAGAATGACTCCCCTCCCCCTCCCTAGACGACGAAGTCACCCTCCCTATGCCGGTAGCCGACCTACCCCTGCTTAGAGCCTCCCTCCCCATGCTGGTCATCATTTCCTCTCCCCCTACACACACGAAGTGTCTCCCTCTCCCAGGTTAAGCCTTCCCTCGCTTCCTTTCTATTTGTCTTATGTTGTGTTTCCTTCTACGAGAGAGAAATTCCAGAGAGCGAGAGAGAGATCTATGAGGGAGCTCCTGTGTGTGAGCTTCTGAGTGTATGTGAGTTGAGTGGTAGAGCTAGAAGCTGCTCCCTGCTGTCGTGAGTATGAGCTGTTGCTTGCTATGGAATGGCTGCTATCCGTGAGTTTAGTATCTTCATTAGTGGTAAGGACTCGGGTGTGTCTTGGCTAGTGATGGCCCTACCCACAAGTAGGTGTGCGTGAGTAGTATTAGTTTTCCTTGGATGATTACTTGTTGTGCTTTCTTTGTTGAATTCCTTGTTGTTAGTTGTTTCTTTTGTTATTGTTCTGTGACATTTTCTTTAGTGATTTGCTCTGTTTCCATTGTTTCAAATGTCTTATGTTGATGAAAGAGTGATGAACGCTAATGTCTAAGGGTGATGAATGTTCAAATGCGTGAAATGATAAACTCTTGCTGAATAGTTACGTGCTGTTAATTAAATATTTCTGTGAAGCTTCCTTCATTTTGTGTTATTGACAATGATTGTTCAAGCACTTGAAATAATAAACCAAGACATTAACCGCTTGACTAATCAACTAGCTAGCATAAACACTTGTAATAAGATATTAATTCAACTAAAATGTTATGTTAAGCTTGTGAATTTAATTATGTTATACCTTCTTGAGCATGTCAACAATTATTGAGCCTGTCTAATCAATTAGAGAAGCATGTTTAATTAACTAGGAGCAACTATAACTAATTATTGAGTATGTATAATTTACTAGTTTAACTAATCAACTAATCGTTGAATAACTAGTTATCTAATTAATAGTTGTTAATCACTTCACTTGAGCATGAAATTGATTAGCATAATATAAGCATGTTAACAATAATTCTAACTAGACTCATGTTAATCCATTAGAATAACTAACTAGAAGTATACTTGAAATCTTTTCTTGAGTATGTAAACTATCTAGTTGAGTGTGTTTAAGTTGCATGATTCTATCTTGATGCATGACAATTAATTAGAATAGCTAACTAACTAGAATGATTAAGTAAACAAGCATGTTAATTAACGAACTTAACTAGAATAATTAGCATGTAATTAGTGTGTGTAATTATTATGTTTAATTAACTAACTAGAATAAAAGCATCTAGGATAATAATCGAAGTCTTTACTTGAGCATGTTAATTAACTAGGACAACAATTTGATTAATTAGTTAGTATGTTTAATTAACCAACTAGAATAACTAGTAGTATGTCTGTTAATTAACTAGAATGAATTGATTAACCTAAACATGAGCATGTAATTAATTAGGATAACAGAAGCATGTTAGTCTTTCCTTTGATTATATTATGCATGTTAATCCTTTACTGTAATTTCCTTTAAATCAATTATATTGTCTTTTGCTGCAATTTCCCTTACTATGCTTTACTTTACTAGAAAGTAGAATGATAAAGAAGATGAAAAGAGAATGAATTAAACGTAAATCAGTTAAGGGTCCCAAGGGTCTCATTTATTATGTGAATGTATGTGTTATTGTCTTCTTGGTATTGCTTATGACCTTGTTCATAATTAATTGTCCCTAGCATGTTATTTCGATTAAACCTAAGCACAACTAGTTAACTAGGATAATTAACTCGAATGATAATCGTGATCTTGAGCATGTTTACCTTGCATGTATGTTATCCTAAAATGCTTAATATGTTTAGTGTAATTGTGTTCAAATTTCAAGCATGTTTCCATGTTTAGTTTAGTTTAGTTTAACGAGCATGTTAGTTTAATTGTAATTCATTGTATGTTTACCTTACCGTCTCTTATTATTCATTCGCCGTTTCAATTTGATACAATTGTTAATTGTTGTGCACTTTTAATTTCCATTATCTGTTATATGCGCTTTCAATTACAGTTACTTTCATTTCAATGCGCACTTCAACTATTGTTAATGTTATGTTATAACACATCATGCATCATGTTAGGATGAGAATGTATGGTCATGCATCATACTAATAGAAATGAATAGGGAGTGCCACCGGGGATGGTACTCATGCATGCATTGAGTGAGGAAAATGTTAAAAATGAATGATAAAACAAATGGGTAATCAGGTCTAGTCTGGTAACTAGGTGGAACTTAGTAAGTACCAAGGAAACTAGTCCATAATGGGGTCTAATCTGGCAGCTAGGTAGAACCTAGTATGCTCACAGGAGGCTAGTCCATAATGGAATGAATGGAGAGTTGGTGGCTAGTGGGTAGTCCAGTCTAGTCTAGCAGCTAGGCAGAGTCCCTACCACGACAGGAAAGGGACCTAGTTTGCATACAGGAGGCTAGTTCGATCAAATATACCACCCCATATGGGTCCTCTAATCTCCCGCTCGTAGTACGAGTAACGAACGAATGAACAAAAGTAAAGTAAAGTAAAGTAAAGAATGAACGAATGATGTAATGAAAGGATTGGTTTGGGTGGCCCCCATTCCAAAAGGACTAAAGAGAGTCATAAGCAGATAATAAACAGATAATGAAGCAGGGATGAGGGATTTGCACGCGCTAGACTCATGGCTGGCCAGGCTTAAATGAAGAGAGAAAAATAGTTGAAATAAATTGTGTTTAATTGTTTAATTCTTTCATTAAGTATCATTCATTAATTTATTTATACTTCCGTAATGCTTTAAAAATAATTTTATAATGCTTCCGCATTTTATTAATTGATTTTCATAATAAGTTTAAAGAAGGGTTAGTAGCAGTCCAGTTTAGCGTCGCACTCTGACCTATTTTAAAAGCGATTTCAACGATTTATAAAAATTTCAAATTTTCACGCATTTTGAAGGATTTATGAAAAATCAGGTCAGTTACAACAGGTCACCCAATCCCTACATGGGAAGGGATATATCATCATGAAGCTCTCCCAGGCATCACCGTCACTAAAATCCCCAACATCCAATTCCTCTTTTACAGTCATTTAATCTATTTCTCTCCCATACAATGCATGCTCTTTCTAATTGTTTCTATCATCATGATGCATGTCATGCTTTAATCTCGACAATATATATATATATATATATATATATATATATATATATATATATATATATATATATATATATATCAATGCATTTAAATCCACATATATGAAAATAGGGAAAGCACGCTTAACTATGAAGCAGGTTAATTACAAGCAAAGTAAAGAACCATTTAAGTATGCAACTATAATCTACGCAGTTCATTATTCAATCAACAAAGTAAAATAGAGAGCAAGAACCAAAGTGAAGTAGTGGGAATCAGTAAAACAGGGAACAACAATAAGGCAGGGAGCAAATATGTAACAGAGTGTGTGTTCCTAGACTATGCCCACTTCTAAAACTTGACTCGACAATTAAATTTGTGGGCGTCTGTTGCTCATCACAGAATGTCCTCGACGGATACCAGCACTTAAGTACTAGTGGCTGTGGTATCACATATTTAATAGAGCTATGTTTATTTTTGCACGAACCCTAAATTTTTTGCAAAAATTTCTCTTTTTCGACAACAAAATAGACCCCCATCCAAGTGTTTCTCTCGGTTTTTGGACCTCAAAATCATTTTCCCTAAGTAATCAATTATTTTCCCTCCCAAATTTCAAGTATAATAATCACACACCAATTGTTTTGGGTAAAACAAGTTTCGTGCTTATGGGAATTTATATTTTGTCATGAAAATTTAGTTTCATCCATTTTTATGCTTTTTTTCATATATGTAATTCCCCAACTTTTTACATCGAATTTAATAAGGATGATTGAAAAGAAATTGGGGATTTTGGGATTTATGGGATAATTATCAGGGTATTACCAATGACGTATTTGTAATTTTATAAATTATGAAAATTTATTGGAGAATGATTAATGATTAAATTGGAAAGAGTATATAATTGGATATTAAGTGAAGGATCAGATTAAAGGAAATTAAAATAGAGGTTATGGACTAAATCAGTTTGGTTCGGCTCAATCCGAGAACAATTATGTGGTTCAGTTTTTAGTAAAATGAAGAAGAATAAAATGATATTTATTGGATTAGTTGGGATTAAATGTTAAAGGGGATTAATTGAAGATTAATTGAGGAATTGGAAATGAAGGAAATTAATTGCCAATTGGAGATAAGTATATATAAAGTAAATGGGATTAATATAAAAGAAAAATTGGATTAAGGTGATGAGGAGGGCAGAACCAGTTCAGTTGAACTGGTTTATGCTATGTGTTTTGGTTCTAGAAAATAAAAGAAGGGAGATTTTGTATTGGCCTTCAGCCATTCGCGAAAATGTAGGAGAAAGAGAGAGAGGAAGAGGGAGATGGAGACCAGGTGATGGAGGCGACGAGGGGGAGCTGACGAACGGCGACGGCGAAGATGGGTCCAGCAAACAGCTAGGTGGCGTGTGGTCGCGCTGCTGGCTGCGTCGTGTGTCACAATTAGGGCTTGGGAGGTGAGGCTTCGCGGGACGAATCAGACTTTCTTCCGTGGCATTTTCCTGCAACAATTGATGGTATGTTTGGTTGATTTCTTCCTCCTCCTTGGTATTCTATCGTTTGGTCTTTAGCTGGGACCGATTTCAGGGGATCGGATCTAGCAATTTTGCGAGGAGCGTCAGGGAGAAATGGTGGTTCGTGCTAGATCTGCCGAAGGCTTGGGTCCAGCTTGTTGTTGGGTTTGAACCAGTGATGACGAAACCAACTACTCAGTGTGCAGCGTGGGGAACACTCTAGAAAGGCTGATGGAGTGCTGTCGGTGGCGCTGTGATGGACAGGTTGGAGGCAAGGGGCTTCGGGTGTGCAGAAGAGCTACACTCTGCCTTCTGGGAAGTGGCAGAGTGTTTGTCTTCAGTGAAAGGATAACAGCCGAGAGAAAGTTGGCCGAAACATGAAGGAGAACACTCTGGCAGTGGGGAATAAATTGTGAGGGAGCTCTCGGGTGGAAGAGAGCTAGAGGCAGGGTGTCCTTCTGAGGAGAAGATAGATCGGAGGAAGGGGCACCCGAGTGTGTTTTCTTCTAGAAGTCGAGAGAAGGAAAGTGTGGAGCTAGAGTTGGAGCTGGTGGCCGAGAGGTGTAGGTAGCGGTCTTCTCCTTTGTTTTTAGTTATGTTCTCCATTGATGAATCTGGTTGGTGTTCTCTATTTTGATGTATTGTTGGATGTAGGAGTTGTTAACTGATAATATGAAGCAACTTGATTGGGTGATTACTAACGTATGAAAATGCTCCGTTGGTTTGATTATGCAATTGTGAATATGTTAGATGTAGCTACTGCTTTTAGTGTTTTGTGATAGTAAATTTAGCCTCTGTTGGATTCTGAATGAGTTTATTGGATGAGATTATTATTCTGTCATTGATTCTAATTCAATTATGTGCTCTGTTAAGACTTGGGTTGATGTCCTATGATGTTTAATTAGTGATTTTACATCCTCTGTTGATTGTCTCCGAAAGCATAAAATGTTGGATTTAGCCTCACTGCGATGTGGTTGATAACCTGTTATGTTTTGTGAAGTAAAAATGCTACGTAAGTTAGATTAAAACTTGGATTAATATTATGTAAAGTTGCTCCTTTGGTTATTGTCTGGATGAGATATTAAAGAGATGCTCTCTACGTTTAGATGAACTGTAAGAACTAGTTATTACTCTGTGAAGCATGTTGGTTGGCTGGTTGTTCTACATTTGAGAGTATTGTTATTGAATGATAGAAAATACATATGCTCTCTAGAAAAGAATGTTGTTTTGTCAAAGTAAAGATGCTATGTACGTTGGATTGAAATCTGGCTCGATACTCTGTTGCTCGAATTCATAGTCTGAAATGTTTAGTTGATAATTATATGATGTGGTTGGATGATCTTGTTGGATGTGATAAGCTGATGGTTATTGTTTGGAAGAGATATAAAGCATATACTCTATACATTTGGATGTACTGTGATAACATGTCATTGTCCTGTGAAATAAGTTGTTGTTTGGTTATAGCTTGATTGACAGGGTTGAGTTTATTATTCTATTACTCGATTCAGTGATGTGAACTATTGGGTTATTAGTTGGTTTTGGATTCGGGTCACTAATTGGAGTGATATAGTTTTATGCCTTGATTCAGATATGAATATTGAACGTTGATTTATGGGTTGATAATTCATAGATGAAATTACATTGGTTTCCTCTATATGTTAAGCTTAATCTCTAGAAATTATCAATTGAGATTAATTAATTAAGTTGAGTTGTAATTAATGAAGCATTTTCATGTAGGAAACTCGAGTAGATGACGTATAAGAAATAAGAATATAAATGAAGGTGAGGTTAATGAGTTGATTAAAGCGATTAGATCAATAATTAAATGTTGTTAAATTGTGAAGGTACTAAAAAGAAGAAAGGTAACAATTAAGTGAGAACACAACGCATCGAGATAAGTAATATGCATGGGTTTTGGTCTTCGGACCCTACATCACAAGAATAGGAGATGCATTTTTCGTTGCTTACTGCTTTCCTAGCATGTCTATAGTTTTAATACCATATTTTGTTGTTTACTGTTTTAAATAGCATGCTTCGATATTTACCGTTTTAAATCATGTCTACATTTATTAATAGCATGTTTTGTTGCTTACTGCTTCTCAAGCATGTCTACAGTTAATATTTGCATGTTTCGTTGTTTACTGCTTTTATAGCATGTTTACAGTACTTATAGCACATTTTGGTGAATCACACGTTGAATGTTTATTTATGCTTTCAGAAATTGTATTCATTCACAAGCATCAAACAAAACAGATAAAAATAACGGACGAATCATAAGCCATAAAAGAGTAATAATCGAACAAAGAAACAAACCACGAACAAAGAAACTGATAATGAACGAATAATAAGTCACAATAAAGTAAAGAAAAGAGAATGGCAATGATATGATGTGAGGCTGTTTAAGTCCTTCGTGGACACGGCTGCTAGCAAACTTGCGGATTATGCCATCGTCGCTAGCAAGCTTTTGGATTATGCCATTGCTACTTGTATCTGTTACAAGGTCCCTGGATTATGCCGAGACAAATGGCTAATGATTAGCAGGCTTTCAGATTATGTCATCGCTGCCATATCGGAGGTCAACGATGAAAAGAACGACCAATGAAAGATAATAATTAAGATGCAAAAGACAAAAGATAAGGAGAAAAAGACAAAAACGA
Source organism: Begonia loranthoides (assembly GCA_022433065.1). Taxonomy (NCBI): domain Eukaryota; kingdom Viridiplantae; phylum Streptophyta; class Magnoliopsida; order Cucurbitales; family Begoniaceae; genus Begonia; species Begonia loranthoides. The sequence goes on from CM039474.1 coordinate 14,199,297, forward strand.
TTATTTAAAACGTAAAGGATAAAAAAGATAACAAGAAAATGATGAAAAACGATGATTAAAAATGTAAAAGATAAGAAGATAAGATAAAGATGAGAACTAAAACTACATGTAGTATTATAGCATGATAGGTATTATCACTTACTAAGTCTTAGGCTCATAGGTTATTACTTACGGTGTAGGTACAAGTACGAGAAAACATTGATGAACAGATGTAGGAGCAACTGATGAAGGATTTGCACCGGCGAGACTCGCGGCTGATTAGGCTAACTAATGTAAAGAGTGACTGAGAAGAGCAATTGTAAAATATAAAGTAATGATTTAATTAACTGCTGTAAATGAACTATTTTATGCTTCCACCACATTTTCAAAGAAAAAGTAATTTACGCTTCTGCTAGATTTTATAACTATAGTTTTCTACCAATCATTACGATTTTAATAATGAGTCGAAGTAAAAGGTTTTTTTTAATGGTCCGGTTATAAGAAGTGCACTCTTATTTCATATTAAAAAGGTTTTAATAACGATTTACAGTCGCTTTACAAAAGTTTTAAATTTCACGCATTTTTTAAAAGAAACGAAAAAACTGAGTCATTACAATATAATTGGAGTTTATTGACTTTAAGCGAAGATAAAAAGTAGGAGAAATCAAAGTGTTTACTTATTGCACACTGAATGGTGTCGTGGAGAGGTAATTTCATAAATTTTGTTAGAAATGATTTTTAGCAACTAATTCAATAATGTAATTGGTGTATGAATGATTTTTTGTTTTAGACATAAAAGAAACCAGCAATCAAAAGTCTTTTAACTGTGAAATAGAAGTAGTGCTGATTTTGGCATTTATATATGATGATCTTCGTGAATTCGATCATAAAGCTAGTATGTTGAAATAGAGGTGCATTCGATCTCAACAACTCTAGACAATAAGCTTCCTTCATTATTTGACTTTGAAGACAATGATGATGTGAGTAGACCTCAACGAGAATGTTGTTTCCTAAATCTATGTCATAGAAAGAAATGCAGTTCATTTAAATCAATCAGAGAAGAAGTAGTGTATTATGCATTGAAGAATGAATATGGGATAAAATTCACCAAAAGTGACGGATGATCATGTGTCAGAATGGATGCAATTGGTAGATCCATTCTTCAAAAATAAAAGATAAACTTATGTTTCAAATAAAGAGTTATAACAATGTTCGCAACTGTTCATGAAATATAGAAAGTCGACATGCCTCTATCAAATGGGTGGCAACCTAATACTTGAATAGATTCAAGAGTAAGGCTAACTAAGATGTTTATTCCATTATTGAGATAGTCAGGAAGAATTTTAATGTCAACTATAATACCCCAAAAATCTTTAGAAATATTTTCATATGTGATGTGGTATTTTCTAATATTATTGGAGTACTAATGTCACAATAGGAAATACATGTGTGTAGTGTATAATAATGATGTAATAAAGTATAGAATTTATATTATTAGGCATGTTACAGTATTTGAAGAATTATATTTTTAAATATAAGATTTATTAAGTAAATTAGAAATTCAAAAAAATCTTGGCATAAATATGGTAGGAAGAATAATAGACAACTGAGGGATGTATTTTAATTGTTGGAATAATTATGGTATTTTTATATTTTAAAATTAAAGGAAAAATTGTTTGTGGAAGGTTAGACCATTGGATGATGAAGGGTACACTGAATTAAGGGTTCGTTGGTGTATTAGTGTCCGTAGATGTTTGTTGTCCGTGAAAGAATTGTGTATGTGGCATATAGTTATTGGCTGATAAGGCATAGGTGAGAAAATCTGCGAAAGTGTTAGGATCTAAGAAAGGATAGGTGTTCGTGGAAGGGATGGAATATGCAAATGTGTATAACCATGAATGATACGATGTGACGCCCCGCGTCAAAAAATTCATTTCTTCCTTAACTTTTTCTCTTAAAATTTTTGATAAAATTTTTCTTTTCCTTTTCACATACTCAAATAATAACTTTTCAAACTTCAAGACAAAAGTGAAATTTAAAAGTGGAGTATAAATCAGAGTAAGCAGAACAACTTCTAAAATCTCAAATAAGTTCAGGGTCTAGAATAAAATCATGCAAAATAACCTCAAAGTCATTTTAGGCAAAACTTGTCCTTATTAAATTTAAATCAAAACATTATTCTTCTTCTTATACCCTTCTACTCAGGTCGTGATTCATCCGGATACACCTCAGGATCCACGGGAATTGCATCCTCTTCCACTTCAGGTGTCATCATTTCATTACCTACACCATAAGTAAAACTTAAGTCTAAAATACTTATTAAGGAAAGGGAAAACATGCATATGACATGCCTCTCTTTAGTTTACTTGGATTGGGTCCGTCCCAAACCAAACTTGCATTACGTTTATTCATTCATTCATAAACTCGTATATCAAGCCGGAAGTTGAAGGAACAAGTACTAGATGGAATAGTTGACCAGTCTCTAACCTTATGTAGGCTAGATCTGGTCTACCCATCCGCCCATCAACCCCCATCATTGCATTCATTCATTGCATTCGTTCATTCATCTTATTTTCCACACTCATGCATGTGAGTACCATCCGTAATGGCGCTCCCTACTTGTTTCTATTATCATGATGCATGAGACATACTAATATAATAAAATAAAAGCAACAGAAATAAGCAACTGATAAAATCAAATAAAGGAATTAAAACAACGAATTACAATAGCTGCAATTGTAACAAATGACTATAACTAAACATACGAAAGAATAATACTAGTGATAAAGTAATTTAATAAAAACATGCTTGATTTGTATATTCACATCAAGGAGACGAATTATGAGAAATTTAAATCCTAGTATTCAAAATATGAAATTATCTAACTCATTAATCATGCTTCCAACAATAATTAGACAAGTGAAATATTGACTTGATGCGTTTACAATGAATTAAAATAATAGGCATACTCAACAATTTAGAAAATAATAAGGTGAACGTCTGATGTAACATATACATAGCAAGTACCTAGACAACAATTATAAAAGCAACATATTTTATTTTTTAGTTTATTGAACGATGAGTTACCTGCGAATTAACTAAACATGCTGATGGTATATTAGTTATATTAGTTATTTAGGGTGATCTATATCGGTTATTACTAAACATGCTGAGTGTATATTCAAAATTTAGCTTTCTTTAATATGCAACACCAATCATTTAAAGAACTCTATTTAACGATTGATAGCTCTGAATATGTTCAGCAATTGATACAATAAGAACATGCTAGATCGTTTATGCTAAGAAAATGAGATGACTATATTTCCAAACCAAAACCAAGGGTTATCAATACTTATAATCTGAATCTATCATACAAAACATCAATATGCAAGGATGGTATGAATAAAAAAAAATTACAATGGAGCTAGAAATGAGTTCAGCATAACAAATTGATGTATCATACGAAACTAAGTCACTTGAACATAAATTCATAATTCATTCATACTTGGGGTGTTATCATTCACTATCATCATACTTATAACTTATCACTCTTATACTTTTCATGTCATTTCTCTTTAACAAAGTAATGCAATTATAGTAATAGATTCACAGGAAAATTTTCAAGAATTCATACATCGAATAGAGGAGGTCTTTACAGAATTTAGCACATGAAAGAATTTAGGAACAGACACCTAATTTAACACACTGACGTACTTATGGCGTAGGGCCCCCAAATGGCCACGACACTCCCATTTCCTTACGTAATTGAAGAATACTTAACAGGGACAACACTCCACAGCTACCGTCGAATTCCCAAGCTTCGGCTTTCGTTACGAATCACACTTCAAGGCTTCTAGCACGATCGCTTTAGGATCCCCCC
>CM039474.1:14203248-14213593 GCA_022433065.1 Begonia loranthoides
TGGGGGAGGGGTGGATCATGGAGGGAGATTTCGTGCCTTCCAGAATCACCTCGTGGCCAAAGATACCATTTTTATCCTAAAAATTTTGATGTTTCAATTTTAAATCACGCAGATCTGGAGACTTTCGGACGCCAATCTACCTCTGCATGCGTCCGAAATGACACTATGCAGGACAAAATTGTAGTTGAGGACGAGAGAATGCATCCTGATCCTTCTTGGAATTTGTCTGAAATCAACATTTGGATGCCAATCCTCATCCGTAAACATCGTCCACATGCGTCTGAATGCATCTAGATTTTGTATAGATTCAAATCGGACGCTTCCCAATGTCGTCCACACTCATCCGTGTTTTGTCTGAATGTTCCCAAAATTCAGATAGATTCAATTCAGATGCGATGTTGTCCTGTCTGCCTTCATTTGCATTCGTCCGCAAACACAGGGCCAGCTTCAGGACACAAGAACTTGTCCTTACCCTCATTCGAATGGTTTTGCAGATGTCGAAGTCTCGTCCTCATGCATTTGCAGTTGTCCGAAGTGACCCTGGACAGTTTTTTTTTCTAATTTTCCTTAACTCAAGTTTTTATCTCGTATTATAGTTCACAATATGCACGTCGTAAAATAACACGTTTTGGTACGAAATGAACAACATTAATTATTCTAAAGTGATTACATTGTAAAAACTGGAAAAACGACAACGGGGTGTTACATACTCTCCCCCTTATAGAATTTTGGTCCCCAAAATTTAGTTAAATGAAAAGTTCAGGATACTTGGCTCTCATTTCATCCTCTTTCTCTCAAGTGGCCTCCTCGTTGGTGTGATTTTGCCACAAGACTTTGACTAGTAGAATGTTCTTAGGTCGTAGTTCCTTTACGCGAGAGTCAAGGATTTGGATAGGTTTTTCCTTATAGCTCACATTAGGTTGAACATCAACGTCATCAGGATGGTTCAAAATTACAGCACTTCCTAAACACTTCTTGAGCATGGATACATGGAAGACATTGTGTATAGTTGCCAAGGAGTCTGGTAATTGCAACTGGTAGGCAACTGGTCCTATCCTCTTTGTGATAACATAAGGGCCTATAAATCTTCGATTAAGCTTTCCTCTTTTCCTAAAGCGAACAACACCTTTGAAGGGAAACACCTTTAAGAATACATTATCTCCTTCATTAAATTCTTGGGCTCTACGTCAGTTGCCTGCGTAACTCTTCTTATGATTCTGTGTTGCTAACATTCTTTGTTTGATTAGGGCAACCGACTTGGCAGTTTTCTGTACTATATCAGGACCAATGAATTCAGCTTCGCCCGTTTCATCCCAATGCAAGGGACATCTGCACTTTCTTCCATATAATGCTTCATATGGAGCCATACCAATAGTGCCCTGGAAACTGTTATTATATGAGAATTCAACGAGAGGTAGCGACTTTTCCCAACTGGTTTGGAATTCCAAAACACATGCACGGAGCATATCTTCAAGGATTTGAATAGTTCTTTCACTTTGGTCGTCAGTCTGAGGGTGGAATACAGTACTAAATTGCAGCTCGGTATTCATAACTTTGTTGAGACTCTTCTAGAAAACAGAAGTAAATAGTGGATCTCTATCAGACACTATACAAATAGGAGTGCCATGTAGCCGGACGATCTCCTTAAGATATAAATCAGCAAGCTAGTTCATCTTGTATGTCATGGATATAGGCAAGAAGTGTGAGGTCTTTGTCAATCGTTCTACAGTTACCCATATTGTGTCATAGCCCTTGATTGTCTTGGGCAAGTTGGTAATAAAATCCATAGTAACATGTTCCCACTTCCATTCTGGAATTGCCAAAGGTTGAAGGAAACCACCAGGTCTTTGGTGTTGGCTTTAATACAATGACAAATTTTGCATAGAGCTACATAGACAGCGATGTCGTATTTCATTTTTGGCCAGTAATAAAGTACTTTGAGATCACGATACATCTTGGTACTACCAGGGTGAATGGAGAAACTAGATGAATGAGCTTCTCGAAGAATCTTGGTTCGCGGAAGGGCATAGCTTGGCACATACCATCGATTTTTAAACTTCACAATACCATCCATGGTCGTAGAAAAGTCTCAAAATTCAGGTAGGTTAGGGTTTAATCTAAACTTCTCACATTTACTATCCTTGTATTGAGCTTCTTTAATTTGGTCTAGAATAGATGGTGACAGAGTTAATTTAGATAAAGCCACATCCAGTTGCGAGGGAACCATTTGTAATTCAAACTCCTGTATTTCATGCTTAAGCCCCAAAGACATCTCTTCACATAGCACATTCACCATGGCAACTTTACGGCTAAGTGCATCAGCAACCACATTAGCCCTTCTGGGATGGTACTTAATTTTGAGATCATAATCTTTAACAAATTTGAGTCATTGCCGTTGCCTCGTGTTCAGTTCCTTCTAAGTGAAAATATACGTAAGGCTCTTGTGGTCGGAGTAGACTTCACACCACTGCCCATACAATTAATGTCTCCATACTTTGAGCGTGAAGACGACCGCTGCAAGCTCCAGGTCATGAGTAGGATAATTCTGTTCATGGGTCTTAAGTTGTCAGGAAGCATAAGCAATAACTTTTCCATGTTGAATCAAAACTCCACCAAGACCTTTCTTCGATGCATCATAGTAAATACAAAAGTTTCCCTCTTCTATTGGCAAAGTCAAAATAGGGGCAGTAGTTAATCTACGTTTCAGTTCTTGGAAACTAGCCTTGCAATCGCTAGACCACCAAAATCGGGTGTTTTTCTTTGTTAGGCTAGTAAGTGGCAGAGAGATTTTGGAGAATCCATGAATAAAACGTCTATAATATCCGGCAATGCCAAGAAAACTCCTTACTTCTCCAACATTCTTCGGTTGAGTCTAGTTCACCACTGCTTGTACTTTTTGTTGGGCCAACAAAGATACCATCCTTGGAGATTACGTGACCAAGGAAACCAACTTTGTTGAGCCAGAATTCACACTTAGAAAATTTTGCATAAAGTTGGTGTTGGGTAAGAATCGACAAGGTTGTTCGTAGATGCTCGCAATGTTCTGCCTCAGATCTAGAATAGACAAGAATATCATCAATGAAGACGATAATGAATTTATCCAAATAATCCTTGAAGATTTGATTCATGAGATCCATGAAGGCAGTCATGGCATTGGTTAAACTGAAAGACATAACCAAGAACTCGTAGTGTCCATACCTGGTACAAAATGCAGTCTTGGGTACATCTTCAGTTTTGACTTTCAACTGGTAATAGCCTGAGCAGAGATCAATCTTTGAAAATACCTTGGCACCACATAACTGATCGAACAGGTTGTCAATCCTTGGTAGGGGTACTTGTTCTTAATTGTAACCTTGTTTAGCTCTCAGTAGTCAATACACATTCTCATTATTCCATCTTTCTTTTTGAAAAATAACACAAGTGCGCCCCAAGGAGAAAAACTCGGACGAATAAATCCCTTGGAAATCAACTCCTCAATTTGACTCTTTAACTCCCGAAACTAAGCTGGCACCATACAGTATGGGTGTTTGGAGATGGGTTCTGTATTAGGTTGTAAGTTGATTTCGAATTCAATCTCACGATCTAGGGAAGGCCGAGAAGATCGTCAAGAAATACATTTGGAAAGTCCCGAACGATAGCAACATACTCTGTCTTAGTTTCCGAACATGCAGTAGTGTATTCACAAGAAATCCATCACACCCACTATCCAGCATCTTATCTACCTTAAGCACAGAAATAACAACCAACTTTCTTGTTTCTTTGATTCCTTGAAAAGAGTGCATTCCACTACCCGGCGCGCGAAAACAGACTTCCCTCTTCTTACAATGAATGATTGCGTGATTCGTAGATAGCCAGTCCATCCCGATAATGACATCGTAGCCCTTCATGTCTATGATTATTAAGTCGGCCCGAAATAAACGGCCACTTATTACCAATTCATAGGCCCTAAGCATTCTATCGGTTATCAGATTGTCACCCGAGAGTAGTAACACACGACGCGTACAAGGTATACTGCCGGAGAGGCAATTCGCCTTTTTACAAAATTTTGTTGAAATAAAGGAGTGTGTGGCACCCAAATCGAACAAGACAAAAGCAGCACACTTATTAATATAAATTGTTCCAATCAGAGTTAAATAATTTATTTATCCTAAGGTAAGACCTCTTAATCCAGCTACGGGAAAATTTGTAATATTTAAATAATTAAAGCATATAATTTAAGCGTACCAGTTACAACGGCTGGTTGTGTATCATCCGATTTGGGGCCATACATTGCGAATACACAAGGGGCTACTCCCCCTTGTCCACCAGGTCGATTAGGGTAAGTCTTGACTACATGACCAGGCTTTCCACAGGCATAACACCGCTGAGAACCAACCAAGCATTCGCCGCGATGCATCTTTTTGCATTTTGGGCAAGCTATGGGTAGAGGGACCGCAGTTGTCTGAACCATAGGCTTCTTATCGGGTCTTTGTTGTGTTTCAAACTCAGATGGTCGTTTAACACCCTGACTTAGTGATGGATTGCCCGGGGTTGTTGACTAGAATTTACCTTCTACATCCTCTGATTTGTTTCCTTCTGCTTAACTGCTGCAATTTTCACTCTTTCCAATGCACGAGCTCTTGCTACAATTTTTGCATAGGTAACATCCTCAGTTCCGGCTCCGACAACTCCTTCTTGTATCTCGATCTTCAATCCTTGTAGAAAATGATGGACTTTATTTTAATACCCCGAAAATATATTTTTTCTCGTTTATCGATGTATTAAAATTGGATAGCTAATATGTATACATCTCACGTCATATTACATGATAATACACGTTAAATTATGCTCGGAAAGTATAGGGTTAATGTTGAAAATTTACCCATGTTAAAAATTAAGGAAAATGTGAGCTGGAGGGTTTTCGGACGAGGTTTGAACAGCGCGGACAACGCGGACTTTGTTGGTTTGAATCTATACAATTTTTTTGGAGATTTCGGATGCTTCGGTCTAGTCCGAAATCTGGCGCGGACGATCCGGACGTTGTCGATTTGAATATGTACCAATTTTTGTGCATTTTTGGACGCGTTGGTCTTGTCCGAAAAAGATTTCGGACGATTGATAACGTCTGAAAAGTCAGAAAAATCTGCGAAACCCATTTTAAATTCAATCTCTCTCTTCCGATTTCGTGTTCTACACGATGAAAACTCTCTCTCTAGGCCTCCTTCTGCAACGACCATGCCTCCCCTATAGCTGGAGAAGCTTTCCACATGGCGTTTCTTCATTGGGCCATCCTCCATTGGTGTGTGTGATTATCCTCTGGATGTTTACCTCATCAGTGCAGAGCTGCAGCATCCAGGTGGGTTCTCTCCCTCCTCTCCATCGTCTATATGAGGTAAGCCTTCTTCCCTATGTTCCTCTCTGGAGAACGAGGTTGAGAATTTTGATGTGAGAGTGTTGTTATGCTGTGAAGAATCTGGTGAGTGTTATGGTAAATTGAGTGAAGTGTTACTCTATTGGGAAGCTCTGCTGATCATCCGTGGATTTTAGTAAAGGTAAATGTTTGTCCTTGAGGAAATATTACATTGGTTATGGATCTTTGAATTGGGTTACACTGGCTATGAGATTGGAATATTGATGTTGTTCTTGTCTAGGAACTGTTGGAAGATTGAAGGAGTGAAGACTAGCTGTTGGTTAAATTCTAAGCTGATTATTGAGGTAAGAATTTGGAATATTGTTTTGGCCAAAGGATGGCCCTACATTACGGGTTGTTTGTGGATGTTGTTGAACTGCTATGGATTGATGACTTGAGCATGACCTGAACTAAATTGATGCTGATATTAGGACTATGCACGTATGAGTGTCTAAATTGTCTATGACCTGAACTACTTATAAGTGATAAATGTTTTCTTGGTTAGAAGTGAAAAGCATGGCTGTCAATATTGAGTGTAGAACTATGAATTGCCTTGAATACCTTATTTGATTTTCCATGTTCTGTTAAACTGTTGGAATTGGTGGCTGCCTTGCTTTAACTGTCGAATGCTAGAATTTGTTTTTAAGAGATAAGTACGAATTTTGGAAGCTAGAATCTCTGTCATCTATGAATTGTAACTTGAGAAATGGAAATGGGCGTCAATTGTGAAATATGACATATCTTGGGTGATCTACAAGATTTGAATTCGATAACAACTGTGTTAATCTGGATTTTCCAATCGAGTCGAATCTAGAATGTAGGATACTCACTTGTGCATGTCCAACAATTTAATCCCTTGTATTAAATGTAGGAATTAAAGGATGATAATGAAATTAACATATTGTCTCTAAATTGTGTGGTTTTCAGTTTCATGTATTCTAGTTACAATAATTGTATTTTTCTTGTATCCTGTTTCTACGATTGTTCGGTGGCATTCATTCATCACTCTAGGGCTTATGAACTTGTTTACACACTGTATGTCATCCTAAAATACGTAAATAGGCGTGTGGGGGTTCGGGTGAATTGTGACTTTCCATATGGTAGATTCCTCCCACGTAGGGAGTGGTAGGTTTAGAAGTTAGCTACGTGGATTCTAGGGTTCACAATTTATCCCATTCTGAAACCCCCAACGTCTTCAACAAAAGTGAGGATACCTACTTGTGGTAACACCCCCGATGGATATATCTCCTAGCCGGAGTGACTGGTTAGGCCACAAGGCTCTAGGGAGTATTCCACCTTAACCTCCAGAAGAGAAACGGTTCTCTTCTGTAATGCATTGTATGTACACACATCATTCGCATTGCATTAATTCTGATTCTTGTTGGGCTTTAGGCTCATTTTTTTCCCTGTAATGTAGGTGATGATTTTAATGAAGAATATGTACCGATTGAGGAAGAGGCGTCCCAGAATGATCTCTCGTGTTATCAGCTGCATTGATCTGTTGGGTGTGGCTCCTATGAGACGAGCGGTGTTGGTATTTTGTTGGTATTTTGCGTGAGGGGTATTTTGGTCATTATTACTATCAGTGTTTTGAATATTTTAAACGTTGTAATAGGGACTTTGGTAATTTTTGTTAAGAACGCTTGAAAACTTTGTTTTAAATTCCTATTATTATTCTGCAAAGCTTACTCTAATTTCTGTCTCTTTTTTTTTAAATGAGTTTCAAATGTTAAATGAATTAAGTGAAAAATTTTATGACATATTTCTAAAAATAGAAAGAATGTTTTTAAATTAATGGGGCGTTACATTTATGCTCTTTGGTCGACATAAATTGAGGGGCATAACGAGTTAGTGCTTCAAATCGTTGGGCATGCTCCATCACAGATCCCATTTGTCTTAGACACATGAATTCCATTAACTTCTGGGTCCGGACGGTGCGGTTAAAGTACTTCTCATTGAACAGCTCCTTGAATTTCCTCCATGTAAGGGTTGTAACATCTCGGGAGGAGCTAACTGTATCCCACCAAAAATGCGCCTCATGCGTTAGCAAATAGACAGCACATCTTACCCTTTCTGCTTCGCCAACCTCTGCATATGCGAATTTGTCTTCTAAGGAGTGTATCCACTCCTCAGCTCCCGAAATGTCAGAAATGTCCCCGTTGAAACAGGGAGACTTAGCTTTGAAATTTTTCCCATCAAGTTTCTCTATGGGCTGGCTGAATTGCTATCGACCGTAGGTTCTTGTTACCAGTACCATTTCCATGTCCTTGCCCCATGAACCTCTCCATAAATCGAAAGTGTTGCTCCATGAATTGGGATTGTTGCTCCATCTGACGAAATTGTTGTTCTACTACTGCAGCTATACGATTAAAAGCTTTATCTCAACCTAGACTACCTTCTTGACCAGGTGATCGAGGTACAACCTCATTACACGGCACATCACCTCTTCCTCTTCTAGCCATATCTAGTATTATTTATACAATTTACAATAAAATTTAGGAGAGATATTTTAGTCATTCAGGTCCTCATGTTATAACATAATATAAGGGAAAATATATAAAGCTTTAACTATCTTATGCATCACTACATCATAATGAAACAATTAATTTTAGGAAGACAGTTTATAAAAGGAAACTTACAGTCAAAGGAGCATTTTCCGTCGAGTCTGAGTTATCCACGATGAATCACACGAAAGTAACAGGCTCTGATACAAACTATGACGCCCCGCGTCAAAAAATTCATTTCTTCCTTAACTTTTTCTTTTAAAATTTTCGATAAAAATTTTTCTTTTCCTTTTTACATACTCAAATAATAACATTTCAAACTTCAGCACAAAAGTGAAATTTAAAAGTGGAGTATAAATCAGAGTAAGCGGAACAACTTCTAAAATCTCAAATAAGTTCAGGGTCTAGAATAAAATCATGCAAAATAACCTCAAAGTCATTTTAGGCAAAACTTGTCCTTTATTAAATTTAAATCAAAACATTAGTCTTCTTCTTATACCTTTCTACTCAGGTCATGATTAATTCGGATACACCTCAGGCTCCACGAGTATTGCATCCTCTTCCACTCTAGGTGTTATCATTTCGTTACCTACACCATATGTAAAACGTAAGTCTAAAAGACTTAGTAAGCAAAAGGAAAACATGCATATGACATGCCTCTCTTTAGTTTACTTGGATTGGGTTCGTGCCAAACTAAACTTGCATTACGTTTATTCACTCATTCATAAACTCGTATATCGAGCCGGAAGTTGAAGGAACACGTACTAGATGGAATAGTTGACCGGTCTCTAACCTTATGTAGGCTAGATCTGGGCTACCCATCCGCCCATAAAAACCCATCATTCATCATCGTTCATTACATTCGTTCATTCATCTTATTGCCCTCACTCATGCATATGAGTACCATCCGTAATGGCACTCCCTACTTGTTTCTATTATCATGATGCATGATACATACTAATATAATAAAATAACAGCAACAGAAATAAGCAACTAATAAAATCAAAGAAATGAATTAAAACAGGTTGGTGAATTACTCTCAGCGATCACAATGTATTCCCGATCTAAGAAATTGACGTCAAAGCATGGGAAGGCAACGGTGGAGGCGGTTGAACCGGTTCAAACCGCAACAGTGGAAGCCGCAGTGGTGGAAGATGTTCAACCCGAGGTAGTGGAAGATGTTCAACCCACGGCGACGGTGGTGGAAGACAAAGAAACTGTCGAGCTTGAAGATGGAGAAGCTGGATGCTCATTGGTTCGGTTACAATAGCAGCAATTGTAACAAACGACTATAACTAAACATACGAAGGAATAATACCAGTGATAAAGTAATTTAACAAAAACATACTTGATTTGTATATTCACATCAAGGAGACGAATTATGAGAAATTTAAATCCTAGTATTCAAAATATGAAATTATCTAACTCGTTAATCATGCTTCCAACAATAATTAGACAAGTGAAATATTGACTTGATGAAACATGTGTTTACAACGAATTAAAATATGTTGAACATTTAACTACTTAATAGGCATACTCAACAATTTAGAAAATAAAGGTGAACGTCTGACGTAACATATACATAACAAGTACCTAGACAGCAATTATAAAAGCAACATATTTTATTTTTTAGTTTATTGAACGATGAGTTACCTGCGAATTAACTAAACATGCTAATGTTATATTAGTTATATTAGTTATTTAAGGTGATCTATATCGGTTATTACTAAACATGCTGAGTTTATATTCAAAATTCAGCTTTCTTTAATATGCAACACCAATCATTTAAAGAACTCTATTTAACGATTGATAGCTCTGAATATGTTCAGCAATTGATACAATAAGAACGTGCTAGATCGTTTATGCTAAGAAAATGAGATGACTATATTTCCTAACAATAACCAAGGGTTATCAATACTTATAATCTAAATTTATCATACAAAACATCAATATGCAAGGATGGTATGAATTAAAAAAAACAACAATGGAGCTAGAAACGAGTTCAGCATAACAAATTGATGTATCATACAAAACTAAGTCACTTGAACATAAATGCATAATTCATTCATACTTGGGGTGTTATCATTCACTATCATTATACTTATAACTTATCACTCTTATACTTTACACGTCATTTCTCTTTAACAAAGTAATGCAATTATAGTAATAGATTCACAGGAAAATTTTCAAGAATTCATACACCGAATAGAGGAGGTCTTTACAGAATTTAGCACATGAAAGAATTTAGGAACGGACACCTAATTTAACACACTCACGCACTTATGGTGTAGGGCCCCCAAACGGCCACGACACTCCCATTTCCTTACGTAATTGAAGAATGCTTAACAGGGACAGCACTCCACAGCTACCGCCAGATTTCCAAGCTTCGGCTTTCATTACGAATCACACTTCACGGCTTCTTGCACGACCCCTTCATGATTCCTTCCCCCCC
>CM039474.1:14213693-14420657 GCA_022433065.1 Begonia loranthoides
CATAAGAACTCGTCCTAGTCCACGTCCGAATGCTTGAAGCGGAGAGTAGTCCTCATGAACCTGCAATCCACCCATCTCCCACACACTCGCTCACTCTTCTCGTTGAAAAATGGAAAGCTGGATTGGAAATGAAGGAATTTAAAGTTTAATAGGTTAAAGGTTACTTGTAGAATCTCCTGTGCACCAATCAGAGGGTGGGAACGGCTGAAATGGGGGAGGAATGGATCGTCGAGGGAGATTTGGTGCCTTCCAGAATCACCTCATGGCCAAAGATACCATTTTTATCCCAAAAAGTTCGCTGTTTAAATTTTAAATCGCGCAAATTTGGAGACTTTTGGATGCCAGTCTACGTCCGCATGCATGAGGATGAGAGAATGCATCCTGATCCTTCTTGGAATTCGTCCGAAATCGACATTCGGACGCCAATCCTCGTTTGCAAACATCGTCCGCATGCATCCAAATTTTGTATAGATTCAAATTGAACGCTTCCCAATGTCGTCCACACTCATCCGCATTTTGTCCGAATGTTCCCAAAATTTGGACAGATTCAATTCAGACGCGATGTTATCCCGTCCGCCTTCATCTGCATTCATCTGTAATCGCAGGGCCAACTTTAGGACATAAGAACTCGTCCTTACCCTCGTCCCAATGGTTACACCGAAGTCTCGTCCTCATGCATCCGCAGTCGTCCAAAGTGACCCTGGACAGTTTTTTTTTTCAATTTCCCTTAACTTAAGTTTTTATCTCGTACAATAGTTCACAATATGCATGTCGTAAAATAACACATTTTGGTACGAAATGAACTACATTAATTATTCTAAAGTGATTACATTGTAAAAACGGGAAAAATGACAACGGGGTGTTACATACGATGTTGTTTTGATGAAGGGATGTTTAATGAAAGAACAAATGAAATGTCAACCGTTAGATAATGATGTGCCATAGATTCCCTCTATTCATAATCGAGCACGAAGATTCCCTAACAATATTTTTAGTGTTTATTTTGTAGGTGTTCAAATGGGAAAGAGGATGAATTACATTCATCAAGCATCCAAATATATTATGGTGTTATTCAAGATAAAGCATAAGTTGAAAATCAAGTATAAGATTAATAGACTTCTGGCGAAATCCAAAACAGGTGATCTGATCTTTGAGGACTATTTGGCATATTTGAGAAGGGAAATTAACAAATCAACCACTCTACTTTGTGGTCAATGACAAGTTAACCACTAACATATTTTTTTTGTTAACAATTTAATCACTCAACTATTGGAAATTGTCGTCGAGAACATCACCATTAACTTTCTAAAAATCGTAGTGGAAAAGAGCAAATATCCATGGAATAAATGGAAAGAACTCGTGATTTTAGAGACTTTCAGTGGAAAAGAGTTAATATCCATGGAGAATGGATTTGAGAAAATACGTATAAATTGATTTTAATTTTTTTTAGTTTTATAATTTAGAAGATTTTGTAAAGGAATGTTAATATTTTAGATTTCGGATGATTTAGAATTGTTTTACTATCCATGGGAGAATCACAGATTTTCTGTGTTGTCTATGTTTTTCTATGAAGAAGACAATGAATTTTTTTTTATTTGCAGACTTTTCTCTGTGGAAAGACAACTTTCCTATGTGGAACTTCGTCTTTCCACGGTGGAAAATCGTCTTTCCTCTACTGAAACTTATCTTTTTGCATAGTAAAGTTGACATTCCACTACGGAAAGATGACATTTCTCCGTGGAAAGATGACATTCCTCTATGGAACGTCAACATTCCTTTGCGAAACATCGACATTCCTCTGTAGAACGTCGACATTCCTCTACGAAAGGTAAACATTCCTCTGCGGAACGTCGACATTCCTCTGTGGAATGTCAACTTTCTTAAGTTCTATTTCAAGGACTCACTTTCAGTAACGGAAAGACAACGTTTTGCTTCCACTGCGAAATGCTAACGTTCTGCAGAGGAAAGACAACATTCCACTGAGGAACGACAATGCTAAATAACAAAGAATGTAACCGCGGTGTTTACTCCGTCAATTTCTCGAAGTTCATTGTTTAAGTTGTTAGCAAAAATTGTTCAATGGTTGACTTGTCATTGATCACAAAGTACAATGGTTGATTTGTTAATTTCCCTACTTGAAAATCTTAACAACCTCATATTAAAAAACATGTTTCAAAACAATTGTAGCTGACATCTCAAGTTTTCCAGAATGGGGTAATTCGTTAAATTTGAAGTTTGTTTGCTATGCCAAAAAATCCCTAAACAGATAGCTACATTTCTGCCAAAGAAGCTCATTCTTTATTACTTAGAATTGAAGTCCAAATGAGTTTGGAGGGATAAGGAAGGCCGCAAATTTTGAACTCTAACAAGATTAGAGTAAAGTTCAAATTTTACTAGATCTTTTAGTTGTTTAGTTATTTTTAAATCATTTTAAGTTTACCTACATCTTTTAGTTATTCGGTTATTTTTATTTCAAATAGATATTTTAGTTGTTAGAGGATTTGTTTAGGGAATTGCATAAATCAAATTCTATCTCTAGTTTAATTGCTTTTCTTCAATTGTGGGCTATTGATAAACTAGTGGAAGGGGTAAAGAAATAACATGTAAATACTTAAAGAAATATGGAAATATCTGCAATACCCCGATTTTTTGTAACATAATTAAATGAGAATAATTAGGAAATCAAATTTGTGAAATTGGATTATTTGGATAATTACTGAAGATATAATTGAGGGAAATTAATTTAAGAAACGAAATTGGAAAATTTAATTTGGACTCGTACTAATCATTAACTGATATTTGGAATGGGTCAAGAATTGAATTGGGTCGAGTAATATACAGTATGTATATTTGATACATAAATATATTTAATACTATTGAGGATTTATAATTAATCAAATTGAGGAATTATAAATAAAGAAATGAAGAGGGATTAAAATAAAATATGATAAATTGATATTTTGGAGGGAGAGAACTGGTTCAGTTTCATTCTCTGCTGTCCAGTTCGGTTTGTTGCTAGAGTGCAGAAAACAAGAAAAAATACTTAATGAAGAATGTGGCCCGACATTCTTCTAAAAGTAGAAGGAGAACGACAGAGAGAGTGAGAGCAGGGAGACGGAGAGAACGACAAATGAAGGGGTGATGACGAGCTCGAGACAGCTAGGTCATGCGTCGCCTAGTGAATGGCAAGCATCTAGGGCTCTAGAGGTGCGGCTTTGCGAGATGATGAGGTGCGGGGCTTTGAGTCATCGCGCTTTGGCGTCAGGTCTTGGTGAGAGGTGATGCTCTGTCATTTTTGGGGGTCTGATGTGGCTCAGCGTCGATGGAATGGCGATGGTGAGGAGTGAATTTGGTGGTGATTCGCGATTGGCAGGGACGAGTCTCGGGATGGCAGGGGTGATGGTTCCCGAGGAACGATTGGGCGGCTTCTGGTTCGAGATTCAACCTGAACCAGTCTGTCCTGCTCTGATGGAAATGACAATGAAATGTACGTGGACAAGCGTAGAAGAATAGGCTGTGGCAAGACATGGCTTGGACATGTGTGGTTGTCTGTGGTATGATGTCGCGTGCGTTCTGGACAAAAGGAGAAGAAAATTGAGGGAGAGATGGAGACAAAGCTAGGAGCTCTGGAGGTTGGCCGAGAGAAAGTATTAGAGAGAGAAGAGGACAAAAGCCTAAGGAAGGAAATCTCCTCTCGGGTCCCCTCTATTCTTCAGGTAATGGTTCTCTTCCTTTGTATTGGACAATTTCAATGAAGTAATTGGATTGTTGTCTGTTGTTTGGTTATGCTTTCACTTGGTTTCTGCCGATATTTCTAAGAAGATTAATGTTCTGTAATGGTTTTGGTTAATGGTATGAAAAAATCATAATCTGTTTATGGATTTGGTCAAGACTTATGCTTTGGATTTTTGGAGAATATTGATGAACTGTCTACTGCTTGCATAATAGCAATTTATGCTCCCTGTTTAATTACCACAGCATATGTGATTTCTCTATTGTTACTTCTGCTCAGTTGGTTTTGGGAATACTTATGGTTGTATGCTGCTGTGTCGATTTCTTGGATTTGCTTCTGATTATTTGTGTTGAGTGGTTTTATCTACTATTCTTATTATTCAATAATAAAGCATGAATATGTTGGACAAATTATGGGTGGAGTTAATCATGTTATAAGGATAAGGCTTGGGTTAATGCTCTGTTGGGTTAGATTTGAGTCACCAATTGGATAAGTGTATTCTAATAATTGGATTAATTTATGGGGATAGGTTAAGTTCCGTTTTAGGTATTAACGAGTTCCTAGAATTTTTATACAATTTAGAATACAAAAAATGAAATGAAATTAATAAGTTGTAAATATTTTGATTATGAAGGTGTTGAAAAGAGAAGAAGGATAACTATTAAGTATCAAACGCGATAAAGAATTAAGATAAGAAATTAAGTAGAGTCATTGGCCAGCACCCTTTCCGCCACCCTCACCCAATCCAACCCAACTCCTCGACAACACACCCATTGTTGCCTGCCCGTGCCCCATCAGCACGCCCCACCAGCACTCCCCGTCATTGGGCACATCCCGCAAATCCTGCGCCTGTCAGCCACCCGCACCCTCTCTGACCTCGCCCAATAGCGCTCTCATCCCCACCCACCCATCAACAACCGCCCGTGTGCACCCGATCGAACCAGCACCTGCCGCCCCCGTAAGTTTTTTCCCAGCGCACGCGGCTTAGCCTAGCGCGCATACCGTGCACCCACCGCCGCCAATATGACTCTAAAGCCTTATTTTTGTGTTATTTTATGTTGTTTTAGTCTTTTTACTATGTTTCTAGGTTTAACCTAATTTTTCCTATTGAAAAAAGTGTAAGACACCATGTGAAGGAGACTTTTGATGAATTAAAATTTGAGCTTTTGCTTGTGAGGTTTATCCTCTTTATCTTTTTTACGTAGAACTTGGTATCTTCAAGCATCCATCTTGAAAGATCAAGCTTTGATAGCTTTGGTTCAACCAACCAGTTTAGTTAGGGTCAAGTTGCTCTTCTGATAACTCAAGTTTTAGTCAATAGGTTTGGCTAGGATCAAGTTACTTTCTACCTTTTCTTGATTCGTACAACGATCCTTTTCAACGTTCTGCATTTGTTGTTGGGTCTAGGGTTCCTTAATACCCTAGATTCGCATCAATTGGTATCAGAGCATTGGATTGAACAAATTTAAGTTGTCATCTTTAAATTTCTTGTTATCAATTTCTTCATCTATTTTTCTTTGTTCTTTTAAATTATCTATCAAAAAAAAAATGTTCTTTCCTTTCTTTCGACTATCTTGATCTTTTCGATCCTTTATCGTTATCAAAGTGCTTTCTTTTAGTCCTTTCGATCAACTAGTAAAAAAAGCCTTTTCTTTAAATTTCAAAAATTCAAAACAAAAAATGGAAAGAAAGCTTCTTCCCATCTCGAAATTACATTGTTAGAAACATCTCAAAGAGTACAATTCAAATATCCAATCTCTTATCTATTTCTATCAATTTTCAGAAGTTTTCGGAACAAGTTTTCTTTTTGGGAAAGTTCTTCAATACCTTATTCAAATTCAAGGTATTAGCTTCTTAAGCTACTTAATCAAAATAAGTAGTGTGAGTAATTTATTTTTAATCAATTTGGAAAGTTGAATTAAAGTTTGAAAAAGCTTTGAGCTTTTCTTGATTTCTGCTTGCTGAAAACTTTATTATTTGATTAATTTGTTCTGTTAAGATCTTAAAGCGGGGAACAAGTGGTAAAAGGCAAGAGTGTGAGCCTATTATTATAAAAGCCACTAGAGAGCAAACACGAGTTGGAGTGATCATTATTCGAGTGAAACACATGAGCGAGAGAGAAATGACCTTTATTTTACGTACCTTTATTTATTACAATTTACTTTATTGTCATTTACTTTACCGCAATTTACCTTACCTCAGTTTACTTTACCGCAATTTACTTTTTTGCATTTACATTATCGGACTTCTATTATGCACTTCAATTTTCTTTTGTAACTTTATATCTTCCTTCTTTTTGCGATTTTTTCTTTTTTTTGCAATTGCATTCTCATCTATTTTCTTTGTACTTATTGACCTAACAACATGAGTGGAAGTGGAGAAGATACACACATTAACTTACGGATGTTTATGAGGGATATGCAAGGCCAATTCCAAGCCCTAAATCAAAGGATGGATCGTTTAGAAATACTAGCACCAACATATGCCTGAGAAAGAAGAAAAGTTGAAAGAGGCAAGTTTGAGGATGAAGTGATAAATAGCCAAAGGAGAAGGGATTTCCGTATGGATAGAAAAGACGGTAGTTTGAGTAACATAAAGGAAAATATACTACATTTTCAAGGAAGCAGCGATCCGAAGACTTACCTAGAATGGGAGCATAAAGTGGATCTCATATTTAAAGGCCAAAATTACTCGAAAGAAAAAAAATTAGTTGGTCACTTTAAAGTTCACGAACTACACAATCTTATGGTGGGAACAATTGTTAAGAAATCAAAGGAGGTATGGAGACTGACAAATTTGAACTTGGGAAAACTTGGGGACCATCACGTGAAAGAGGTTTATTCCTTTACACTATTATAGGGAATTAAGTCAGAAATTACAAGGCAAACGTGAGAAACTTTATGAATCTTGCTTGAAGAAGAAACCAATCACTGCGACCCCATTGAATCCTAAAGAGATGCATGATGATCCGAATAAAGTAAGTCAAGGGAGCAATCTCAACCAAGAAGATAATTTGGCCAAAAAGAGAGAAGTTGAGGTAAGACAAGATGTTAGTGATGATAAAGGAAAAGATAGTAATAAAATGGAGCAACAAATGGAAAGAGGTACACAAGAGAAAAAGTTTGAACTTGGGGAAGTTGAAAAAAAATTTGAAAGTTGGAGAAATAAAAATAATTGAAAAGGAAAAAGGTGAAGATGAAAAAGGAGACAAAAGAGCCATAGAGAGAAAAGCCGAAATTAAAGTGAGCAAAAAAGGCAATGAGGAAGAAAAGAATTTGGATGAAGAGAGAATAAAATTTGATAGAGAGATGGAGAAAAAAATAGTGGAAAAGGAGGTAAAATTTGAGGGAGAAAAGGAAGAGAAAGAAATTGGAGTGATTTTCCTTTTATGCAAAAATATTTCTTTTACCTCCCATGCACTAACTATTTTATTTCTAGTGGATGTTTCATCTATTTTGCAAGGTTATAAAGACATACATCCACAGGAGTTATTGAAGGACATAAAACCACTAAGGAGAATTGTAATATCCCAAATCTTCATTGATCTGAAAGCATAGCTTAAGTGATAATTTTGGGATATTATGAGCTAAGTTGAACAAGTAAAGATATTGGTCAAGAGAAATGCATTTGGAATAAGTGAATTATGATACCCCATTAGGTTCATAGTTAGATTATGAGAAGGATTGAAGTCAATTGGTGAACTATTTGGTGATTTTGGAGTTAGATTGGTTGATATCAATTAGTTTGATAGTCAGTCAGAATATTAAGAGAAAATATATTTAGACGTTTGGATATTATAAGATTGAAATTATAGGATATATATATATATATATATATATATATATATATATTATTTTAGGACATATTGGATTTAATTAAGGATAAAGTAAAGAAGGAATGGTGAAAGATATGGTATGGGTTGAGTTTTTGGATAATTAGAAAAGTAAGGATAATTAAATGGGGAATGTATATATTTATAGAGGAGGTATATGTAGATAGGAGACAGGTGTCACGTAAGGAAGTAACCTGAAGACTTATGCATTATATGCTGCTTGGAATCTACGGTCGATCGTGGTGGTTGATCGATGAAGTGTCGATCGACCGGCATGAATGTGTGAAGAAATGTGCGGACATTTGATGGATTGGTGGTCGATCATCCTTCATTAATCTATGTCGACCACCATTTATGTAAAGTGATCTAGAGATGATAACGAACGTATGGCGGTGAACCGATCCGTTGTCTGAACATCTAGGAACTTAAGTTATTGATGTTATACATGTTTGGAACATCTGGAACTTCAAAGGAATGAAGTTCTATCGTCTGAAGTTAGAGGGTTTGGCGTTTTGGACAATGAATAGTTAATGGCCATATTGATAGCCGTCTATTAAAAGTTATCAACGTCTAGAGGCGAAGTGCTTTAGTGTCCGAACGTCTGGATACTTAAAGGAGTGTCCCATGGCCTTCCACCGTCAATGAGTTATTGGTGGACGTCGAAGAGTCATCCTTGTTGTCTATAAATAGGAGAGTTGCAGCAGTGTGAGTGGGGAGAAAAGAAATGATAAGGATTTTTTGAATGGTTATTTATGCTATATGGATTATTCAATGATTCTAGTAGTTTTAAGATAGGGATGAATTATTTGAATAATTTTTTTTTTTAGGATTGAATGCTTTGATGATGATGTGGATTATAGCAAAATGGGTGAATCATATGTTGAATGCTTGAATTTAATTTTTGTTACTCTAAGAGAAAATCAATTATATGATAACTTAAAGAAGTGTATACCACATGATGAGTTTGCGTATAATAAGGTTATTCATTCTATTACATATTATTCATCTCTTGAAAGTAGTCATAGCTTTAATCTTTTAATTCCGTTAGACTTTTCACCTTTATTTACTAATGAGTTTGATAATTTTGATAGAAAAAAAAAAAAGGATGAAGTTGTCAGGAATTTACATGCAAAGGAAAGATTTACCATTCAACCACAAGGAGAGGAGCCATTACAAGCCTTGGAGCACATTAGTGACCATGCTTACAAAATTGACCTACTAAGCATATACGGTAAGATAAGTGCTTCTTTAAATACTTTTGACTTGTTTTTGTATGATGTAGGCGATCCAAGGAAGAATCTTCTCGAAGAAGGGAGGAATGATGTGATCCAAAAAACTTACAAAAAACCAAGATCAATGAGGGGCCATGAGAGGCCCAAAGACTAAAGCAAGGACTAAGAAGATAGACAAAAATATCCACATTTTTATTAAAGAAACCCAAGATAAGGAACCTTCCAATGACAAGAAAACACCCATGAGAATGCTAAATATTAAAGAAGTAGCAATGAAGGACCAAGGAAGCATGGGAAGTAAGAAAATGTTGCAAAATTGCAAAGACGAGTTGGCCATCCAGTGCAGCAGCACGCAGCGCGCATGCCTCAGGTAGAGAACGTCATTAACGCTCCTCGTCAGTGTGCACATCCTGCGTATCTCATGCCCCATTAGCGCACCCCGTCCACTACCTGACCCTGATTCAGCCCAGTGCCCCGATAGCGCGTCCATCGTCACCTGCTCAATCTCCATCAACGAGCCCCGTCACTACGCGCATTCTATGAATCCCACATCAGTCAACCCAACGTGCCTACCGTGTACCCACTGCCACCAATCCAACTCTAAACCATAATTTTTGTGTTATTTTGTGTTTTTTAGTCTTTTTTACTATGTTTCTAGGTTTAACCTAATTTTTCCTATTTAAACAAGTGTAAGGCACCACACGAAGGGGACTTTTGATGAATTAAAATTTGATCTTTTGCTTTTGAGGTTTCTCTTCTTTATTTTATTTATGAAGAACTTGGTCTCTTCAAGTATCCATCTTGAAAGATCAAGCTTTGATAGGTTTGGTTCAACCAACTAGTTTAATTAGGGTCAAGCTGCTCTTCTGATAACTCTGGTTCTAGTCGACTGGTTTGGCTAGGGTCAAGTTACTTTCTACATTTTCTTGATTCGTACAACAATCCTTTTAAACGTTCTGCGTTTGTTGTTGGGTCTAGGTTCCTTAATACCCTAGTTTCACATTAGTGATAACATGTCCCATATCAGATATGTTGAAAAAGGAGTCCTAGTGGGCTACATTTCCACTCTTGAGCTAGTTCTGAACTGTGGATAAAGTGTCATTAAATCATTTAAAGGGATTTGAATAGCTACTCATATCACTAACAGTGCATCATTCTTTTTTGGAGCCTATTCTAAAAAGAACTTCATGCTTAAGCGTGTTTGATCTGAAGTACTATTAAGATGGGTGACCATTTGGGAAATTTCTCAAATGAGTATGTAAGTGAGAACAAAATATGCTGGAAAAGATATGTGGTGATTTGTGGGGTCAGTTATCAATCTTGAAACATGCCATGGAATCTCTCAATGATTAGTGCAAGGGTGAGTTAGCATCATTTGGTATCAGAGCCAAGATTATGATTGGGTGTGGACATGTGATCCTTCATTCTCTACGGGTGCGAGTTAACGATTGAGTTGGCACAAGCGACCCGTGTGTGGATTGCGGGTTAAACGATTGAGTTGGCTAGAGCATAAGGACTATGGGTCCAGGTTAGGGTTAACGAACGAGTTGGCATATGCGAACCGTGTGTAGAATGCGGGTCAAAAAAATGAGAACGTGTCAGTCTAAAAGAAGGTGGGGATGATATGTCCCATATCAGATATGTTAAAAAAGTATTCTTGGTGGGCTACATTTCCACTCTTGAGCTAGTCTTGAGTTGTGGATAAAGTGGCATTAAATTATTTAAAGGGATTTGAATAGCTACTCATATCACTAATGGTGCATCATTCTTTTCCAGAGCCTATTCTAAAAAGAACTTCATGGTGACCATTAGGGAAGTTTCCCTAGTGAGTATGTAAGTGAGACAAAACATGTTGGAAAAGACGTGGTGATTTGTAAGGTCAGTTATCAATCTTGAAACATGTCATGGAGCCTCTTAATGATTAGTGCAAGGGTGAGTTCTTGTGAAGAAGAATGTTTTGGTTGCTAAATTGTTTAGATAGGACTTTGTTAGAAAAACTGTTTTGTGGTATGATTCTCTATTTCCTTTTGATGATTGGCATACATGCAACATAATAAAATTTATAGTATTACACAATTGTAGTTTGATAACATTGTTGTGAATAAGGTGTTGGTAATCAGAATTGATCCCTGCTTGATATTATGTTGATAGAAACTATTGAAAATAATGTTGAATATGTTGTTACTGCCTTGTCAAAAACGTTAGTTTACATCAAGTATATGATTGTTTAAATTTGCCTTATTGTTTCATGCTTCAATAGTCTATTAAATAAACTGTATTGTTTCCTCAATGTATAGTATGAACTGTTGTGTGAAATACATTCATGACATGCATCACGAGTAGAAATGTTATGATAAGGTTGCATATACATGCATTACACTTGAATAAAATGTATCTAATAAACATAAATAGACGTTGGAGATTGGAGGAGATTAGTGACAGTGATACTTAGGAGAACTACGAGACAATGCATCCCCCCGTCAAGATTGAGTGATGGTTCTACCCAGGTTAGATCTTGAAGATATATCTATTCTCTTCCGCAAAAAAACTCCAATGTTCTGAACTATAGTGAGACTACGATTAAAGAACAGAAAGGATAGGTTCTTTTCTTACATGAAAGACATGTACATGGAGTCTGCATAAGCATACATTACTCATTTCATTTATCTCTTACTGAGCATTAGGCTAACAGTTTCTCTTGTGATGTAGGTGATAATTGTGATCCAAATGAAGTGTATGTGGAAAAAGTATGACGTGATGAGCGCTTGTGTTACTCGGCGCATGTTGACCTTGGGGGTTATGGCTCATGAAATGAAATAAAGTATGTTTAAGTATTTCAAGGACTTTAAAGGATTTGAATGTGGTAAACGTTTTTAAACAATTTAGTTTTTTAAAGTATGTTGTTGTTTTTTTAAAATGGTGATTGTTTGTTTTAATATTTATGAAGACTTCCACTTTTATTCACTCTGCTTTTCCCTTCACTTGCTTCTAAATTAAAAAGAAAATTTTTTTTTATACATGAAAATGGGGAAGTTACATTTTACTCATAAATGTAACTAACTCTTAACGTCACTTAAAATTTAAAAAAAAGAGCTTAATAACCTTCAACAAGCTGAGAGGAAAAGGCTCCAAGTTGTTGTTCAATTAAAGAGTCAAGTTCCCTATTTATAGAAGTTTAAGTGGTGACTCAACTACCCTAAATGCATCCAAGTGTCCCATGAGATGTCAAGTATCTCTCCTAGATGCATCCAAGTGTCCTATGAGATATCTTTTTTCCTTGATCAGCAAGTAAGGGAGTTACCTCTGCTATAACATAATATTTCTAGAAGATTCATGGTGATTTTCCAATCATTGATTGACTAAAAAACGTCTTGAGAGCATTCTGTACATAAATCATAATTGGACACCATAATCTTGGCTAAAATTGTAGATGTTTTTATCATCTTAATACATTCTGACCAATGAGTTGTAATTGTCTGTTTAAGCATTAATTAATCCCAAAGGTAGATCACTTAACAAACCTTCGCTAGGGATTTTCATTCATTTGCGGATGCCTGCACATCCATTGCGAATCCATTCGCTCTTGCTTAGCATCTTTTTGGTGAATATTCCCTTCATCCGCCAATCGGTAATCCGTTCCACAGATAAAATCCCTTTCATGGATACTTGCGCACATGCATATTCATTGCTCACCGTGAAAGCGTTCCCATCCACAGACACCTACACTCCTGTGGTTCTATTGTTTAATGCACACCACTTAACCAAAATGGCAACATTTCTTCTTAATAAAATGATGTCGTGGGTACGTTTGCTAATGCAGACACATTCATTACCTAAAACAATGATGTTTTCCCTTATGTGCAGCTATTTCCCTCTCACAAGGAATCTTTTCCGTCTATAGGAGCATCTTCCCCTAATCTAACGATCCTCATTTAACCTAATATTTGATCTAACAGTCATTCTTTCTCTCATACAACATCTTTTCTCTCCCTCAAAGTATCTTTCTGAGGAAGTATCTTGTTTCTCTGCCTTTTAATCCAATGGCTACAATTCTTCTATCCTTTTAATCCAATGATAATCCTTCCTCTCACACAACAAATCCTTTTTATTTAATCTTCAATGCCTCAAATCATCTTTAATCTCAGCCGTCCTTTGATCATATTCAACGATTGTCATATTCTCTTTTCTTAAAACATTTCTTTTGTCCAAATGATATTACTCCTTATAATTACAGATGCCTTACACCAAAATAAAAATGCATTCTCCTATTTCATTTTTTTCCTAACTGCCGTGGATATTTTCCTCCTCACAAACCTACAACCAACTTTTATATTTTATATTTTATGTTTCTCTAATATTTAAATTTTCTCCAACTAAAAATTAATTTTTTATTACTTATTTTGCTTGGGTGTTACATAGAAATTCTTTTATGTCATTTCTCAGAAATTGATGAAAGATGCTTGCGAACATGTCAATGCACATTATCATTCTAAAGATACCATATCCTATCACATTTTATCATTTATCATAACATGTCATTCTTAAGCAACAAATATTTTAATTATTCAAATGATCAATACTAACATCTTATATCTCCTAACATAGCAATCGTACGATAGCATACAATTTATCAAATCATATAATAATACTATATTTATATACACAACATATCAAACAATGTCATAAGCTTTTAATAACATCTTGTGATATATAGCCTAAGGAGGTCAAAAACACACAATATCTCTTACCTTAATGCCTTATGACAATGTCCTAACAACTTATAGACTTATCTCCTTAATCTTCAATATCTAAAACATGTCAATTTCCCCATTAGCATCCATTTATGCACTAGTAGCTTAAAACATGCACAACTCTTATCATACTCAACCAAATCCCTTAATTCAATAACCTAAACATAATCAACATAGTGCATATTACATAATGTCATGACCCGAAGGTGGGCAGGACAGAAATGCCAGGCCAAACGACTTGGTCCACGAAGGGGACCCGATCACCCAACCCAAGGCTTATTAAATTATTGCAAAAGACTTGTATAAATACCCAGCCGTAGCCCACTTATGATAGGCCACGATCCATATAGTGATTGCGATAATAATTAATAATGCGGAATAATAGATTAAAAGAATCCAAATAATATTGTGCATACAATCCAAGTTTCTCAGAAAACAAGACTAGGTATATTACAGTCATCCAACAATTTTGCTTATCGAGAATAAAGATTCGACTAAGGAAATGAAATAAAATAAATAGTAGTAGAGTCTTCAACCAAAACCCTAACCTGGGAAAAAAATAGTTGAAGGAGTGAGTGACTAGCTCAGTAGGGAACTTATACTAAATGCTAAGTCCGTGTATAACTTATTTTACCGTTTTCGTGAAAACCATGAGTTTCGAAAATATGCACGTCTTTCAAAACATCTGAAAAATCATTTTTATCTCAAGGAGATCTGGCCCAAAGGCCTCCGACGAGATATTAAGAATACATGGTTGTATACATAGATTACTATAAGTTTAAAATACTCTCGTCGTGTTTTACTCTCTTGATGGTAATTCACATATTTTCCGAGGAACTAAGGACAAGAGAAAGTTTTCCATGATATCTACAGTCAAAGCCGTACGATTATTGGAAAATGGTTATGAATGATTTGTTATCAATGTATTGAACTCTACAACAAGCTCAAAAACAAAATTAGAGGTTGTTGCTGTGGTCCGTGAATTTCCTGGTGTCTTTCTTGATGATCTTCCTAGACTACCACCAGATCGAGAGATCGAGTTCATTATTGACTTACACCCCAGTACGGAACCCATTTCTAAAAATCTGTATAGAATGGCAATGGCAGAGTTACGAGAATTAAAGCTACAGCTGGAAGAATTGGTCGAAAAGAGTTTTATTCGACCAAGCTTCTCACCTTGGGGAGCTCCAGTTCTATTTGTCAAGAAGAAAGATGGATCTCTACAGATGTGTATTGACTACTGAGAACTCAAAAACGTGACAATTAAGAACAAATATCTGTTACCAAGGATTGATGATTTATTTGATCAATTGCAAGGAGCACGCGTATTTTCCAAGATTGATCTTCGTTTGGGATACTATCAGCTAAAGATTAAACCAGAGGATGTTCTGAAAATAGCTTTCCGGACGAGGTACGACAATTATGAATTCCTTGTGATGTCGTTCGGACTAACCAATGCTCTGGCAGGATTCATGGACTTAATGAATTGCATTTTCAAAGAATATCTGGATAAGTTCATAATTGTCTTTATTGATGACATCCTAATTTATTCACGCTCGGAGGAGGAACATCGCGAACATTTGAGGGTTGCTCTTTCTATTTTGGCCAAACATAACCTATACGCGAAATTCTCCAAATGCGAATTCTGGTTGAACAAAGTTAGTTTTCTCGGCCACATGATCTTGAATGAAGGCATCGAGGTTGACCCAGCAAAGATTCAACCAGTAACCGGTTGGTCCCAACCAAAGAATGCAAGTGAGATTAGGAGTTTTCTTGGATTAGCAGGCTATTATCGACACTTTATCAATGGATTTTCAAAGATTGTCTTGCCTTTAAAGAGTTTAATAAAGAAAAATGCACGATTTTTATGGACGAATGAATGCGAGGAAAGTTTCCAAGCATTAAAACGTCTATTAACTACTACTTCTGTTTTGGCGCTACCGATTGAAGAAGGAAATTTTTGTATCTATTGTGATGCATCTAAGCACGGGCTCGGTGGTGTACTAATGCAGAACAGAAAAGTAATTGCTTATGCATCAAGACAGCTCAAACCACATGAAGTTAATTATCCAACTCATGATCTGGAACTAGCCGTAGTTGTTTTCACTCTCAAGATCTAGAGACATTATTTTTATGGGCAACGGTGCGAGATTTATACCGACCATAAGAGCTTGAAGTACATTTTCACAAAAAGAAGTTAAATATGTGGCAACGGCGCTAGTTGGAATTCGTCAAAAACTATTACTATAAGATCAAATACCATCCCAGTAAAGCCATTGTTGTTGTTGATGCCCTAAGCAGGAAGCTCACTGTTATGAGTATCATATGTGAAGAAATGTCTGAGGGACTCCAGAAAGATGTTCGTGAATTGGATGTACACTTAGTTCATGCTCAGTTAGATATCATTTTGTCAGCATTAACATTAAAGTCTTCCATTTTGGAACAGATTAAAGAGGCCCAACAAGAGGACAACCTATGCAAAGATTTTAAGATAAACTCAATGCTAGCAAAGTATAAGGACTATTCCATGTCTACTGATGGAATAGTAAAGTTTAAAGGAAGATGGTTTGTGCCCAGCAATTCACACTTACGGACAACAATCTTACAAGAGGCTCACTCTTCAAGTTTCTCTATTCATCCCGGATGCAATAAGATGTACAAGGATCTCAAGACTCATTACTTTTGGCTGGCAATGAAGTATGATATTGCAGAATATGTGGGATTATGTCAGGTTTGTCAACAAGTTAAAGCAGAACATCAGAGACCTGGTGGAATGCTTCAGCCTTTGCCAATACCTGAATGGAAGTGGGAGCATATCCCGATGGACTTTGTTACTGGTTTGCCTAGGACTATCAAAGGACATGATGTAATCTTGGTAATTGTGGATAGACTGACCAAAGTTGCTCACTTCTTACCTGTGTAAATGACTTACAAGATGAATCAATTTACTAATTTATATATTAAAGAGATTGTACGACTACATGGTGTTCCAATCTTCATTGTTCTGATCGGGATTCATGTTTCACCTCTGCATTTTGGAAAAGTTTAAATAAGGTTATGGGTACCGAATTAAAATTCCATACGGCCTTTCATCCCCAAACAGATGGTTAGAGTGAAAGGATAATCCAAACACTTGAAGATATGTTGCGAGCATGTGTATTAGATTTCCATATTGGATGGGGAAGGATATTACCATTGGTGGAATTCGCATATAACAACATTTTTCATGCTACAATTGGAATTGCACCATACGAGGCATTATA
Organism: Begonia loranthoides; assembly: GCA_022433065.1. Classification (NCBI taxonomy): domain Eukaryota; kingdom Viridiplantae; phylum Streptophyta; class Magnoliopsida; order Cucurbitales; family Begoniaceae; genus Begonia; species Begonia loranthoides. The sequence goes on from CM039474.1 coordinate 14,230,505, forward strand.
TGGTAGAAAGTGTAGATCTCCGTTATATTGGGGTGAAGCAGGAGAAGTTAAATTTTTTGGATCTGATATCATTTAGCAAACTGCCAAATATGTTGCTTTAATCCGACAACGTATGCTTTCCACTCAAAATCTTCATAAGAGTTATGCAGATCAACGTCAGAGAGACTTGGAATTCAATGAAGGAGATTTGGTTTTTCTAAAAGTATCGTCTTTCAAAGGAATTATGCATTTTAGCAAGAAGGGAAAGCTAAGTCTGAGATATATTGGTCCCTTTATGATCACGAAAAGAAGGGGGAACGCAGCTTATCAATTGCAATTACCTGTCTCCATGAAAGGTGTACACAATGTATTCCATGTATCAATGTTAAAGAAATGTCTGGGGAACTGAACTCTAATATTACCTCCTAACGATGTGTAAATCCAAAAGAACCTAAGTTATGAAGAAAAATTGATGCAAATTTTGGACGAGAGAGTAAACGAGCTTAGACATAAGCTGATTCCGTTAGTTAAAGTATTATGGCAGAATCATTCCACTGAAGAAGCCACATGGGAGAGAAATGAGGATATAGAAGTTAAGTACCTAGAATTATTTAATTAGCAAATTTTGAGGACGAAATTTATATAAGCAGGGAGGATTGTAATATCCCATAAATTAATCAGGATGTAATACCCCGATTGATACATTACAAAACATGAGAAGACTAATGAAAGGATCCATAACAAAGAAGATGGCTAAAAGCATACAAGTCCAAGTTAAAAACCCATTAAATGGCAAGTCAAGGGCCATGATGGTGTTAGGGATTAGGGAGGATCCAATGGAGGCCCAAGGTAGGATAAGATTGAAGAAAAATGGCTAAAATAGAAGATGGACTGAAGCAACCTACGGCCCAGGCCAAAAGCCCGCGCCGCCAAGAAGTCAACGGGCGCACCGTCCAGATAGCCACCAGACAGCTCATCCGTCAACAGCGAGCGCCGCCCAGATAGTGCGCCCACCAGCCGACAGCACCACCCACTTGCCTTGACCACGCGCCCACCTGCCTTGACCGCGTGCCCGCCAGCGCTGACCGGCTGACTACCGCGCCCAGTGCACCTCGCACATGCCACCTGCGGCAATTCTTCACCTACCATGGACTTTTTGCATTCTTTTGTATATTTTATGTAATTTTATAATGTTTCTATGTCCCCCAGAGTTGCCTATAAATAGATGGGCAAACCTTCAATGCAAATGATAACTTACAACTTAAAATTTAAGAGCATTTTTGCTTAGAGAGTGATTCTCTTCTTGAGTTCTTATTGAGGACTTGATCTTTTCAATTGTTTGCTTGAAGAGATCAAACTTGATAGCTTTGGTTCAACCAACAAGTTTGGTTTGGGTCAAGCTCCTCTCTTTGATAGTTCGGTTCTCATCTCTCCATAGATAACGGATCGAATTCCTAATCCGTTTGAATCTCCAAGGTGTCCTGTTAAAATTTTGCATTGTTTTCGGGTCTTAGGCATTTGAGGGTTAAAGTGTGGATGAGGAGTTACTCGGGAATCGGGAGAAGTTACACATGGAAAATACTACCGTAGGAAAATTCTACAAAAGGTAAGAAATAAGATGTGGTGGCCAGTGGAGGCCCTGCATCACGACATTTTATGTTTTCACTTACGTTACATTATTGTTGAAAATAATCTTAAAATTATGCGCATAAGTTACGATAAATAGTGTTGAAAATATCATTGGAATTATCATGAAAACTATCGTTAAAATAATGTCAACATAATTATAAAAATTGTTGTTGTAATTAATGCATGAAATAACAAAGAAAATACGTGAATGTAAAAATGAATAAAAATGTACAAACTACCTTAATTTCATATATGGACTGTTGTACTGCCGTTAATTCTATTGTATTGTTTTGAACTGTACATGCATCATGATAGGGCTTATGAAACTACTGACTATGCATAGCATGTTAATAATGAACCAATAAACATAAATAGGTGTATGACATCGGTGGTGACGCCCCTAATGGATGAATCTCCTCGTCGGAGTAACGGTTAAGCCACAAGATGGTATAATGGATCCAACTTCCCCAGATTAATAAGATCTCATACATCTTGACTGTAAAGTGAAACTAAATTTGCATGAAAGAGGAAATAGGTATTTCTCTAAAACGACTGCATACACATTACATGTGCATACATTCTATTTCTTATTGAGCCTCGGCTCATTGTATTACCCGTGATGTAGGTAAATATTATTAAGGAGAATGCATTGCCAGATGAAATCTTGGGTTATCAACTGGAGAAGACCTGATGAGTTTATGGCTCAAGAAACATTGGTTATTTTAAATTATGATTTTATTCACTAAATGATTTGAATAATATAGACTACATTTTAAATTAATCCAACCCAGGGAGTCTTTTTATTCCATAATTAATGGATTGAGCAGCTCGTTGCGTGGTTTGATTCTTTCTCCAGAGTCTTTAACTAGACTCTTTTTGTCTTGTCGCCATGGTCTTTACATTCTCCACTGCTAGAGCTTTTGCAATAATTTTTTGCGTAAGGGACATCCTCCACTCCTGCTATTGTAACACCATCAAGGATTTCCATTTTTAATCCTTGAACAAAGTGATTAACTTTGGATTCTTCTGTTGACACCAAGAGTGGAGCAAATCGAGCAAGAGCCTCGAATTTCTAGATATATTTAGATACCGTCCACGTTTGTCACAGTCGTATGAATTCCACCATCTTCTGCGTTCTTATAGTATGGTTAAAATATTTACCGTTGAACAACTCCTTGAAGGTTTTCCAATTAAGGCACGAACATCCCATGCTACTTTTATCGACTCCCAAAAACGAGCGTCCAAGACCAACAAATATGTTGTACATTTAAATTTTTCAGTTTCTCCAATGCCAGCATACTAGAACATGTCTTCAATGGATCGGATCCATTTTTCTCTTTGGCTACGTCAGACACATTGCCATCAAAACTTGGAGGTTTGAGCTTTAGAAGCTTTTCCCAACCAGCTTTTTCAGGAACCACCATTGCTTGCTGGTTGCCATTTCCATGTTCATTTCCACTTCCATTTCCATTACTATTTCCATTGCCATTGCCATTGCCATTTCCCACGAGGCGTGTCATAAGTTGGAGCTGTTGTTCCATAAACTGGGATTGTCTTTCCACTACTGTAGAGATCCGATTGAGGGCATTATCTCCTCTGTCCCCATTTACGTTATCAACATCCATATGTCTAACATTCTCTTGTTCTACGCGGGTATTCTCTTGTTACTTCTTGTTCTTCTTGCCATTGTTGTAGTCCTAAATATTTTATTAAAGTAATGTTAATCTTTTAATATTGATCAGGAAATTCCCAGGAAAGGCTGGTGGGTCTCAACATATCACTTAATACCAGTCTCCTTTAACAGAATATCATTTTCAAATAAATTCCTAGGACAGGCTGGTGGGTCACGATGGTCCACTTAAATACCAGTCTCCTTAAACAGAACTTATTTGCACAGTATAATTACACCACTAAGTGTTAATAAATTGAGTTTCTTGATTGACCACTTCTACTAGATAAGGTAATTCAAAAGTTTAATGTATATGATAAGAAAATTACTTACAGTTGGAGAAGCATTCCATGATGAGTCTTGCGTTATCAACAGTCTACAGAACCGAGTTAGGCTCTGATACCATTTGTAATGCCTCGATTTATAAAATCAATTTTCTTTATTCCAATTTTATGGAAAATTTAAAATTTTCTTTTAATCTTTTCAAAACATATTGTTAAGTAGGAAATCAGAGTAATTTAGCAGAATAAATTCAAATCATAATTTTAAACAATTTAAAATGCATAATTTTAAAATCATAATTTAAAATAAGCAATGTTTCTTGAACCATAACTCATCAGGTCTCATCCAGTTGATAACTCAAGATTTCATCTGACAATGTATTTTCCTTAATAATATTTAACTGCATCACGGGTAATATAATGAGTTGAGACTCAGCAAGAAATAGAATGTATGCGTATGTAATGTGTATGCAGTCATTTTAGAGAAAAACATATTTCCTCTTTCAAGCAAATTTAATTTCACTTAACAGTCCAGATGTATGAGATATTATTCATCTGGGGAAGTTGGATCCATTATACCATCTTGTGGATTAACCGTCACTCTGACGAGGAGATTCATCCATTAGGGGCGTCACCACCGATCTCAAACACCTATTTACGTTTATTGGTTCATTATTAACATGCTATACATATGTCAGCAGTTTCATAAGCCCTATCATGATGTATGTATAGTTCAAAAAAATACAATGAAATTAACAGTATTACAACAGTCCATATATGAAATTAAGGTAGTTTATATATTTTTATTCATTTTTACGTTCACGTATTTTCTTTGTTATTTCGTGCATTAATTACACAATAATTTTTGTAATTATGTTGACATTATTTTAACGATAGTTTTCATGATAATTCCAATGATATTTTCAACACTATTTTATCGTAGCTTATACGCATAATTCTAATAGTATTTTCAACAATAATGTAACGTAAGTAAAAACATAAAATCTCATAATGCAGGGCCTCCACTGGCCACCGCATCCTATTTATTACCTCTTGTAGAATTTTCCTATGATAGAATTTCCCACGTGTAACTTCTCCCGATTCCCGAGTAACTCCTCCTCCACACTTTAACCCTCAAATGTCTAGAACCCGAAAACAATGCAGAATGTTCACAAGATGCCTTGGAAATTCAAACGGATTAGGAATTCGATCCGTTATCTATGGAGAGATGAGAACCGAACTATCAAAGAGAGGAGCTTGACCCAAACCAAACTTGTTGGTTGAACCAAAGCTATTAAGTTTGATCTCTTCAAGCAAACAATTAAAAAAGATCAAGTCCTCAATAAGAACTCAAGAAGAGAATCACTCTCTAAGCAAAAAGCTCTCAAATTTTAAGTTATAAGTTATCATTTGCATTGAAGGTTTGCCCATCTATTTATAGGCAACTCTAGGGAACATAGAAACATTATAAAATTACATAAAATATACAAAAGAATGCAAAAAGTCCATGGTAGGTGAAGAATTGCCGCGGGTGGCACGCGGGGGGAGCGCTTGGCACGGCAGTCAGCCGGTCAGATCTGGCGAGCACGCCGTCAAGACAGGCGGGCGGGTGGCGCTATCGGCTGGCGGTCGCACTGTCGGGGCAGCGGGCGCTGTCGAGGCAACTTGCGCTGTCATCTTGAATTTAAGGTGTCTTGACTCAAGACACCTCAACTGCGGTGTCTTGAGACTTGAGCGTCTTTCTTTCCAGACGCTGCAGCGTCTTTCTTCTCAGACGCCGATGAACACCTCGACAATGTTCTCTCTTATGTGCCTGCGGTTTCTGTCTTGGCTTAATACACTGCAAATGATAATTGAATTGTTTGGGAGACAAATGATTATTGAATTGTTTCTCTCTGATATTCTCTCTTCGCCTAAGAAGTTCTACTGGACAAAGTGAAGAAAGACTATAATTCTCTTTTCAATTCTCTTTTTCTTTCCATTATTTAGATGAACAACAGACAAAGTTCTACGTCTCACCTTGTTGAGACATTGCGAGTTACGCGGTGTCTTGAGACAGACACCGCGTAGCTTGCGGTGTCTCTTGACCGTGATGTTGGCTTTGTCATTTTTCCATACGTCAGTGGTTTATTTGTTTAAAAAAATACCATAGTGATTGACTTGTCATTCATCAAAAACCACGATGGTTGATTTGTCATTTACCCTTTTTAAAATTATTTCCTTTGATTTCCTGCTGCGTACTTCTCTCTTCTTTCCCCCTTCACTTCACATTCTTTTATTATATATATATATTCATTTTCTTAATCCTTTTGTCTTTTTCCGATTTACCCCCTTTCTTTTTATCCTTTCTTTTAACTCATTTCATTTGTCGCCTCATGATGCTCCTTTCCCTCCTTTTTATTTCATTTCCCATACTCATTTCTTTTATTTAATAAATTTCTTAATTCTTTTACATAATGTATATATAATTAATTTACATATCATTTATTATATATAACTTATTCCAATTACTAACTTGTTCCAAACATCACCAAATAATGTTTATCAGCTCAATTTAATTTTTTAATTCTATTTCTTAAATAAATTTTCCGTTCATATATTTTCAATTCCACCGATTCTTTTTACCAAAATTTTTCACATGGTCGTTACGTGACAATTCGGGTTAACTTTTCAATGTTATGACCGATTTTAACGCAAAACATTTACACATGAAATTTATTATCTTGAAAATTCTTGGGTTTTACACATAACCATTCAACTTGAATAACTCCTCATGCATGTTTAAGATGAAACACATCAAAAACTTATTCCAATATGCACAAATTTCCAATTTCTCTTCACAGTTTTTATCGAACTTCAACAATTCATAACTTAAGTTATACTTAACCAATTATACTAATTTCAAAGCCTATCTTTTTCTTGAGATGTCTAATATAACATGGTAGAATGGTTTTACATAACAATTTCATTAAGAAGACCTTAGCTTCCATGAACCAAAACTATATAGTTTTGACCTATTTCATATTATCCATCATTTTCTACCCATAAACTTAACCAAACTCTTAAAATTTCATCAAACCATATAGAGAACTCTTATTACCTTGAAGAGTCGAGACAGGGAATCACTTGCTTAAGAGTTTCCTAGTCTTCAATAGCTTCCTCATGGTTAGAAGTTCTTTCCACTAAAGCAGCAATCCTTTGCTTCATAAATACTCATCATCACATTTATCAGACACAAGTATGCTTAGTCATAATGTTTTCTCTTTTTAAAAGCGACTCTTAATCTTATTACAAGTGATCTTTTGCATTCCTAGTCGACTGTTCACCAGCTCCAATCGACCATTCCCTTATATTTCTAAAATAATCCTATGTCGAGGCTTTAGCCGCGAACATCTAACTTTCTGCATAAAGTTATTTTTACATTGTTGCAGATAGGCACAACTTCATGTCCAGTCGACTGCATTTCTACCTAAGGCTAAACCTTACAATCTGTCTATGGATCAGTCTACTACACCCTCAATGTCGGGTGACTGCAAAACTACCCGAGACAGATACATTCTCCATTGTCTTTAGTCTGGACGTCCGCACTCTCATTTTTGTCAACCGCAAAAATGTCCCAAGAGCTTCTGGGCGTGCAATCCGAACATCCGGGCCCTTTCGTAGATACTCAAATTTGTCTTTGACCAATCAATTGCTCTCTTATCACGGTTGACCACGAATTCATCAAAGAGCAATTTAACAAAGTACTTGTACACTTAACTTTCATTCTTCTTTTAACATCAATTAATCCATCATAGCAAACATCTTTTACCACTACAGTTGAACCATATCAACACCAAATCATTAAACATTGTCATTGCACAATCTTATAATTAATACGATAAAATTCAGGGTATTACAAATTATCTTTAGTATAAAAGTTGAATTGTTAAGAAAAATAGTTTAAAGATCAGTTGTCACTAACCTCATAGTTGAAAGGGGGGGTTTTTTTTTTTATGTATTTACCCTTGTAAAAAAAATAAGGGCAAATGCAATATAAACTTTGAACTTAGGGATCAACACCTGAAACCCTAAGCTCTTTTTTTTTAGCAGTTTCCTGTCTGAATTTTTGAGGTTGAGCACACCGAACCCAGCTGTCTAAATGTCCTTTAAAAATATCATTTGCAGACCCCCGGGATGTTTTTGAAGTTGTGATTCTCGTATTCCTCTCCGCAAGAAAATCAGAGTGTGATGTACAACTCAGTTTACAAATATCACATAGTGATGCATATGCTATTTTTAACAGATTTGCTAAAATTCAGGGACTGAATTGCTTAAAAATATATTAAAATATCATCTGTCCCAACCCGATAAGTTTAGAATTTAAATTACATTTTACCCAAAAATATATACTAAGAGCTTAAAATGAGAGGAAATGATCACTACAATCAATTACACGCCATATTGAGAGACATTTAAATAGTAAACCACCAGATCTGCTTGTGGTGGTTAATCTTCATTCTTCGTTTTTTCTTCATCTTACAGTTAAAGAACGGAAACATGACAGCTTGGGAACATAATTAATGACCAAAAATGTTGTGACAACAGCATTTTCCTCCGCAACAATCACACAACTGAGACAAATCACGATAAGTGCTCGACTACTCAGACAAGCCAAAACTTTGTCCTCCTAATTTTTTCAACATAATAAACTTGCAATTTAGTACATTTTAGTTAAATTATCAACTAGCGAGCTCAAACACCACAGGTTGTTACTGACACTACAAGCAATTACCAACTTTGTCAATGGAGTTTCTTTGTACTGACATTGGCATTCAGTAGGGTCGAAACTTCCTAGTAGCTCTCAGTTGCTGTATCCGTTTCTTGTCTTCCTCGAATTTACTTTGAAGCATCAATATCTCTGCAACAAAGTTTTATCAGATCCTACACAAGTAATAAATTAAATAACTTTGTAGACCATCTTATATACCAACTTTAAGAATGCCATGGCAATTCGTATAATCTTCTCGACTTCAATTTCTTCTTCCTTTATTTTCAAAGTTTGTGAACACTCAAATAGAACGCTAAAAAATAATCTACTAAAAAAAGTATCTTATTAAGTAATTAATGAAAAGCAAATTGAAGTTCACATTATGATTCTTGTTCTACATTCTCCTAAGCTACATGTTGCGTCACATTTTTCAATTGTTTAATGCAATAATTATTGTATATGAAAAAGAATGACCAATGAAAAAGCAATATGTTAGCATATAACTTAAAATTGTAGGAATTTGCGCGTGAAGCTAGTCTTACTACATAGTAAAACGACTCTCTCAAATAAGACATTAAAAATGGGTTGAAACGTAAAGCAGAAAATTTGAACTAAAACATAATTGACATGATGAATAAGATAATCAGGAACCATACCGTTCCTTTGAGCTTCTCTTCTCTGAAATCTGTAGAAATCTGCACCAACATCTTTCTTCTTCTTTTTTGCCATATTATGCTCCACCGCAGCTTGGGCAATAAAACCCACGGTGGTTCCACTCTCTACATCTGTAGTCTTTTTCCTTCCCTTATTGCGTACAACGACAGTCCATCCATCTGCTTTAGCTTGATCCTCCAATTCCTTTCTTTTCTGAGTGTTCCACATTAGAAAAAAAAAACAAAAGAGATTGAGCGCAAACCTAATTAAAGAAACTGAATAGGAGTTAATTTATCAATTAGCTTCAGAAAATGTAAATCTTTTAAGTAGCCACAGTGGATTATAGAATTAAATACCATTTGTCAGTAAATGTTCCAGAATCATGTGAGAAGGTAAATAAAAATAGAAGGTAAGCCAAAATTACACGTCAAAAATTAGAGAGAAACAGATAAGATCCGAATCTTTAACATGTAGGAACAAAAAAAACATTCTTATCCACATTCAAGTAAAATTTTATAAACTTGTAAAAAGAAATTATGAACTCATTTGAATGTTCAATATGTCAACACAAGGAGCAGCAATTACACAAGTTATAAAAACTTCAAGTACGTGTTAAATCAGTCTCAAAGGCAAGGTCCAAGGATTAGTTATAGGTAAATGGGTTGATGTACAGGGAAAACCCTCTAAAACGACAATAATGATGTTATCAAGGAGAGGAGACTACCTGTTCAAGTTGTGCCTCGTGTGCACTTAAGAAGTCATCGATTCTTTCTTGCAACACCTTCAAACCTGGCCTACTTTGATGATAGTCAGTGAGCCATTCTACAGTTCACCAAATTTAATTGTTTAGTCAAAAAACCAAAAGTCACCATCAAAAAACAATAGTACCAATTAAGTAGCAATGCAAATGCTCCATTCTATTAACAAATTTCTAACCTTTCCACTACCAATGACAATGGTAGGCAATAAATATTCTAAGATAGGAAATTCATTGAAATCTATCCAAACACTTTAGACCAGCTCCCAAGGTAACAATTTGCTTACAAATTTTGCAACTTGCCCAGCATGTACATCCTACCGTTAGAATTAACTACCACATGGCATGCAGATTATAAACCATTCACAATCTGCACACAAGCATGAATTGGAAATAGATACAAAGTTTATTTTTATCTAATCTTCTTTTTGCTTTCCTACTTAGAGCCCTCGTGTTTGGATCATAATATTTCACAGAATTATTGTATATCAAAATCAAAAGTTACTAAACAAACGAATAGTATGCTGCAACAAGAAAAATTGAAATACTTTTTGATCTAAGATATGTACATTCTAAATATTACTTCTCAAGCATATGATAAGACTAGAGCATGGGAGTCAACATAATAAACTATGATCTTGAATTCGCATTGCATACTCTTGATTCCTTTTGAAGCATCCTCATCCCCAGAAGAGATGTTATAAACGCCATTCTGATCTATATTTTCATTCTTTTCCAATGATCTCAACCTTCCAGGCAAATTCCAATCCTTCCTTTTCTTCTTAGTAGGTTTCTTCAACTTATCTAATATAACGTCCATCAATAAGTGATCAATCAATTGCAAACAGGTACAAATAAGAAACCATATGTTTCTAATTTAACAGCCATACATTGAACTCTTTTCGGTAGTCTTTCAATTTCAAGAGAGGAATGATCCACCTCATCCTGAGAACCATGTTCCTTTTTATTTTCCCCACTTCTTTTTAATTTACCTGTTACAAAAATAATTCGCTAGTGTTATACATCCATCAACTGCAATTTAATGACAACTTCATTCAACAATAGTTACAAAAAATACCAGTCTTGTTTGGTCCTTGAGGACTTTTCATCTCAATCTCTTCGTCCGTTTCAAATTGATTATTTTTCATCTCTACGTTCAGAGAAAAGATTCAAATCACTTATAATCATGCGATTGCACAAATATACGGGAAGACTATCTGAATCACTCTAGGGAAAATTTTAAACAAAAACTGAGCTCTAATCATACAAAACCTGAGGATTGTTTTCAATAATGAAGAAAATAAATAAAACACAACCAAAAGAAAGGGGGGAAACACACCTCTAGGCTTGGAATCGACGCTACTCGTCTCCTCAGATGTTTTTCGTTTCTTCATCAAATTTTTTTTCGTTCTCTTTCCTAGTAGCGACATTTGCAAACTTTCCCCTAACACAGAAAAAGAAACACTCAAATGAGAAAATTTCAAAAAAAAAAAAAAACGAACCCAGTCGGCAATCAGGAATACTTGAGCAAAAAGCCTACCTTGGTTTACTTAGTCTTCCCTGGAGCCGCAGCTTCTCCGGAGTGGAAACACAAGTTAGCGAAGACTGAATATTTTGGGTAGAGGGTAGTTGTAGGGGTGGGCAGGGTTAGGTTTTGGTTCCGTGCTTAGTTTAAAATATGATTGCCCAATTCTATCATTTTTACCCTCAATCTGAATTCGGTGTGCTCGACGAGTCCCTTCAATTGGAATGTAATCTTGAGAGAGAATAGCAGAGGAGAGGAAAGCTTAAAACCTCCTTCACTTCGACCATATTTTGAGCTTGAGCGTCACCTTTAGCTTGGAGATGAGTGAGGTGAGCGGCCAACTGTTGAAACCGAGAGGCAAGAGGAGAGGCTAGTTTGCTGGCTGCTTTGTGCCTTGTGTTCGGGCGACTTGACAGATTGGAGGGAAAGAGCCGAGGAGATTGGATTTGTCTTGTGTTCGGCTCGACAGAACCACGGGGAAGTTGAACCTAAAGGGTTGTAAAATTAGGGTTAAACATTAAGGTTGATTTGGAATTTAGATGGGTGGGTAGTGTTATGGGCTTAAGCTCAGTTGTCTGGGCTCTTTTTATTTGAGTTATAGGCTGAGCCGTTTTCTGCCTTCTTGGGATATTGGATGGTGATTTTAGACGGTTTAATAATGGTTTTATTTAGAGGTGTCTAACGGGCGGGCTGACCGCTCAACCCGTATTATAGTGGGCCGAGCCTAGCTCCGCTTGGGCCCGGTTGGCTGGCCGAGCCAAGCTCGAAATCGCTAGCTCACCAGCCCGCCGAGCTCAAGCTTAGGAGACTAGCCGCGGGTCGGCTCGCGAGCCTGGCGGGCTGGTTCGGCGAGCCCGCCGGGCAATTGGTTGGACGGGCCTGCACGAGCCCGTCCAGGCGAGTCCATCCAGGCGAGCCCGTCCAGGCGAGTCCATCCAGGCGAGCCCGTCCAGGTGAGCCAGGCGAGCTCGTCCAGGCTAGAGGCCTGGAGCTGGACGCTCCCTGGTCACTCGCTGGAGACTCTCCAGTAGAGAGACGCGACGAGATCCAGAGTCTGGAGTGGATGCTAGACGGCCTCGCTCGCGTCGACGAGTCGAGGCGAGACTGTGTCTCGCGTCGAAGTCCAAAGTCTGCCACTCGGGAGTCTGGATCTCGCGACTCTGCTCAGGTGAAGGCGAGACGACTGCGTCAAAGTTCGAAGACGACAGAGCTCGCGAAGCAAGACAGAGCTTGCCAACTCGCCGAGCTCTGCATTCTGGTGCCGTCGGGAATGCAGGATAGGCTTGCCGGACTCCTTCGATTTCGTCGGACTCTTTCGAGAAGGATTTGAGTGACTCAAGGTCAGACTCTGACGGTCGTCGACTCATCTGGAATGCAAGACAAGTCGCCGAGCTTCGATTCCCCATCTCGCATTGTCGCGAGCTGTCTCCGTCCCGCATCGTCACCATCGAGCCTCTGTGAGACTCGACTCTCACAAAGAAGCAAAGCAACGGTCCGAAGACCGTTAGTGTTGGCAAATGGCAACAGTCCAGTGACCGTTGCCGGTTGCCTCTCTATGATAATCTCACAGAGAAGCAACGGTCTGCAGACCGTCCCCCTCATCCCAACCCCCGCCTCCCCCACCCCCCCCGCTTCATTTTTTATAAATACCACTATACTTCTTACTAAATTCTCCACTAAATCTTCCTCTCAATCTTTCAATCTATTACATTTCTCATCAATCTATCTATTTCTCAATTTCTCAATATTTCTCTCAATTTGAAAAGGTACATTTTATATTTATTCATTTTTATGTTTTTTGATTTAATGTGTATTAACTAACAAAATTTTTTTTTCGATTTTTGTAGGAGTCGTCGTGATGTGAAATGGGACTATTCAATTATTTATCAAAGCTTAAAGAATATTATGAAGATCAAGCATAAGTGGAAGATCAAAAGAATAATTGATGATGCCAATTTGAATTTATCAAAAGATATCAAATCAAAGATCAAAAAAAGCAGATTTTGGGTCAAATCCTCAAAAACCCGGAGAGGATGATGCAAATTTGAATTCAATCAAAAGCTATCAAGCCGAGGATCAAAGAAACTTTTTAAATCTACCGAAAATCACAACCAAAAGATATTAAAGAAAGAGAAAGATATTATCTCTTAAGATAGTACTTAAAAAAAATTCACTTATCTAGAAAATCTAAATCTACTTATTTAGGAGATCTAGATCCACTTATTTAGGTTATTTTTATTTATTTATTTATTTTGTTTAATTTGTCTTTGTTAAAGGCTATATAAAGCCACCTAATTTTATGTTTTAAACAGTTGTTGAATTTTTATAAAAGAAAGCTTTTGCTTTTCGAGAATTGGAGAGATCCTTTTCTTCCTTTGGTGAGTGATATCCAAAGAAACCTTTGGTGAGTTATATCCAAAGTCACTTTCGTGTGAGTTATATCACAAAAGAAATTTGCAGCCACATCCTTATCCAAGAAGGTGAGAAGCGTTGTGTTCATCCATCACGTGCAGTGCGTTCTGTGCCCGCATCACGTCGTATTCGTGGAGGTGATCACAACAATTGCATACTATTGTTGCGTAATTGGTGTGCGGTATCATTTTTATTATTAATTGTTTCGGAGTAGTCAATTTTTTTAATTATGGATCCACGTGAATTTTTGCTTGACACTTTTGTTGACACTAATAATGATATTGAGGAAATTAAGGGGGATAATCCCGTAATTTCAATTGATCAATCATCTGCACATGCATCCACATCGTCACCTAGAAAAAAAAGAAGTAAAACGTCGAATGTATGGAATCATTTTGAAATGAAAGATATTAAAATTGGTGGAAAAATAGAAAGTAGAGCACAATGCAAATATTGTATTAAACATTATGCATATGAATCTGGTAGTTCTACTAGCACACTTGGTAGGCATTACACAAAATGTCACTTACACGAGCAAGTGAGAGACCCTACATAAACACTCATAAATGCTAGTAGCAGTGGCAATTTTATGTATTCACATAATAAAATGAGAGAAGGAGTAGCAAAATATATATCACAATTTGAGGCACCTTTTATCTATGTTTGATAGCGAGTTATTTGAAAATTTTATTAAAGAGTATATTAATCCTAGTTTTAGACGAGTCCCTAGAAATACGACGCGAAGTGATATTATTAAAATGTATAATAATATGAAAAATGAATTAATTGCGTTTTTTTCAAATGATCCGTCTATGTCTATTTGTATTACTTCTGATTTATGGAGTGCACCTAATGCTTTACGATATATTGTCGTAACTTCTCATTTTATTGATGACTCTTAGCAATGAAATAAAAGAATATTAGGATTTCGTAATTGTGAATATGCATATAGTGGCGTTACCATTTATAGATATATTGTTGGAATTTTGCAAGAATATGCTATTAGAGATAGAATTTTTAGTATTACGCTAGATAATGTTGCTGCTAACGATGTTGCAATTCTTGAATTTAAAAGGTTATTTCAATTAGATAGGCTCATAATACTCTTTTTCATATGAGATGTGTTTGTCATATTTTAAATTTAGTTGTTCGAGATGGCATGTCATTTATTTCGCATCATATTGAATCTATTCGATATGCAATTTCTTATATTACTTCATCTAATACGCGACAGCAAGAATATAAAGAATATTGTAAAGTTGCTCAACTTAAACCAAGAAAATTAAAAACCGATGTAGATACAAGGTGGAATTCAAGTTATTTAATGTTAGAAAATGTTAAGCCATATTGGTTAGTTATTTGTGCTTTTATTAGTGAAAAAACAAAATATATTACTCTTGATCATAATAGTTGCGATATTACTAATTTATTTCTTAATTTTTTAAAACCATTTTTTGAAGCTACAAATGAATGTTCAGGAATTTATTATCCCACTACTCATCTTGTTCTCCCACTTTTTATAAAATTAACAAGTACTTTTCTAAAATTTAGACAAAGAAACGAATTTTGTGCATTAATTGAAAAAATGGAAAGAAAATTCAAAAAATATTGGCTTAACATACCTAATATTTTTTGTTTTGCATGCATAATGCATCCTAGATTTAAATTAAATGAGTGTGTATAATGGTTGATAGAATTTCTTCTAATTTAGGTACTTTTTCTTCAATTAATGGTGCTCAATAAAAAAATGAAATTGATAATTTATTTTCTTCTTATGAATTTAAATATTCTAATAATCGTTCAATTCCTTCTTAACATATGCATGCTAGTTCTAGTAGTGGTGCTTATGGTGGAGATCCACAAGATTTTATGGATGATATATTTAAGCAAATAGATAGCAATGTTCATTCTTATAATTCACAAAGAAATGAACTCGATATTTATCTTAACACCTACCATAACATTTCTCGCCCCGAGGATTTTGATATTTTGGCTTGGTGGAGAGTCAACTCTATTTCATTTCCTATTCTTTCTAGAATGGTACGTGATCTACTAACACTTCCGGTCTCTACAGTAGCATCGGAGTTTGCTTTTAGTGCAGGTGGACGTGTGTACGACGATAAATGAGGAAGACTTGCACCAGAAATCGTTGAGGCACTCATTTGCATGAAGGATTGGAACGACGTTGTGACGAGAGATCAACAACGAGAGGATGACATAGTTGAAGAATTCAAAAATTTGGATGTCGAAGACTAAATTTTTATTTAAATTTGAAATTGTAATTTTCATTTTCATATATTTTCTTTATCTTGTAAGTTGTGCTTTGAAATTGTAATTTAAATTTTTATTTTTATTTTAATTTGAAATTGTAATTTTCATTTTCATTTTGAAATTGCAATAAAAATATTTATTCAATTCAATAAAAATATCTATTCAATTAAATTATTAATTATAGTATTTTTACATTATAATAATAAATGTTTATTATAGTTTTAAATTGTATAATATTGCAAATAATTTATAATATATTTCTATAAGATATTATTATTTATGTATATTTGGCTCGTTATGCTCGGTTCGTTAAGGCTCGTTAGGCTCGGCAGGCTCATTAGGCTCGGCTCGTTAGGCTCGGCTCGTTAAGCTCAGCAGGCTCGATGAGCCAGACTTTTTCAGGCTCGGCCGGCTCGGCTAGCTCGTTAGCCACCTTTAGTTTCATTGGTTAGTAAACCAACCTGAACCAGACTGTGAAAGTCGGTTCAGTCTTGTTCTGTCTGCTCCTAAATTAAAGTCAGATTGTTAGTTATAGTTTATGAGAAGTATAATGCAGTAAAATATTTTTTTTCCAAAGACCAAGTAGAATGGGACCTTTTTGGACACAAAAAGACAGTAATTAAACACGTACTTATGTTGTAACTCTAAAAATTGACACAGTATTTTTTTATAATGATAAAAAATGAATAATTATTAGGGGTGGAAGTCGGTTCGGTTCGGTTTTCACAAAGAAAAATATTACTTTATGACCATATTGACCCAATTAATCATGAAAACCGATTCCTAAATAATTCTCTGCTAATTTGCTACAAATTTTGAGATTTTCACATATTTGCAGACAGCTTAGTGTCTGTTGCGGATATATTCACTCCCGTTGAGCTTCTTTTCTGCGAATATTCACTGCATCCACCCATCTTTGATTGCCAAATCGTCCCGTGGATACAATCCTTTCCGTGGATACTTGCACTCCCACATATTCACTATTCACTATTCTCCTTCCGTGTACACACATGTCGCATCACTAGCAGGCTTGATGTGCCGATGGAAAAAGGAAGGGAACTTAACTTGCGATTGATCACTTGAAGGAGTTGAATGACCGATGGCTTCAAGAATAATGCAAGGCGGTCGATCAGCAACTGCATTGAACGACCGAGATGAAGACATATTTGATCGTCCGCTAAATTGGAGGCACTGTGTAATGTCCCAATTTCCAAAATGGAATTAAATAAAGATAATTGAAAATTAATTAGGTATATTTGGATTTTTGAGAATTATTTGGGGAAAAATCAAATGGAAGAAAGTGAATTGAACCGATAATAATCATCGAACAATTTTAGACTAAATCAAAGATTTGAAACGAGTCGAAAATAATTTAAGAATTTAATTAAATTAAATTGAAGATGGAAATGTTTAAATTAGGGGAAGGATTTGATTAAATTAAAAGTAGTAATAATAATAATAATAATAATAATAACAATTATATATATATATATATATATATATATATATATATATATATATAATAAATAAAAATTAATTTACAAAAAATAAATAAACAAAAGGAATGGCTAGAGAGGCCATTCCTTCGCATCTGAAGCGAAGCAGGGAGAAAGGGAGAGGGGGATCGGAGGGGACGAGATGACGGCGAGACGGAGAGGACGGCCGAGCAACGCGCTCGGGATGCGACGGCCGTACAACTATGGCGACGGCGACGCGCGAACGGACGGTGATGGCGCCGCGACTCGGGCTCGCGTCGGCTCTGTCTGGCAATGTTTCCGGCGACGGGATTGAGGTAAGCCTACCCGATTCTCCCCTCCTTTACATTTCAGTGATCGAACCTTGGCTGGAGGTCCGATCTGTGGGTCGATAGTGGCGCCTCACGTTGGCAGGACCGATTCAGTCAGGAGCGAAAAATGACCCGCAAACCCGATGTGTTCGAACCCGATTCTGTTCTGTCGGTTTAGACCTAAACGTTGTCGGCAACACCGACAACTCCTTTAATTCATCCAGCATGGGATCGCACTCTGTATTAAAATACAGAGTGGGGTTCGCCCATGAAGTTGGGTGAAATTGATGAAACCTTGTCTGCTGGAGATTAATGCATTAACTGGAGTTGTCGAGTGAGGAGGGTGGATTTGTGTTTTTCCTTCCGATAAATTCACTTGCAAAGAGTGTGGGTGGGAGGCACAGAGAGGGAAGAGGCTGAGAGTTGTGGTCTGGAAATTGGTGCACGAGTCTTCTCTGGAATTGGGTAAGGAGTGGGTTTGTTTTGGCTTTGTGCCCTACACCCAAGTAATTTGTGTGTGTGAGTGTGTATTCTTGTTGTTATTCTAGTTTTGGTTTCTATGCAGAGAAGTATGTTTTCTTTTCTGGTTTTGGTAAATATTTTATTTGTTATACCCCCTTAGTAAAATGCTAGATGTTTCATGATATGTTTTATACTAAGTAATGAGAATTTCTTCTAAAATTTGCCATGATAAGTAATGAGAATTACTTCTAGAATTTTCTTCCAAGAATGATAAGGGATGCAAAAGGAAAAAGGGGATTCTAGGGAATGGAAATGTAAAGAAGGAAGAATGGTTGTTATGTTAGTTGCTTTGCTAGCTAAACATGTTAGTTGTAAATGATTTTTCTGAAAACCATATTCAAGTGTGTTGCTTTAGTTTTCCTGAAGTTATTATTCTCCTATCCATGATTGTGATGCATATTTAAGTATGTCTAGCCTTAATTTATTGATGTTATAGCATATGAACTTAGTGTAGTTTCTTTGACATTGTAATAAATTTCGCTGCTTTGGTATAAAAAGCATGTTAACCAAGTATGTTATTTCTGTTTTAATCAGTGAGGAAGATGCTAGTTGTATACGTTTCAACTATCTTGTTTGTTTAGTTATTAACATGATTTGTTACATAATCAAGTAAAAGCATGTTTCACCATATGGTTTTTCCTACTGTACGATTGAAAGCAAGGACTTGTTTCTACTAAATAGTTGCTTAAGAGCATGCACAACGATCGTAATTTCTGATGTGTTAGCTATTGCTTTTATGGAAGAAGTATGTTGTAGTTGTAGTAATTCTTCCTATTGTAATTTTTGTATAAAAGAGCATGTTTAGTCAAGAATGCATATTATTCGTATTATGATTCACTGCTATTATTTATGAAGTATGTCAAGCTTAGTGACTCACATTTCTTCCATGAGAAAATTTATTCTGTTTGTGATATGTAAGGATAGGGAAATACTGTTTTAGTATGGTTGTTTGTTTCATTTCTTGTCCTTGATGTTACCTATCATATGTGCTTGGTTGATTAGGAAAAATGTTATATAGATCAAGTCCACGATAATAGAAACCAAGTAGGAGGGTAGCCTTCAGATTGGTACCCACATGCATGAGTGAGGAAAAAGACTATGAAAGAAAGAACCCTAAAGGCGGGTATATGCCGGGATAGAAAGAACCCTAAAGGCGAGTATATGCCGGGATAAAAAGAACCCTAAAGGCGGGTATATGTCAGAAAAAGAACAAACCCTAAAAGCGGGTATATGCCGGAACTAGGGAGTTGAGGTAGATGGGTAGTCCGGATCTACTCTAGCTACTAGGATACACCCTCACCAAGTCGAGAAAGGGACTAGCATGCATACAGGAGGTTAGATTCCGTACAACTATGCCATCTCAAAGGAAAACCCTCAATCTCCGAGCTCGATGTACGAGTTTAAAGAACGAACAAAGAAAACGAACGTAATGAAAGAAAGTTGGATTGGGTGGCCCCCATTCCATCAAGAACTAAAGAGAGAAATGCATAATTGTTTTTCCCATATCCTTACTGAGCGTAAGCTCACGTCCTTACTTGTGGTGTATGTAACGATAGAAATATGACAGCGATTAAGGAAGAATTCATTCCGGTGGAGCCTGCAGTTGGTCCAACAATAGCGCCAGAGGAGTAGTAGTATAGCATGGTATGGTACGACATGAGGATACGAATGTTAAATTCAGTTTGTATTTTTATTTGAATAATTGGACTATGTAAGTTTTTATAACCTTGGATATGAACAATGTTTTTATAAGTCGTTTTCTAATATAACTTCCTGTTCGGTAAATTAGTTTTCTCGTTTAATTATGCTTCCGCAAATTTTTATTAATTAATTCTCTTAAGAATGAAAGAATGATTTTATTAACGATTCGAATTTTATTGCACTCTGATAACCCTGTTCATTAGAAATGATTTTAATTCAGGATAATGAGCTTTTAAGATGGTTTAAGAAATTTGGGTCGTTACACGCTGAGAGGTCGAACGGCTGAAGGGCGAAGATCAACCGGTGGTAGACTTTCTGTAAATTTACCACAAACACTTTATGGAAACACCCAACTTTGAAAGCCAATATCTTGCTCAATATAGAAGCTTTCTTTATGAAATTTAGACAACAACCACACTGATGAGTGAAGTATAACTCTTCCAAAAATAAGGATAAGAATCGCCATAGATTTGGAAATATGCACAGAAGAAGTAGATTGGCTGAAAATTCAAGAAGTCACAACTTGAACTCTCGTATCGATGACTCCACTAATTTAACTCTTTTTAAAAGTTGAACACCACTCTACACGATCTTCCTCCAAGAAAAAAGAACACTGGTGCCAATAAGAGAGACTACTCAACTCACAAAGTAACCTCAATTTATGATATCACACCACAAGAAACTTTAAATAGAACACATCAAAGGGGGAAAGAGGAATCACTCCAATTTCAAGAGAGAAGCAAAAGTTTCAATATTCAAATTGAATTTTCTTAAACTCTTACATTAGGTGGCTTTATATAGCCAATTATAAACCATAAAATAGGAAATAACTAATATTCGACCATCACACAACACCACAACTTAGTTGATTACTATATTAGGATTTAGGTAATTTTCTAAAGTAAATTATTTAACTATTTATTGCTTTCTTTTCCTCCATGTTTTGATGGTTTTTTGGCAGCTTTTTTCTCTTTAAGTTTTACCATTTGGATGGTTGCCTTTTCCATCAATTCTTTGACCTTCCTTTTGTCTTCTTCTATGGCTGTTTGGGAAGGCTTTCTTTTCTCTTCTTGCCATGATCTTTCTTGCTCTCCAAGCTTCTCTTGTTGGGCTTCTTTCCATAGTAAAACATGTGTGGGTTTTCCTTGGTCTTCATGGGTTGGTGGCTCCTCCGTTTGGCCCATTATTGAGCTACCTTCTAAATAAGTAGAAAGGTAAGTGATGATGAGTCTTTGGGTCCTTACTCTTGTGATTAGACCTTGTAGTCCATCAAGGCTCTTACTTTTATGCGAATGTCTACACTCCCACGGATCCACCATTCAATGTATGCCACATGGCCACAGTCGCCACTTATCCAAAACGACAATGTTTCTTTCTAATAAAACGTTGTTACGACTACGTTTGTTACCACAGATATGTTTATTTAGCTTAAAGCAACAACATTTTCCTTTATGCGTGACCACTTTCTCTCTTGCGAAGAATCTTTCCCATATGCAGGAGCATCTTTCTCCTATTCTACTGATTTTTGTTTAATCCTAATTTTTTATCTGACGGTCATTCTTTCTCCCACACAACATCTTTCTCTCTCACAACTTTATCCTAAAATAACAATGTTTCCTTTATGAGTGGTCATTCTCCCTCTCGCAATGAATCTTTCCTGTCCACGAGAGTATCTTTCTCCTAATCTAACGATTCTCATTTCATCCTAATCTTTAATCTGCCAGTCATTCTTTCTCCTGCATTACATCTTTCTCTCTCGCAAGGCATCTTTTTACGCAGGCATCTTTTGATTTTTTTTATTCCACATTCTAATCTATCCAAGGGCAATAAAATTTCTATTTATTTAATCCAACAATATTCCTCCTTATTACCGTCATACCATGGACATTTATATTATAATTTATATAATTTTATAATTTATATTGCTTTTGACATTTTTCCTTCTCACCAATCCAACCTTTAAATCTTTATAATTTTTCATTTTATTTTTCTTCTAACATTCTAATTCTCTCCAACTCAAAAAAATACTTATTTTTATTAGGTATTACATTATAAAATTTGCCTTCTTTTAGTTGAAAATTTTGGGTTTTCTTGTAAAATCGAGTCATAAACCGATAAAACCAAGCCCAAAAACCAATAAAACCAAGAAAAACCTAGCTAAAAACTGGTAAAACTAGAAAAAAAAAAAAAACAAATCCAAAACTTAGCCCAAATCCAAATAACCTGAGCCCAAAACCAATTTTAAAAACAGAAACCGAACCGATGAACCAACAACCAAGGTTCACTTTCGATTTTTAAAAAGCAAAACTGAACTGAGACAATTCAATTTTAGTTTGGCCAAAAATAGACCCATACTAAATCATTTCCACTCCTAGTAATTATAAAAAAATAAAAACCCTTAAACTATGACCTTAATGATAAACTAATCCTTAAACTATTTTTTTTTTTTAAAATCAACCCTTAAATTATCATCAATTAATAAAATAATCTTCCCATCTATTTTTTTTTTTTGTTAAAAATGAGTTTTAGATGCCTACATGAACTCCAAGGATGTCTGTGGCTAGCACCCTTACTTCAATAGTGGGCAGCCACGAAAGTCGCCTATAACATAAGTTGTATGTCAACTTTTGGACGCTCACCATTCATGTTAGGTCGTCCTCCATGGACACCCTTACTTAAACACTAGGCACTTGTGTTTTTAGCCAAAAGTCCACTCCCCAAAGCTAATGTGACACATCATGAGCTTGGTTTTTCTAAATCATTGTAATTTGATACCAATATCTTGTTATGTATATGTGATGATCAACAATGTCGAGAATTGCACAATCCCATATCATTTGCAATAAGTAGATACAATCTGTTTCGAGAAAAAAATAATAAAACTGCCTCTAGACCAAGCGTCCACCGTTTAGCACTAGGCATCTACAGCAGATGTCCTTGGCCAAAATATGCCTTAAGATTGGGCGTCTGCAATGGATGTCCTCGATAAAAAAACATGCATCAGGATTAAATTCCTCAAAATATCACTGTCTTTGGACTAAGCATCTGTCGTTCAATGTTGGTCTTCCGCAATAGATGCCCTCGACTAAAACATGTCTCGGACTAGGTGTGTGTCACACCCAAACTCTAAAATTATTTTTATTTATTTATTTTTTTAATGCATGAATATTTTATCTTTTATAAATTTCTTAAAATTGTGATTAAAACATGTTTAAAATAATTTGGGTAGTGGAAAAGTTTTTCTTTCAAAACATCATATTATAGCACATATTCTTATTTTAAATCTCAAATCTCTTCAATACATACATACAACATGATCATAAAAAAATAAACTTTATCACAACTTCTTATACACATATATTTTATAGAACAAAACTTCATCTACATTATAATTACATATACTTTAGCATGCCATACCCATGGGTCAAGTTTGCGTTACCAGCTCAAGCTTTCTCCATGGGAATGCCTCCTCAACTGCTCATGTAATGTCCCAAGGTGTTAAAATATTTTTCTTGCTATTTATTTATTTTTTTAAATTACATCATACATAAAAATTGCTTCCTTCAACCATACATAGTGGAAGTCTTTAAAATAAATCTCTTTTGAAATCTAAGTTTAGTAAAACTCTACGTTAATTAAATATCCTTTCGTACCTTTTTAAAATCATGCAGCAGAAGTCTCGACGAAAATTCATTTAAAATCAAACGTAGTAAAACCCATCATTTAATAGACATAAACATTTATAAATGT
Source organism: Begonia loranthoides (assembly GCA_022433065.1). NCBI lineage: Eukaryota > Viridiplantae > Streptophyta > Magnoliopsida > Cucurbitales > Begoniaceae > Begonia > Begonia loranthoides. The sequence goes on from CM039474.1 coordinate 14,254,191, forward strand.
TTTTACTTAAATCCTAACAATAATGAACATAACTTTGAATGAAAACTTCGTGACTCGTTATTAAAATCCTCCTCTCTTTCAATCCTCACCTATAGGTTGACTTCACTTCAACAATGTTTTAGCTTCGCCCATGAGAATTTCTCTTCAACCACACTATCAATTATTTCTATCTGCATATTCTTTTATAATTCGATCATTACTTACATCACAAAGTTCATCTATGAGTCTAACGCTCAGTAAGAGATGTATAACATAAAACATGACTATGAGATGTAGCACATAAAAACTGTGTTTTTTTCAGTCAACATTCTTTTTCTTTTTCTTTCACTTTATAGTCCAATCGTTATGTGTAATTTAGTCTAGGGGAGAGAGTGACACCATTAGGTCCACCTCATGTAGGACAATCAACTTGAACCTTGCCATAACGACAATTTACATTTATTCCGTCCATCTTTCATTCTTTCTTATCTTTCTTAAAGAAAACATTTTTCATGAATGCATGAAACATACATGTAACACATAATGACAATCTAACATGCATGAACATAATAGTAAACGTATCATCGATCAACTGTGAACTCGAGGCCTAGTAAGAAATGAGCTATGCAGTATGATGTATATCTCTCTTTAATTCATTTGGAATGGGTACCGCCCCAAACCAATCTTTTTATTACGTTCATTCATTTGTCACCATAACTCGTACGTCGAGCGAGAGATTGGAGGAATTCATATGTGATGGTATAGTTTGATCGGCTTCTAGCCTCTTGTGTGGAGCTAGTCTCGTTCCCGCCAAGGTAGGGGTGTAGCCTAGTTGCCATACTAGATCTGAACTACCCATTCGCCCCCCAACTCCCCATCATCATTATCATTCGTTCATTTCATTTATCATTTTTCCTCACATAATGCATGTAGTACCACCCCAAAGGTAGCACTCTCTACTTGTTTCTATAAGCATGATGTATGTACATGAGAAATGTTATCGTGATGCATGTACATGAGAAACGTTGTTGTGATGCATCTCATTGGAAAGCAGTAATAACCGTGATATAAAAGCATGAAAGATAAAGCAGTAATCACAACCATATATATGTATACCAGTAAAAGACAGAATAAAATCTACTAACACCCTATACATTGCGATACATTTTAAACATGCTTGGTAATTAAAAGAGGAAATAACAATTAGACATGCTTGGCAGTTCATGGAAAATACAATGTAGCTTGACAATTGAAGGAAAGCAGTAACAACACAGACATGCTTGGTAGTTTAAACGAAACAATAATCATATGCTAATATCCTAAACATGGTCGGAAATTAAACTAATAACGTGCGATTTGCATAGAGATGATAATTAAAGCAACATGATGGAAACATAAATAAATAATTAAAGTAAAGACACGGCTAATGGTGTAGGGCCTCCACAGGCCAAAGACTCCACTTAATTTCTTACCTCGAATCTTTAACGCGTATTAGCACTTATTCATTATTCTTCTTCATCTTTTCAATACATTCACAAATTAGTAACATTTATCATTAATAATTACGGCTCACTAATCTCATTGTCTTTTTCCTATCCTAATTTGTATAATAATTCTAGGAACTATTAATGCTTAAAACGAAACATATCTTATCCTAATATGATTTTACCCACCTAACAGGAATTCGAATAACCAACGCAATCATACTTAAAATCATCCAATCGTATAGAGCATGTATCTAACGTGCATAACACTTAACTTAAATCTCACAACTCATGATATTAATTCATCATATATGTATAATATCACCATGATCAAAACTAATTTAAACATATTAACGTTCTTTTGATAAAACACAGCGAACATTAACCCAATTGACATAACAACATAGCAATAACTCATCCCGACAGTAATCAACAAGAAGCATTTGCATATATCTCGACATTCGATAATTCAAATCTAAAATATCAATCCAACTCATAACCAAATTGTAGTTTATTATCCAATTACATAACCGCTTCCATTATTTACAATTTAACACCCATTAATCAAACCACCGAGTAACACTCAACTGATAATTCACAGATTATTATCCATCTTTACAATTCAACCATAACGACCGAAATAATAATCACTTAATCGAAGCAAAACAAATTTCATAGTAATTAACTAAATCATTTTTCAACAACCAAAATAATCAAATTAACACTCCCAGAGCATAACCAATTATGATCGACTACAAACTACAACTTTTAATGAATAAAAACCTAGACTATTTATCTAATGAACAAGACAATATTTGACCATTTAGTAACATCAATCAAAGAGCACATATCCATCCACTATTCTTCAAAAATCGATAATTAATTTGTATGACAATCTCACCATCAAAGGTTATACATAAAAAACTGTAATTCATGGCGTAAATTCTATTTAACAGACTCTTAACCAAATTCCTTAACCAAATTCAACTGTGGAGAACACATTTAAAATAAAGGAGAAGGGCACTACCTGCTCCTATACTCGAAGCTCGAACAGAGCTCCACCCTTCGGCTAACAACATAAATTCCAGCCCACACGAGAGCAATCAACTCTTTCTCTCCTCATTCTCGGTATTTCAATCCACCAGCCAAGCACAACCCCCCATTCCTTGCCACAACCATGCCAACGCATGTTATGCTGGCGATTTCGCTAGAGCAAGACCAGAGGAAAGACCTGTTTGGGCTGAACCAAAATCCAGACCTGACCTCTCCTCACGAACCGCCAGCCAAGCCCTGCCTTTGACTCGAGGTCGATAATCGCTGCCTCACCATTGCCGACACTTGCCTTTGCCATCCATCGTCGTCGGCCACCGGAATCGACAGAGCGTCGACGTTCGACGCTGCCCCAATCCATCCTGTGAGCTTGACGCTTCAATCATCGCCAGCTGCTCGCCAAACCGTGACGCACTCCCTTCGTAACGTGGGAGAGGACCGCCTGAGGCCTCCTGCTGTTCTCCTTCGTTTGTGGTCTCCTTCCTCTTCACCATCACTCACCCTTGTCTCTCTCTCTCTCTCTGTTATCTTCTCTCTATCTGGTTCTCGCATCACAAAGTGGCTGAAGGCCAACAAAAATACCCTCCTTTTCTTTACTTCCAAAACCGCAAGTAAATAGCGTGAACCAGTTCTACTGAACCAGTTCATGCCTTCCCAACACCAATTAATCCCTCATTTCAATATTATCCAATTTAAATTCTAACCCCATTTTAACCCTTCATTAATTAATTCCTTCATTTAAAACAACTCCACTTAGTCTCACTTCTCCTTCCTCTTTTAATTAAAAGAAAACTGAGCCTCATAATTTTTAGACCTATCCAAACCAAACCAGTTCAATCCATATTTTTCCCTTTGTAAATTCTTATTTTCATCCGATAAATTCTCATAAATTATAATCTAACGAATACATCCTTGGTAATACCCTGAAAAATATCTAATAAATCTAAATACCCCTAATTACTTATCAATTATCTTTATTAAATTTTGATATAAAAAGTCAGGGTATTACAAACATTGTAACAACCCGTTTTACATTTTGCTTTCTGTTAAAAATATTGCTTTTTAAACTTATTTAAAAACATGTGAAAGGAAAAGCAAAGTAAGCTTAAGTGGAAGTCTTTATAAAAATTAAAAACATACAATCTCAACTTTAAAACCACTTAAAGCAAACATCTTTAACATATTTTAAAACTATACTATTTAAAACATTTAAAAACTATTTAAAGTCCTTGAAATACTTAAACACGGTTTATTTCATTTCATGAGCCATAACCCCCAAGGTTAACATGCGCCAGGTAACGAAAGCGCTCATTATGTCAAGCTTCTTTCACGTACACTTTATTAGGATCACAATCATCACCTACATCACAAGATAAAATGTAAGCCTAACGCTTAATAAGAGATAAAATGAAATGAGTAATGTATGTTCATACTGACTCCATGCTCATGCCTTTCATGTCAAAAAAGAACTTATCTTTTTTGTTCTATAATCATAGTTCCAATATAGTTCAAAACATTGGAGATTTTTCGCAGAAAAGAATAGATACATCCTCGGGATTTAACCTGGGTAGAACTGTCATTAATCCCGACGGGGGATGAGATACATCATCTTGTAGTTCTCCCAATTAGATCCATTACTAATCTCTCTAATTCCCAACGTTTATTTATGTTTATTAGATACATTTTATTTTCGTGCAATGCATGTATATGTCAATCTTATTATAACATTTCTACCATGATGCATGTCATGAATGCACTCACACAATTCAATAATTTATATCAAACATTGAGAATACAAAGAGTAAATCAAGGCAACATAGACTATACTCAACAATTTAGTCAACATTATCTTCAACCACCACTTTTAACAACATTACAAATAAACAGAAATCAACACCAACAAACATAACCTTTTCCATAACAGATTTATTTTATATTCTAATTGAACAGAGAGCAATTAAGCAAACAGAACACCTTCTTCACAGGTTCATCAATCAACAACTTAATAGCTCAACAAAGTAGTAAACCACATAGAGTAATTTCATCCTTTTCAACATTTTCTTCATCTCACCGTTTTCTAACAATACACGACAGATAGTGTATTCCACTACATTCAACATTTCATTCAATTCAAGAGTTCATGTAATTGATAGAGTATTCCCTCAACAATTTCTATCAACGAAATAGAAAGCAATTCCAATAACATAGCATTTTCCTCAATAGATTTTATCCATACTATAATTAGCAGTAAACAATCTCTACAATAAACCAACTTAGCAGAGCAATAGGTGCCACAAGTCTATCGGACAAAAAACTAAAACCAACAAACATAACTCTACCATCAACAGATTCTATTCACCCTATAAATGCACAGAGACCAATTCAACCAATAAATATGATCATCAACATGTTTTTATCAAAGCAGTTGCTGGAAAAAGATATATCGTCAAAAACAAAACGAAACAATCCTAATCTGGTAATAATGTAGGCCACCTCTGGCAAAACACAAACATACATGTCTTCACAAATTCCTCTCCTTGAATCTTCTCCAGCAAAACCGCACAACAGCAAAAACTCTCCAGAAAATGAAAAACACAGGACTTAAGAGATCACTAGGAGACTTTTGTATTTTCTTCTACCAGTTCTCTCATATGATATGTTTATAAACGTTAAGGGAGAGATGACAGGTCAAGACAATTCGTTTCCAAGCGCCATTTCATTTTTTAGACACTAGTTAACCATTTTTCTAGGTGACTGTTAGTGTCCCAGTTGATCACCCCCTTCACATCATTGACCACAAATTTTGATGTCCTGACCATGATCGACCGTAATTCTGCTATGATCAATCGCAAATTTGTCTTCTCTAGAAAATCAATCTATCACCCTCTAGTGGACGATCGACTTCTTCCAAAATGGTTACAATCTGTATAAAATCTACTTTGGAACTAGTTGATCCCCTCTTTCCGTAGATCAACCGCTTCCCAAATGCTTGCTCCCTGTATAGATTTTTCACAAAGGAGATCGACCACCTTTCCTTATGATTGACCGCCACCCTTCAATTTTCATCTTTTCATTCTACTCCTTATTTAGATGAAAATTCATTTTATTCACTTCATACTTATATTTATTTAGAGTTTTCAGATGTATTAAGTGCACAAAACACATTTCTTCTAACAAAACATATATTCCACAACATCCTTTACATTATACATGGATGAATTTTTCATGGATATTACAAACACTTCTGCAGAAGCCAACGTTCACATGGAAACTTCAATTTGTAGATTTGCCTTTTGCCATGTGTACTTATATGTCACTAAAATACCCTTTCATGAACGCTAACGCTCCTATAGACAACAACGTCTCCGTGAATTCATTAAACCCAACGACTACATTTTACTTCCCCCAAAACCTGTTGCGGACACTAACCTTGCCCCGGAAGTGAACCCTTCCACTCTAACACTATTAACTGGGACTTACTAATCCAAACGACGTTGTTCCAACACCTAAATTTGCTATTGCGGACACAAATACAACCATGGAAACACATTGGAGCATAAAATGACAATGTTCTTAATTTTCTTAACTCTCCTTAACAACATCTTTCCCTTTCGCGGAAAAATCTTTTCCTAATTCAATGGTTCACACTGCTTCTGCTAAACTAAATCCAACACTCTTCCGCGTTCGAGCGATATCTAACACTTTTGCGGAAGAATCTTTCTCAAATCTAAGGATCCTTGTTCCTTTCGTTAATCTAATCCTACAGTCCATAATTCTCTCACACCTGAATAACATAAACACTCTTACGGAAGCAACTTTCTTAAATCCAACGATCTATGTTTCTTCCGCTAAACCGATCCAACTATTCAATGACCTCCCACATCAAACACTACTGCAGAGCATCTTTTCTCCATCTAGATTGATTTCAATCATTCCTAAACTTCATCTAACAGTTCTTATTGTATCCAGTCTTCCTACATTATATTTCCTTAATTCCAAAATATAAAATAACTAAACCAACAATTAAAATCTTTTTTTAGCCATAGATTATTAAGCATTATTTCTTACTAATTCTAATATAGTAGGTTTTCCTAATTTTCTCAATAATTCATATTTTATTTTATTATTTATAAAAGGGAAATTAACAAAACAACCACTGTACTATGAGATCAATGAAAAGACAACCACGAAATAATTTTTGCTAACAACTTAAACACTGAACTATAGGAAATGAATGTAGCAAACATTGTTGTTACGTTTTTTGTTTAAAAAATGTTGTCTTTTTTGCTACAGAACTTTGTCGTTTTGTTGCTAAATGTTGTCTTTCTACAGTGGAACGTTGTCTTTCTATAGCAGAAAGTGAGTCCTTGAAATAGGACTTAAGAAAGATAACTTTCTGAAAAGGAAAGATAACTTTTTGCAGAGAAAGACTTTCCTCTGCATCTTTCCTTTGCAGATAAGGAATAAATTCATTGTCTTCTTAGTGAAAAAATATAAATAAATTGTGAGTCTCCCATGGAGAGTAAAATAATTCTTAATCATCCGACATCTAAAACATTATATATTCTTTAACAAAATCTTGTAAATTCTAAAACTAAAAAAATTAAAATTAATTTATACAATATTTTCTCAAATCTATTCTCCATGGGTATTTGCTATTTTTCATTGAAAGTCTTTGAAATCATGAGTTCTTGCAGTTTTTTCTTCCATGACTATTAGCTCTTTTCCACTGCAAGTTCTCTAAAACAATATGGTCGAGTTATTTCCCACAAGTTAACGACGATATTTACGACATTCATTTTTTCATAGTTGCGTGTTTTATTTGTTAGCAACAATTATTTAGTGGTTGACTTGTCACTGATCCCATATTACATTGGTTATTTTGTTAATTTTCAAAATAAAATAATTTATTTTAACTTTCCTGATTGATGCACCAATGGAATGTTATAAGGAAGGAGTTAACCTGTGCGGTTGATCGTCGGCTGAGGTGAATGACTCGTGGCTTCACAAATAGAATTGCGCGGTTGATCAGTTGAAGGGTTGAATGATCGATGGCCAAACAGATTCGATCATCTGCTGTTTCTAGGCAAAAAGTGGTTGACTGGCTGTAAATTGGAGATCAACTAGTTGATGAAACATCTATGTTTGCCACAAAACACTTTAAGGAAATAACCAACTTTAGAAGCTCTTAACTTGCTGAATATAGAAGTTTTCCTTACGAAATTTGGACAACAACTCCTTCAATATATTAAGAATATCCCTTCCAAAGATAATGATAGAAATCTTTACAAATAAAGAAATATGCTCAGTTGAACTAGATTGGCCGAAAATACAAGGAATCACAACTTGAATCTTTGTATGGAAAAGTCCACCAATATAATTCTTCTTGAAAGTTGAACACCTCTTCTTCCTCCAAGGAACAGGAACACAAATTCCAATAAGAAAGATTACTCAACTGAAAAAATAACCTTAATTGTGATATCACACCACAACTTTGGATGAACACACCAAAGGAAGAAAGATGAATCACTCCAATTTCAAGAAAAGAAAGCAATGCTTTTAGTATTCAAATTCAATTGTCCTAAACACTCACACAAGGGGCTTTAAATAGCCCATTACAAACTATAGAATAGGAAATAACTAGATAGGAAACAAAACACTAAATCGGCTAACACACACACACTTGGCCGATTATTAAACATAAAAACTACTAAACTTAACTTAGGTAAATTACTTAAATTAACTATAGTTCCTTTCCCTCCAAGTCTTGTTGGCTTTTGGCAGCTACTTCTTCTTCAAGCATGGCCACTTGGATGGTTTCCAAATCCATGCAATCTTCGACTTTCCTTTTGTCTTCAAGCTTGGCCACTTGGTACGGTTTCCATAACTCTTCATGTCTTGACCTTTCTTGATCCTCAAGCTCAACCTCTTAGTCTACTTTATAGAGTAAAACATGTGTGGGCATCTGTAAAAGTTGTGAAATTTTTAAATAAGAAATTCCACGTGTTAATTTTTTGCGTTAAAATCGGTTATGGCATTGAAGAAGTTGACCAATTTGTCGTGTAGCGGCCACGTATGCAATTTGGGTCAATTGGTCAAAGTCGGTGACATTAGGATTTTCCGAACAAAGAATTCAATTAAGGAACGAAATTGGACAATTAATTTGGAACTGTAACATTGTTAGACGATGTTAAGATTAAATTGAGAGTTTGAATAGGTTATATGATATATAATGTATATAATTGGTGTATATACATTTAAATAAAATGGAAAAGAAATTTAGAAATTATTGGATAAAAGAAATAAATAAGTAGAAATAAGTGAAATAAGAGTATGTGATGATGAAAATTAAAAGGATTAAGTAAAGGGGGGAAAAATCCCGCCAAAGATTTTGGAGTAACAAAGTTTAGGGTTTAAGTTGAAAAAAAATATAATAAGTAAAATTGAAGAAGGGAGAAGAGATTAGGGTTTCTCTTCCCCCATTCTTCTCCTCATTTCGACCTTCAGCCCACAGGAAGGAAAATCGAGAGGGAGAGAGGAGACGCCGACTGAATGATTCCGGCGACAGGAGCAGACACCGGCGACTGGACGACGGCCATTGATGTCGTCTGAGATGTTCGAGCTGTGACCAAGACGTTGAGGGGAGGGAGGCCGAGACAGGGGACTCGAGCTGGCGACCCTCCAGCTGCAAACGACGAACACCGAGCATGGACGGTTCGTGCTCTCTGACCACCGGCTACAGGAGCTCTGCCTCGCCATCCTTTCGATTCTCGCGAGCTGCCAACGGACAGAAAACCGAGTGCGACCTGTCCAAGAGCACTCTGAGCCGAGATTCCATCTTTGTCCGAACACCCTGTTGGGGCATTCCGATTACAGTGAGCTAAAAACAGAACACGATTTTGTTCTGTTGGTGAGGCATTTGGGTTTGAGTTTTTGCTTCGGATGTTAAGCCCTGTTTTGAGATGCTATTGTTTGATTTGTGCTGCGGGTTTTACTGTGGCTGTTTCGTCCGAGGAATTCCGAGGGGACAAAGCACCGACAACAGGGACAGCTCCAGTCGAGTTCTGTTCTATTTTGGTGAGCAAACTAATGCCTATATTGTCTCTGTTCTTGGAAAATTTGAAGTGTGATTGTTCTCTGTTTTTGGTTGGATTTTGGATGAAAGAACCGTATGAATGACTTACTGCTTTGTTGGGATAATGTCGAATGAAATCCTCTGTTTAGATTATCTTGTGTTAAGATTTTCTGTCATATTGGATGTTGTTTCTGTTTGGTGGAAAGGATTTGATAATGTATTGTTGTTTGGATAATTTGATTCTGATTGTTGCCATCAATAGCGTAGCTGTCAGGTTTTTGTTTAAACTACTGCGATTATAGAAAATGGCTGGAGATAAACTGTCATCGATGTTTTTGGTTGTTTGGATGGGAATGTTGCAGTGTTCAATTCCTGCTTGAAATTTCAGAATGTATTATGCTGCTGGAAATAATTGTTAGGTTCCCTAAATTTGATTTCTACCCTAAAGACGGTAAAGAATGTTGATATCTTAGTTTAGGGCTGTTCTTGGGTTCAGTTACTTGTCTTTGAAAAGGTTTGACTTCGTTTGTGTAGTTGGAGTTTACTAAAATGTTGAAGTCAAAATAGTAGAGAATAATTGTTGTTTGTCATTGGTGGATTTGGAGATCCTAACTTGAGTTGTTATTTTGAATGATGGATTTTAATTGTAATTGAAGGTAAGTAATCCAAGGAGTATGAATTGATCTTTGGTCTTGAGTTCTATATTTGTTAAAGTTGGATTTTAAGTTTAAAGAATGTTGTTAGATAAAGCTGGAAACTTTATTGGAATTCTTTGCAAGTTGGTTGGTCTTTGTATGAGACTCTCGTTTATTTTCCTAGAATTTAATTATGATATTCTTGCGTTTATACTTTTGTCAGGCTTGGTCAATTTCAACGAGTGTGATACGATTTTTGCGTAATTGGTTGCTCCGGTTGGTAAGGCAAACCGTCATCGAGATAGTGATTTCTATACCTCTTGCGTTATATTGCATCGTACCCCGTTTTCAAAATAATTATTTTGTGGAATATCACACTTGAAAAATGACGAGGATTGTTCGACAGCACGTCAGTTTTTATTAGTAGTATGTTTTTCACGTTTAATTCCGTACATGGTTTGAAATTTATTGTGCCTATGTTGATGGATGGATCTGCTATCCCCTTTGAAACCTTCTGCTGCATGAGGGTTGATTGTTTGACGTGCGATAATAGATCGGGGCATCGGTGACGTGTCCTTAGGTCGAAAGCCCTGAAAGTCGTAAACAGTATGGGATGGTGATGACGCCTCCTAGGGTTGAAAACCCCTAAACCTGGCCAGGATTTTGTTCCACGGATCAGACGGTTGTCAATCGCTAAGACTTAGTTAACCTAAGTACCAATTCCATTTGACGGGTGGACGGCCGAGTTTATTCATCGGCAACCCTCGTTCATTTGGAGCCTCTAGGTATTTTAACTGTTAAATAAGTCCACATATAGCGAGCAACTGTATCTGTTATATTTGATCGTACGACGTGTTGGATCTACGGACCACCGTCATTTATACTTCCTCCTGCCTCATAAGGTGTTGTCGCCGACGGGTGACCACCTTTTCTTTGTTGAGTGGCAGGTGAGTCCTTGAGTGACCACCTCTTTTCACTGATGACGTTTTCAGATTGGAACACGATAATGGCCTATTTTATGAGGCTGTCTATGTATATAGCGAGTTTTTTTTTTATAAAAGCCACATCGATGGCCTTGGGCCAAATTTATAATATGATAAGAGATTTCAAATTAAAATCCATGTACGGTAAAATGAGAAACACAACCCTGATTTCGAAAATATAGAAAAATCAGTTTTGCATGAGATGCACTTAGTATAACTATACTTTACTAGTTAGTCACTCATCCCAAACGACTCCTCCCCCAAAACTTCAGGTAAAGGCAAGAGCAGCTGAGGATTAGGAGCTGAAGTGTTATGTTATTTACATTTGAGCGATTTATCGTTACTTGGTGAGGATATTTACATTTGGTCTGTAAACCTTAAAAACAGTTGATTTTGAATTTGTTGCACAGTACTTGGATTTCATTTTAATTTATGCACCGTTATTTTCTCGTGATCCCTACTCGGACCTAGGCCCATATCATCTTGGGCCGAATTAAATATTTATAAGTATTCCGTTAAAACACATGCCTTGGGCTGGGTGATCGGGTTTTTTACGAGGATCGGGTCCCCTGACCCGGCGGTTTTGTTAGGCCCGTCTTCGGGTCGTGACAGCATCCCTTGGTCTTCACGAGATGGTGGCTCCTCCATTTGTCCCATTAATGTATTACCTTCCAAATGATTAGAAAGGTAGGTGTGATGAGTCTTTGGTCCTAGCCCTTGTGATTGGATCTTGTGGTCCATCATCCTCTCTAGGTTTTTTAGGATTTGACCTTAAATCTTATTCAAGTTCCGACTCCATTTCATCTTCTTTAACACAAATGTAAGGAGATAAGTCTTGTACATTAAAAGTGGATGACACTCCATATTCTTCTGGAAGCCTAGGAATGAACTTGGACTTTCTTTGTTGTGGCAATATTTCTTTGTGCAAATGTAGCCAAACTAAGTCACCTTCTTTGAATATAAGTTCTTTCCTTCCATGGTTAGTGGCCCTTGCATAAGTTTCATTCTTTCTCTCAATGGTTTTTATTACCTTTTCATGGATTGCATTCATTATGTCGGTCTTCTCTGCCCCATTGGAATTATCAAACTCTTTGTTTGGTAATGCCACAAGATCCATATGAGTGTGAGAGTTGAATCCATATACTACCTCAAAAGAAGTTCTTTGAGTGGTTCGGTGCATGCTTTTATTATATGCAAACTTGATGTAAGGTAGGTGTAAATCCCAATTCGTCAACTTTTCATTCAACATGCTTCTCAAAAGTGTGCCCAATGTCTGGTTGACTACCATGGTTTGCCAATCGGTTTAGGAATGAAATGATGTACTAAATAGTAGTTTGGTTCCCAATCTCTTCCAAAGACTTCTCCAAAAGGTGGAAAAAAATTTAGTGTTTTGGCCTGAAACAATAGAACAAGGAATTCCATGCAAATGCACCACTTGTTTGAAAAACAATCCAGCCACATGAATAGCATCATCCGATTTAGAACAAGCAATAAAATGAGCCATCTTAGAGAATCTATCAACAACTACCATAATGGAATCTTTTGATCTCAATTTGCGAGATAATCCCAAGATGAAATCCATACTAACCTCCACCAATGGATGTGTTGGCACTGGTAAAAGTAGTTAGAGTCCTTGAGGTAAGAGTCTACTTTTAGTTTTCTTGCAAACAATGTATCTCTCCACAACTCTTTGCATGTCTTTGAGGAGGTGAGACCAATAGAAATTCTCTTTTACCACTTCATAAGTTTTTGTTTCTCCAAAGTTACTAGCCAAACCTCCACTATGTGCCTCCTTTACCTAGGATTCTTGAAGGCTACATCGTGGGATGCATATCTTTCCAACTTTGAAGAGATAATCATTCATAAGATAAAATCCACCCTTGGGTTTCTTCAAGCACTTTTCATACCATTGTTCAAAGTCTATATCATCCCCATAGGCATTCTTTGTAACAACCCATTTCCGTTTTACATTTCCATATGTCCATTTCACAATTCAATAAAATTTTATCATTTAAAAACCCAATCGAAAACACTTAAAGGCAAGCATCAGATAAAATACACATGAAATAGTTAAAACATTAAACTGTTTTTCAAAAGCAACATTATTTAAAACATTTGCAAACCAAACATTGAAAACCATAACATAGAGTCTTTACACAATTTAAAACAACTTTTTTTCTTTCGTGAGCCATAACCCCCGAGGTCAATCCCTGAATAGTAACACAAGCTTGCATCGCATCACACTTCTTCCACGTTCATTTCACTTGGATCACAATCAATACTTACATCACAGGAGGAATAATGAGCTTATTGCCCAGTAAGAGATATAAATGAAATGCAGATGTAATGCCTATTATAACTCTATATGCATATGTCTGATAGACCCGTACTCTGGGTGAGAGCAACCTCTTCAGTATCCAAACGCACCCACACAGATTCACTATGGGTGAGAGCAGCCTCTTCAGCATCTGAACTCACCCACACAGATTCGTTTCCACGTGAGAGCAACCTCTTCAGTATCCAAACTCACGTGAAAATGAATTTGTTTACATCTATTCACTTTTCGGTCGGAGCAACCTCTTCAGTATCCGAACTCACCCACATGTGTTGTTTTTCCACGTTTATTCACATTTAGGTGAGAGCAATCTCTTGAGTACCCAAACTCCCTCGCCCATTGGGTGGCAGCAACCTCTTCAGTATCCAAACTCGCTCGAACGAGTTGTTTTCCACGTGAGAGCAACCTTTTCAGTAGCCAAACGCATGTAGAAAATGCCATTTACATATATTAAGTTTATTATTATCCCGTGTAATGCATGATATGAAACCCTACTGACATGCCTATATGAATGTCATACAACAGTTCATATATCACAAGCAATAATACAATTAATTAACAAACAATGAGCAGGAATCATGCATCAACTATAATTTAACACTAATCATGCCTTTACTAAAATAATATCATTTACCCTAACAGTGATACAACATACTTATTCCTTTATCTTTCACGCGTTATCATCAACAGATTACAGTTTAATTTCTAACAAGAGCAACTTCTTAAATTATATTTATCTAACAGTGAAGACACTAAAATATGGCAACAACCAAACTTACTATGCACATATAAACAACTACCAAAGGGAAACATGTTCTTACCCAATAGTAATATTCCTCACCAACACATCAACTAACAATATTTTTATTTATCCTAAAACTACCCGTGATAATACAAGGAGTATATGTCTAACAACTCCATCAAACAAGAGCATAATATTCATAGGACTTATCTCTTCAGGGTTTTGCTATTAATAATTTGTTATTTAAGGAAACAGAGTCATTATATGGCTCATCTTCTCAAAGAAGCCAACATGTGAGCAAGGAACTTATCCAAGAGAGGCACATATAACCATTTATTCTCATGGAGGACCATTCAAGGAGTCATAAAACAATCAAGAATTCACTTATACTAAATTATCTAATAACATGTTGGTCTATTGTCATAAAAAAACTATCGGCAAATCAAACAACAGAGATGCCATGAACGGAACAACCATTAACAGAGGCAAATCAAAAAGAACCATTCAACAAGCAAAACTATTCTTCATTCTCAGAGAAACAGATTGATTAGCAAGGAAAATAGAGATATGAGTTTCAACATATCATACTTTTAGAGAATAGACGAGGAAATCATACATCAAACAAAACTATACTCCCATGATGTAGATCCTTACAGACAAAGAACATGAAAAATCGCTTACCTCACTTAATCCCTCTTTTCTCCTCACTTAGTAGCAACCATCCACCTTGTCGAAGTTTCTCTTACAAAAACACACAAGCAGAAAAATCAAAGAGTTTTGAAAGAACTCAGACAACCCTTTCTTCTCTTATTCTTCCCCACTGAACTTCTAAATATACTCTATAACACTCAGAGGGTGTCGAGGAGACACAATGCTTTGATCTCCATCAAGCCTTCAGACTTCGATTATACCCTTTCAGACGACGTTTAGTTTACCGGTCGATCGATTCAACACTCACGATCGACCGCCAGTTTCCATCGATCAACCACTAATTTCGTTCTCGAATTCACCAGTCTATTGATGTACAGTTTACAATCCACCGCCAAACTCGAACGCCAATTCGTCACATAATTTATTTGGCCACAACTTATATTAATCCTTATTTTTCTAATAATAATAAATAATCATTTCTCTATAAATCCAATACAGTCCAAGGTATTAAAAAATTATCATTCATAATAATACCAACAATAAAGTGTGACAGTTTAACAATGACCAAAATATTACTTTTTACTTAATCCAAGCTTTACACGTAGCTGTATACCCCAGATATTACATAATCCCCTCCATATTAAAATTTTGTTCTCAAAATTTTAGCTAATAAAATAATTCCGGGTATCTAGATTCCATGTCTTCTTTTCACTCCCCTATATCCTCCTCAGTTGAATGATTTTGTCATAACACTTTAACAAGTGAAATCTTTTTGTGTTGTAATTCCTTAATCCTCGAATCTAGAATCCGTACTAGTTTTTCTTCGTAACTTAAGTTCGGTTGAACTATAATATGTTCCTCAAGTTCCGCTTGAACTAGATTCCCTAGGCACTTCTTTAACATAGACACATGGAACACATTATGAACTCCTTCCATAGCGGCTGGCAATAGCAATTGATACTCCATTTTACCTACTCTCTTTGTAACTAGAAACAGACCAATGTACAGTGAACTTAACTTTCCTCTCTTCCCAAACCGCATAACTCCTTTTAATGGTGATATTTTAAGGAAAACCAAATATTCTTCGTCAAATTCTAGCTCCTTTCGATGAAGATCTGCATAACTTTTCTGGCAATTTTGCGCTGCTAACATCCTTTGACTAATAATCACAATAGATTCATAGGTTTACCGTATCATATCTGGTCCATAAAACTTAGCTTCTCCAACTTCATCCCAATGTAAAGGAGATCTACATTTTCTATCATACAAAGCCTCATAAGGTATCATTCCTATCATAACTTGGAAGCTATTGTTATAGGCAAATTCCACTAATGGTAGCATCCTTCCCCATCCAATTTGAAACTCTAAAACACAAGCTCTCAACATATCTTCCATTATCTGAATCATTTGTTCGCTTTGTCCATCAATTTGCGCGTAGAAAGTGGTGTTAAACTTTAACTCCATACCCATAGCCTTATATAAACTCTTCCAAAATGCGAAGGTAAACCTTGGATCTCTATCCGACACGATTGAGACAGGTACACCGTGCAAGCACACAATTTCTTTAATGTATAATCTCGCAAACTAGTTCATCTTATAAGTCATTGCTACAAGTAGGAAGTGAGAAACTTTTGTTAGTCTATCAACAACCACCGAAATCACATCATGTCCTCTTATAGTCCTGGGTAATCCTGTAACAAAGTCCATAGTGTCATGCTCCCATTTCCATTCGGGTATAGGCATTGGTTATAACATTCTGCCTGGTCTTTGATATTCTGCTTTCACTCGTTGGTATCATGACACAATGCTATATATTGTGCGATGTCAAATTTCATTACCG
Source organism: Begonia loranthoides (assembly GCA_022433065.1). Lineage (NCBI taxonomy): Eukaryota > Viridiplantae > Streptophyta > Magnoliopsida > Cucurbitales > Begoniaceae > Begonia > Begonia loranthoides. The sequence goes on from CM039474.1 coordinate 14,270,965, forward strand.
GCCAGTAGTAATGCAATTTAAGGTCATTACACATCTTGCTACATCGAGGGTGGATAGAAAAGCTTGAAGAATAGCTTCTCTTAGGATTGCTAATAGTAATTCTGATATTTCTCAAGAGTGGTTAATTGCGTAGGGACCATCTGTAATACCCTAAATATTTTCCCTGTTTTGTTGACGTATTAAATCTGAGAAATTGAAATATATAAATATTATATCATGGTGCATGATGGAATGCGTCAATTATGCTAAAAAGTATAGGGTTAATATTGAAAATAAGTTAAGTGTGGATATTTAAGGAAAATGCATAACAGTGGAGTTCTGGACGAATGCGGACGACACTTCGGATGACTTGTTGCGTCTGCAAATCTGTTGTGCTACGTCCCTATACCTTGGGACGATATGCGGATGAAACTCTGCATCCCAACCTCACTTCGGACGGGTCCAGACGAGGGCAGACGAGGATGGATCGCATCCGATTTGAATCTGTATAATTTTGGGACACATTTGGACGACTTGTGGATGAGCGCGGACGAGGATGGATCGCGTCCAATTTGAATCTATACAATTTTTGGACACATTCAGACGACTACGGACGAAGCATGCGGACGAGGCAACTCGTTCGAATGTCACATGCAGACGGTACTGACGAGGTATTAGGACATGTTTTCTCCTCCCAAATCGAGTTTCGGACGAGTGCGGACGAGGCACAGACGACTTTACTCGTCCGAATTATCAAGAAAATTTGAGAAACCCATTTATATTTTTTTCTCTTTCTTCTGATTTCATGTCTGCCACAACGAAATCTCTCTCTCCCAGACTCCCGCTGAACGTCTCCTCCTTCCCTGCAAACCTGGAAGCTTTTTCACGTGACTCCCTCTTAATGGACCTCTCTCCATTGACGTGTGTGATTATCTCCTAGGTCTAGTGCTATAGTGTTCAAGTAGGTTTCTTCTCTCTCTCTCTCTCTCTCTCTCTCTCTCTCTCTCTCTCTCTCTCTCTCTCTCTTGTCTATATGAGGTGAGTCCCCTCTTCTGTGCTTCACTCTCAAAACATGGATGAAGTGTGTGAAAGTGTTGTCCTACTATGAAGTAGTTGGTGAGTGGAGTGAAGAGCTAAGTGAAGAGTGGTATGAAGTGAAGTGTTACTCTGTTGGAAAATCTTGCTGATCATCTGTGTATTGAAGCAAAGGAACTGTTGGAAGATTGAAGGATTGAGGACCCGTCTCGGCTGTTGGTTTTTACTGCTGGATATTGTGGTAAGAATTAGAATATTGTGGTGGCCAAAGGATGCCCTACATTACGGTTTTGAATGTTAAATTGTTGATTGGATGAAAAGCATGGACAGTAGAAAATGTCAGTTATTTATGAATCATGACAGTCTGAAATTGGTGAATTGTGTGGGAACTTGGACTGTGAATTACTTGAATCTATTGCCAATGTGGTTCTAAACTAAATAGAAAAATGAGCTGTTTATTGGAAGATTTAGTATCAATGATTGTTGCTGTCAAGTATGAGCATTGTATGTGTTAATCTGACTCATATGAAAATCTGGATTGTTGTGTGGTTCCAATTATCATAGATATCGTAATAGGTAAAGTTAAGTCATGCCTATAGTTTAATTGCTGTTATCTATGAATTGTAAGCTGAATGTGTAGCTTTGAGTATTGCAAACTATCCTTTTGCTCACCATTTGTATCCTTGAATCTCGAGCATGCTTGACAATCTAATTGTTTAGATTAGATCTAGAAACCCGCATAGGATAGTTGTAATTGAAACAAAATTGAACCTTGTTCTTGAATTGATCAAAACATGTTCCTCTTTGCTCTTAATGATTAAAGAATGCCTCAAACTTGTAATGCCTTGTTCTTTTGTTATTACACTAAACTAATTACCATGATAAAATGACGATAGTTGCAGTATCTTTAGATTGAACTTCTATTTGTAAATTTGATTTGGAATGGTTATGTTTTTCTCGTACGTTAATTCTGCGATTTATTTTGTGGCGTTCATGCATCATCCTAGGATTTATGAAACTATTACATATTGTATGTCATCCTAATATATATAAATAGACATGTGGGGGTTCGAGAGAAATGAGGATGGTTCCTCATGATGACACCCCTATTAGAGTGCCTACTCCCACATAGGAGGCGGTGAGGTACGGTTAAGTCACGTGTACCCTAAGGTTTCCATTTCTCTTGTACTGAAATTCCCAATGCCTTCAACAAAAAAGTATGGGTATGGCACGTAGTGACACCCCTATTGGTGTGTTCCCTCTTTGGTAATACGATTAAGCTATGATCAATTGACTTACCCATCACCCTGGTTCATAGATGAGATACGAATCTCCTCTATAATGCATTGTGTGCTAATACATATCATTTGCATTGCATACAAATTTGATTCTTGTTGGGCTTTAGGCTCATTGTTTTCCCCGTAATGTAGGTAACTATTATAATGATGATGACGTACCAGTTGAGGAGGAGGCGTTTCAGGATGACCCCTCATATTATCAACCGATTTGAATTGCTAGGTGTGGCTCACTTGGGTTGGGATATTATGGTATTTTGGTAGTACGGACACTTTTAATGTCTTGGTATTAGTACTATTTTGAATATTGTTAGCAGGGACTGCTACTTTAAAAACACTTGGAAATTATGTTTTGAAATTTCATTTCTTATTCCGCATAGTTTACTCTGACACGTTTTCTTTCAAATGAATTTTGAGCGTTGAATAATTTTAAAAAAAAATTTATATGACAGATTTTTAAAATAAGGAAAAATAGTTTTAATTTATCGTGGCGTTACACCATCTGTATATCCAATTCTTAAATATTCTTACGAAGTCCTACAGACATTTCTTCACATAGCATGCTCATAACTGCTACTTTTCTACTAAGAGCATCAGCTATAACATTTACCTTTCTGAGGTGATATTTAATTTCACAGTCATAGTCTTTCATAAACTCTAACTATCACCACTGCCTCATGTTCAATTCTTTTTTAGTGAAGATGTACTTTAAACTCTTATGATCCGTAAAAATTTCACATCGCTGTCTATACAAATAGTGTCTCTATATTTTTAGTGCAAACACCACTACGGTAAGTTCCATATCATGGGTGAGATAATTTGCCTCATACGGTTTTAACTGCCTCAAAGCGTAAGCAATTACCTTCCCATTTTGCATAAGTACTATGCCTAATTCGCTCTTGGAGGCATTACAGTAGATACAGAAGTTGCCATCTTCAATAGGCAGAGTAAAAACAATGATGAATTTATCTAGATACTCCCCAAAGATCCAATTCATCAGGTCCATAAATGCCATTGGAACATTGGTTAACCCAAATGACATAACTAAGAACTCATAGTGTCCATATCGCGATCTGAATGCTGTCTTAAGAATATCATCAAATTTAACCTTCAACTGATAATACCTAAATCAGAGGTTAATCTTTGAAAAGACACAGGCTCCTAGCAATTGATCAAACAAATCGTCTATTCTAGGTTGAGGATATTTATTCTTAATTTTCACTTTGTTTAACTCATGGTAGTCGATACTCATCCTCATCGATCTATCCTTCTTTTTCACAAATAGGATTGGCGCTCCCCAGGGTGAAAAGCTAAGACAAATAAACCCATTGTTAATTAACTCCTCAAGTTTGACATTCAATTCTCTTAATTCTGCCGGGGCCATTTTGTATGGGTTCTTAAAAATAGGTTCCATTCTAGGATTGTTTATTTTTATGGCATACACCTTTAGGATTCCGTCGGTAATCAAGCATTCACCAGAGGGTAAGAATACTCTATAGTTACTCTTTTCTAGTTTAGGAAAATAATTTATTTTTGCATTAAATTCCTTTGCAATGAAGGAGTGAGTAGCTCTAGAATCGAATAAAACATATGCGGCCATATCATTAACATAAATTGTATCTGAATTGCAAAAACATTATAAGCTACTCATACATTTATAAGAACTTTAAGCAACTTCTTCAATAATAAAGCATACCTAACACCACAACAGGCTGATCCTCCCCCGCTTCCTCGTCATATTGAGCTTCATCACCATACAGAGAAAATACCTTTGGTGCCACTCCTCCAAATCCACCAATTCCAATTGAGAAAAATTTTGCAATATGCCCAGACTCTCCTCACTTAAAACACTATCCAGTACCCACTATGCATTCTCAAAAGTAATTCTTTTTTGCACTTTGGACATTGATTCGGTTGATAGGTCTTCACATTAGATGGGGCAATAACTGCCACATTCATAGGGCGCTTATTCTTCATTTGTTGTACTTCATACTCTGAAGGCCTTTTTGTCCCTTTGTTCACCATTGGTTCAACCTTCTGCTGTAGGTTAAGAGCATTCTTCCAAGACCTCTGATTCACTTCTCGCTGTTTAGCCACCATCAATTCAGTATCTTCAACTTCTAATGCCTTAGCGACAATCTTTGTATAAAGGACGTCTTGAGTACTAGAAATCTTTACTCCTATAAAAATTTCAACTTTCAATCCTTGGATGAACTAATGGACCTTGTGCTCATTGTTTGCCACCAGATGTGACTCAAATCGAGAGAGTGCTTCAAACTTCCTTACATACTCAGATACGGCGCCAGTTTGTTGAATTGATCCCACACCAAAGCTCGAACATCTTTTGCCGCCTTAACAGTATCCCACCAAAATCTTGTGTCCAGAATCAGCAGGTACGCAACACATGAAACCTTCTTGATCCCCCTAATCCTTGCGTACTTGAACATGTCCTCCAGAGACCAAATCCATTCTTATGTTCCCATGACTTTAGCAATACTTCCATTGAAGCATGGAGGCTTAAGTCTTCTAAACTTCTCCCAACTAGCTTCCTCGGGAACCACCACTTGGCATTGATTCTCATCGTCTTTCTCCCTCTCCATAATGAGTTCCATGAACTGGAATTGGCAGTCCATAATAGCCGTCAAGCGACTAAGAATGTCATTTCTGTCACCTTGTGGAACAATAGATTCTTGACCTACAACATTTTCACGACCGGCAGCTTCTTCATTCCTAGCATTATTAACTTGAACATTTCCCTTGATTCCCCTTGCAATTCGATTTTTCCTACAATAGTGTTGTATTAGTTGTTTCAAAACATTAAAGTGGTAATCTTACGGGAATATATATTAGGAAGCATTTAGATTTATTATGTAGAAATGGGTATTATTATTATTATTATTATTTATAATTATCTTACATTCATGAGTTTAATGTTTTGAATTAAACCTTAAGCTAATTATTTATAGAAATTTCTAATGTTGAAGTATTAAAACTATGCACTTAAACTAACTAGCAATTTAAACTAACAAAGTAATGTAACGATGTAATTTACACTAACATAGCAATTTATACTATACTAACAATGCAATTTAACTAACAAAGCAATGTGACGAAACATTTAAAGTCGAAGAAGTATGTCATGACCAATCTTGTGTTACCACAGTGTACAAAACTGCGTTAGACCCAATTATGCTCTGATACCATAATTGTAACATCTCATTTCCGTTTTAAATTTCCATATGTTCATTTCACAACTCTATTAAATTTTATCATTTAAAAACCCAATAAAAAACACTTAAAGGAAAGCATCATATTAAATATACACGGAATAGTTAAAACATTAAACTATTTTTCAAAAGCAACATTATTTAAAACATTTGAAAACCAAAACATAGAGTCTTTACACAATTTACAACTTTTATTCTTTCATGAGCCATAACCCCCGAGGTTGATCCGCGCATGGTAACACAAGCTTGCATCGCATCACACTTCTTCCACGTTCACTTCACTTGGATAACAATCAATACCTACATCATAGGAGGAATAATGAGCCTATTGTCCAGTAAGAGATATAAATGAAATGTAGATGTAATGTGTTTGCAACTCTATATGCATATGTCTAATAGACCCGTACTCTGGGTGAGAGAAACATCTTCATTATTCGAACTCACCCACACAGATTCACTATGGGTGAGAGCAACCTCTACAGTATCTAAACTCACCAACATAGATTCCTTTCCACGTGAGAGCAACCTCTTCAGTATCCAAACTCAAGTAAAAATGAATATGTTTACATTTATTCACTTTTGGGTAAGAGCAATCTCTTCAGTATCCAAACTCACCTGCTCGTTGGGTTAGAGCAACCTCTTTAGTATCTGAACTCACCCGCATGGGTTGTTTTTCCACATTTATTCAAACTTCGGTGAGAGCAACCTCTTTAGTATCCAAACTCACCCACTAGTTGGGTGAGAGCAACCTCTTTAGTATCTGAACTCGCCCAAACAAGTTGTTTTTCACGTGAAAGCAATCTCTTCAGTATCCAAACTCACGTAGAAAATAACATTTATATATATTAAGTTCATTATTATCCCATGCAATGCATGATATGCTACCCTACTAACATGTCCATATGAATGTCACACAGCAGTTCATATATTACAAGCAATAATACAATTAATTAACAAACAATGAGCAAGAATCATGCATCAGGTATAATTTAACATTAATCATGCCTTTACTAACATAATATCATTTACCCTAACAGTGATACAACACACTTATTCCTTTATCTTTCACGTGTTATCATCAACAGATTACAGTTTCATTTTGAACAAGATCGACTTCTTAAATTATATTTATCTAACAATGAAGGCACTAAAATATGGCAACAACCAAACTTACTATGCACATATAAACAACTACCGAAAGGGAAACATGTTCTTACCCAATAGTTATATTCCTCACTAGGACATCAACCAACAATATTTTTATATATCCTAAAACTAACAGTGATAATACAGGGAGTATGTGTCTAACAATTCCATCAAAACAGGAGCATAATATTCATTGGACTTATCTCTTCAGGGTTATGCTATAACAATTTGTTATATAAGGAAAGCAGAGTCATTATATGGCTCATTTTCTCAATGAAGCCAACATGTGAGCAAGGAATTTATCCAACAAAGGCACACATAACCATTTATTCTTATGGAGGACCATTCAAGGAGTCATAAAACATGCAAGAATTCACTTCTATTAAATTATCTAATAACAGGTTGGTCTATTATCATAAAAAAAATTATCGGCAAATCATATAACAGAGAGCCATAAACGGAACAAGCATTAACGGAGGCAAGGAAATCACAAAGAACCATTCAACAAGAAAAACTATTCTTCATCCTCAAAGAAACTGACTGATTAACAAGGAAAATAGAGACATAAGTTTCAACAGATCATACTTGTAGAGAACAGACAAGGAAATCATACATCAAACAAAACCCTACTCCCATGATGTAGGTCCTTACAGACAAAGAACATAAAAAATCCCTTACCTCACTTAATCCTTCTCTTCTCGTCACTTAGCAGCAACCCTCCAACTTGTCAAAGTTTCTCTCACAGAAACACAGAAGCAGAAAAACCAAAGAGTTTCGAAAGAACTCAGACAACCCTTTCTTCTCTCATTCTTCCCCACTGACCTTCTAAATATACTCTGTAACACTCAAAGGGCACCGAGGAGACACGATGCTTTGATCTCTAGCGACTCCTGAAGCCTTCAAACTTTAGTTATACATTTTCAGATCGACGTTTAGTTTACCAGTCGATCGATTCAACACTCACGATCGACCACCAGCTTCCATCGATTAGCCACTAATTTCTTTCACTAATTCACCGGTTGATCAATGTCCAATTGAAAATCGGCCGCCAAACCCGAGCGCCAATTTGTCACATAATTTATTCGGCCGCAACTTATATTAATCCTTATTTTCCTAATAATAATAAATAACCATATCTCTATAAATCCAATAAACTCTAAGGTATTAAAACACATAATAATACCAACAACAAAGTGTGACAGTTTCACAAGAACCAAAATATTACTTTTTACTTAATCCAAAATTTACATGTAGCTGTATACCCCAAATATTACATTCTTTATCCAATCAAAACCATATAGTTTGGCATCAAGTTTGGTAAGAAATGAATACGTTTGAGATATGTTGTCAGTCATCACATAAGTGCTCTCCTTTCTTGACATATGTATAGTAGACTTCATCCTACTTTCTTTCATTGATTCGTAATCTATAACCAGTTACTTCAGTTGGAGTGGAGCTAGCTTGACCATTATTCCCTTATCCTTGAATGAATAACAATTGGTAAAACCATCATGCATAGTCTTTCTATCATATTGTCATGGTCTTCCCAAAAGTAGATGACTAGCACTTATTGGAACCATATCACATAGTACTTTATCCATAAAACTCCCAATGGTGAACTCAATTTATGCTTGCTTACTAACCTTGATGTCTTCTTTGTCATTTAAGCAACTTAGCTTGTAAGGAGTCAGATGTAAGGTTGTTTCCATTTCCAACTTGCTCACTAAGTCAGTAGATACCACATTAGCACAACTTCTTCCATCAATAATAGGAGAGCATACCTTGTCTTTGACTTTGCATCGGCTATGGAAGATATTTTCTCTTTGACAATCATCAATGCTAGCTTTTGTAGTAAGTGTCCTAATGACCATAAGGAGAGTACCTTCTTGAGCATGAAGAGTCTCTGCTTGTGCTTCCTCCTTCCTTGTTCATCACTCTTATCTTCACTTTTAACTTCATTGGTGCCTTTTTGTAATACCATTACTTTCATATTCAGACATTGATAAGCATAGTGCCCTATACCAAGGCATTTGAAACACTTTATCTCTCTTGTCTTCAGATTTGGTGCTTTAATAGGTAACTTCTTGTTGTCACTTGGTTTAGTTGTTGCATTCTTCGTGTTCAACCCTTTATCTTCAAGTTTGGATGGTAGTTTGAGAAAGCTTAGATATCTTTGTGTGAATCAGCTAACCATCTCCTTTCCTTTCCTCTTCTTTTGTCTCTCCACTTTTAGAGCCAACTTTATAACATCTTCCATTGTCTTGTAGGGCTGTAGTTCAACAATATCTCCAATGTCTTTGTTGAGGCCTTGGATGAATCTTGCAAGAGTATGGTCTTTAGGCTCTTCTAAGTCACACCTTGTCTTCAATGTTTCAAACTTTACCAAATATTCCTCTATTGATTACGATCCTTGCTTGAGGCTTTGCATTTGATAAAACAACTCTTGTTTGTAGTGACTTGGAATAAACCTCTTACTCATTAATGTCTTCAAAATTTTCCAAGTTTGGATTTCTTCTTCTCCAACAAACCTCCTTTTTTATCTAAGATTGTTCCACCATAGACTAGCATACCCCCGTCAACTCAAGTGAAACTATTTGAATCTTTTTTCTTTCCAAAAAATTGTAGCATTCAAAAATCTTATCCACATTTTCCATCCACTCAAGATAATCATCACCATTGTAAGAACCATTGAATGAGGGAATGATTACCTTAACAAGATTCAAGTCATCCCTTTGGTTTTGCCTCCTCCTTACGTTGAAGAATTTTTCGTCCTCGGTTTCTTCCTCTATGAATCCTTCTTCACTATCTAATTGGAATAACCTTTCTCTTGGTCTTGTTGTTTGACAACTCTCCCTTCGTTGTCTTCTAGAACCAATGAATTGTTGTGCATGTCACGAATCACGTTTCTAAGCTTGTCAATTTGTCCTTTCATACTAGATTTGGCTTCTTTAGTTGGAGGCAACTCGGTGTTGAAAATAATAGAAGGATTTTCCTCACGACTTTGTGTTGCCATTGTTGCTCCTCTTGTCATCATGAAGATGAAAAGAAAATCACAAATTAATAGGAGTTTTAGCTCTAATACCAAGATAAGGTGCCAATGGAATGATATAAGGAAGGAATTAACTTGTGCAGTTGATTGTCGGCTGAGGTGAACGACTGGTGGCTTCACAAATAGAACTGTGCGGTTGATCACTTGAAAGGTTGAATGACAGGTGGCTAACATATTCGATCGTCCGCTGTTTTCTTGTAATGACCCGTTATACATTTAATCATGATTCATTCATTATATTATTTTTTTAATACGTGTGAAAGGAATAAAAAACTTACCAGAAGCAAATTATAATTTAAAGCACACATTTTTCACATTAAAAGCATTCAAGAGTATTTAACACACTTCATATAGTTTACATTACAACCATAATTTAGTGAGTCACAACCCCAAGGTCAAAATACGTCGGGTAACGAAAGCGCTAATCATGGTCATGCTCTTTCCACTGTAGATCTTTTCCATCACTCTATATGTACTTCATTTGGATCCAAATCTTCACCTGCATCACAAGATTTAAAATATGAGTCTAACGCTCAGTTAGAAATAGAATGAAGAGATCAATATATGCTTCAATGTATGCTCCTGCTAACTCAATGCTCACGCAATTCATTCAAGAAAAGAACCTATCTTTTATGTCCTTCAATTTATGTCCACTTAATAGTCTAGACATTGGAGATTATCAGTCCAAGAGAAAAGATTCATCTTATGTTTCAGGTAGGGCTAAACTGTCACTCAATCCGGACGAAGGATGAGATACATCATTTTATAGTTTTCCCAAATAGGATTGTTGCTAAGCCCCCTAACCTCCAACGATTATTTATGTTTATTCAGTCCATTTCATTTACATTACAATGCATATGCATGCCAACATCATCGTAACATACCCAAATCATGATGCATGATGTATATGCATTGCATTCAACATTTAATATACGTTCAACAATTTCTCATTGGAATACAACCATTAATATTACTAAAGTAGCACGTCAACAACATTATCAAACAACCATACAACCTAATACCTTGTGATGTAAACCATAATGGTAAAACACATGCATATCTCTAACCTTAGATTCTTCAAACAACTCAGCCCTACGAATTACTTCTTCTTAATACCTTCAAAAACCAATGAACATTCATCATCATTCAGGATAAAAGCATAATAGTTCACACACACATGATCAAATCTTTATCAAATTTTACTTAACTTTGTCCATTCATAACATTCCCATTTTTTTAGCCAAATTCAATAATTCCAAGACCTATATCTCCCGTAAGATGTCCTTAATGACATGTTAAATTGGTTTCATGCCTGAATTTTGAAAAGGCAGTCAATAGATATCAAGTACATAACCTACATGGTTTCACCCTTGTTATCCATTTTAACTTCATCTTCTTATTATACTTCCATATCCTAGTAAAAATTCTTAACCAACTAATGAAGGAACTTAACTATAACGACCAGGTTTTCATACACTTTAGAACGTTGAGATTGTAAACTCTTCATTAAAAATTTTGTAGAAGAAGACTTTTTGTAATTAAAAACATTTGGTAATATGATAAATAAAATTCTTCTCATTAAATCATTAAGCTTTATAAAAACATGTCATACATTGAAAAATGATGAACATTTTACAAAGAGAAACCATTTACATTTTCTTTCATCCTTTAGCTTAACCAGCCACAAGATCCACAAAGCGTAAATCCTCCATCAACTGCTCCTTTCCTCATTATCGTGCATACCTACATCACAAGACATAAACTATAAGCTTAATGTTTAGTAAGAAATAATATGCGTATTGAACATGATATGCATTATATAAAACATTTTCCATTTCAGTTTTCCTTTCTTATCTTTCTCTTTTTGGTATGAGTAGGCTCGACAATGGTTTCATATACCACTTTTCTTCGCTCTTTTAAAAGGTCTCCACCCGTTTGGGAGACAAACTCCACCTTTTTGTTTGGGAGTCCTCTATTAGCTGCCATGCCATTTAAGGCATGACGACCTAGCACCCTTTTGTACCAGCCAGCATTAACCTCATCGTAGCAAGCTAACGGGCTAATGCCCCACCGTTCAACCCATTTGAGAGAGTCTATCCTCCATACCATTTACGTCCATTTTATCCCCATTTTTATCTTTCCACTTACCCATATAGGCACTAGAGGTATCACTGTACAAGCTAGAGTGGCACTTGTACAAGTTGGCTATCACGTGGCACTCGCACAAAGTGGCTAACTCATGGCACTGGCACAATGCAGCCAACTCAAGAACCCATACCCCGTCACGTCTATTTATTTTTATTTCCATATAATGTCCATTCCATTTTCAAAATATATGCATGAGAAATCTATTTCATAATGTTTTGTGAAAACTATGATGCATGAACATGATTATACATAATTTAATGAAACCTAACATATCATCAATACAACTTCTAAGCATGAACATAATCCTTCAACTTAAAATCTATCAATCATAACCATCAAAGCATCAAACAACAAATCAAGAACAATATATCCTGGAACAACAATATGATCAAGATTTACATCTAAAAAACCCAAGCATCAAACAACATGATTAACAACATGAACAATTCATCTTATCAGCTATCAACCAACATAACCAACATATCCTCAAATGAATAAAACCCACCTATCTCTTGTGATGTAGCCCAAAAAGAGAAAAATACAAAGAATCACTTCTTACCTCTATTCCTTGGAGAAGCTAGGAGAAGATATAACTCCCTTAGGATTTCATCCTCACCAATTTGCTTTGTCCTTTTCAAGTTTCTCCTTCCTCTTCAATATTCTCATTCCTTCACTTCTTCCTTTCCTTTTCTCCTTCTTCTTCCCCTGATTCCCTCTCTTTTCCTCTTTTGAAGTTCTCACTGTTTCTTATAGTTACCTTCCTTCTCTCAAGCTTCGCTCTCTCTCTCTAAAGCTTTCTCTTTTTCCTCTTCACGGTTCTTCCCCTTTCATATAATGGTTCAATTCTTCTTTAGACCACTTGCAGGAAGTGCCACTTCCTTGATAACCAAGTGATGAGTAAACACTTCTCTTATCCAATAAAAACTTGACGTATTAGCTAAAGTCGGTGACCCCTTCACATTACCAGTCGATCATCTTCATCAAATGATTGACCGCAAACCAACCATAGGTTTCCCACTGGGTAATTTTCAGAATACCGGTTGATCACCTTCCTTCGGATGATCGAATGCAAATCCAACATTTTACAACCTGTAATGACCATAATCGACCACTCTTCCACATGATCGACTGCCCTTTTTCAAACCGACAGCAAAACATCACAAAAGCTAGTCGTTTACTAAACAACCGCAAATCATCCTCAATTCGACTCTGTAATGAAGCCGAACGACCGCTATACAAATAGAGAACTCTAATTCTTCAATCTACTTACTCAGTAGACAATCAAATTATCACTTGATCGACCACTCCCCAGCTAACTCACTAAAAACATATAAAATCCACACTTCCAATAACCATAAACTACAAATTATAACCCAATACTAATATCCTCCCATATATCCCTAATTATCATAAAACATCATTATCCTCAATGTAGGATTAATATAATAAAAAATTTGGGGTATTACAATTCTCCCCCGTTACATAAATTTTGTCCTCAAAATTTGCTCAACGTACACACTATGCTCTCTCATTTTGTAAACCAAAATAACTCTTATCATTCACCTTAATCTTCTCCTAATATAACATAAACAAACATAACATACTTTCAATAAAAAAAACATCATATAACCTATGCATAATTTTCTCTTCATCAACCAATTCTCAATCAATAACCAAAATAAAATAACTATTATTGTTCACAACATAGCAGATACACAAACAACTCTTTATATCATAAGTTCATACATATACCAAAAGACATTGTTTTTATCACCTCAAAACAAGTAACATACAAAATACTTAATCACATTAGATCAACTAGTCACTTCTTCATTTACGATAGGAGAACAGATCTTTGCCAAATCCTCTTTCTTCTTATTAGACAAAGTAGAGAAAATCTTGGCATATGTTCAAACTTTTACATTTGAAACATTGCCCTGACCAAGCCAAACATGCACTTGTATGTTTCTTATTACACCTTGGACATAGCTTTTCTTGTGGTACCTCCTTAGTTGGTTTCTTAATAGCAGTTATCCTTTGAAGACATTTCTGTTCACCTTGTTGTTCCACATCCTCAAATGATCTCTTAGACCCACTATCATTTTGTCCTTCATCTTTCCTCTGTCGTGGTTGCATTTCTTCTACAAATGTCTTATTGAATTCTCTAAACTTTTCCAACAACCTCTCTACAAATTTAAATTGACATTCCATAAGGTTAGACAACTTGCTAATGTTCTCATCTCCATTGCCCATGTTTCACCTCAATCCTCTCTCCATGTTATCCTTTAACAAATCATTTGTCACAATAAATAAAACAATCATTCACCAATTAAATTAACACAAAATATACTTATAGTCAATGAAGTATTCCCACGTCGAGATTTGTGTTGGCATGCAGTCTACAGAACAGATTTTAAAACTCAGGTACTCTGATACCATACTTAACAACTGATTTTCGTACACTTTAAAACATTAAGATTGTGAACACTTCTTCATTAAAAATTGTGTAGCAGAAGACTTTTTGTAATTAAAAATATTTGGTAATATGAAAAATAAAATTCTTCTCATTAAATCATTAAGCTTTATAAAACATGTCATACACTAAAAAATGATGAACATTTTACAAATAGAAATCATTTACATTTTCTTTCATCCTTTAGCCTAACCAACCATATGATCATCAATGCGTAAATCCTCTATCAACTGCTCCTTTCCTTGTTATCGTGCATACCTACATTACAAGACATAAACTATAAGCTTAATCTTTAGAAAGAAATGATATCCACTACATAAAACATTTTCCATTTTAGTTTTCTTTTCTTATCTTTTTCTTTTCGGTATGACTAGGCTTGACAGTGGAGGCACACACCACTTTTCCCTGCCCTTTTGGAGGTCTCCACCCTTTTGGGAGACAGAATCCACCTTTTTATTTGGGAGTCCTCTGTTAGTTGTCATGTCATTTAAGGCATGACGACCAAGCACCCATTTGTACCACCCAACTTTAACCTCATTGTAGCAAGCTAATGGGCTAATGCCCCCACCAGTCCACCTCCTCCATGCCATTTACATACATTTTATCCACATTTTTATCTTTCAACTTATCCATACAGGCGCTAGAGGTATCATCGTACAAGAGAGAGTGACACTTGCACAAGGCCACCAAACTCAAGAACCCATATGTTGTCACGTCTATTTACATTCATTTCCATATAATGTCTGTTCCATTTTCAAAACATATGCATGAGAAATCCATTTTGTAATGTTTTGTGAAAACTATGATGCATGAGCATGATTACAAACAATTTGATGACACCTAACATCTCATCAATACATCCTCAAAGCATGAACATAATCCTTTGACTTAAAATCTATTAAACACAAGCATCAAATTATCAAAAAAAAAAAATCAAGAACAGTACATCCTCGAATAACAACATGATCAAGATTTACATCTAACAAACCCAAGCATCAAACAACATGATTAACAAGCTATCAACCAACATATCCTCAAATGAATAAAACTCACCTATCTCTTGTGATGTAGCCCAAAAACGGAAAAATACAAACAATCTCTTCTAACCTCTATTCCTTGGAGAAGCTAGAAGAAGACATAACTCCCTTTGGATTTCCTCCTCACCAATTTGCTTTGTCCTCTTCAAGTTTCTGCTACCTCTTCAATATTCTCCTTCCTTCTCTTTTTCCTTTTCTCCTTCTTTTTCCCTGATTCCCTATCTTTCCTTCTTATGAAGTTCACTCTTTCTCATACTTACCCTCCTCCTTCTCTCAAGCTTTACTCTCTATCTCCAAAGCTTTCTCTTTTTCCTCTTCACGGTTCTTCCCCTTTCATATAATGGTTCAATCCTTCCTCAGACCACTTACAGGAAGTGGCAGTTCCTTGATAACCAAGTAATGAGTTATAACTTCTCTTATCTAATAAAAACATGACATATTAGCTAAAGTTGGTGACCCCTTCACATTACCGGTCCATCGTCTTCATAAAATGATTGACCGTAAACCAGCCTTAGGTTTCCCTCTTTTTAGAATACAGGTCGATCACCTTCCTTCGGATGATCTACCAAAAATCCAACATTTTACAATCTATAATGACCATGATTGACCACTCTTTCATATGATCGACTACCCTTTTCAAACTGAGAGCAAAACATCACAAAAGTCGATCGTTCACCAAACAACCGTAAATCATCCTCAATTTGATCTGTAATGAAGTCGAACGACCACTAACCCTTCTGATGGACCACTATACAAACAGAGAACTCTAATTCTTCAATTTACTTACTCAGTGGATAGTTAAACCATCACTTTATTGACCACTGCCCAGCTAACTCACTAAAATAATATAAAATCTACACTTCCAACAACCATAAACCACAAATTATAACCTAATACAAATATCCTCACATATATCCCTAATTATCATCAAACATCCTTATCCTCATTCTAGGCTTAATATAATAAAAAATTTGCGGTATTACATTAACATACCTTAACTTCACAGAAGAAAACATGAAGAGCTTCAGGAGAGGTTTTTTTCTTGGGAGAAAATTTCTTTTTCCTTATCTAAGCGTTCATTTTTTCTTCCTTTAAATTCTCAAGTTCCCCTCCCCCCTTCTCTAGCACCAAGATGGAGGTGGTGCTGCATGTATCAATTTTGGAGTCTCCACCCCTCAAAGCCTCCAATTGGAATGTGACATCCTATCAAAATTTCAAGTGACCTTTGACATTCCGATCGATCACTACTCTTCCATTGATCGACTACAAAAAAATCCTGACGCTTAACTCTATACTTTCTTCGATAAACTGGTCGAATACCTTCTTCCAGATGATCAACCACTAATCTAAACCTTAAAATCTTTATAGACACTGATTGACCGCTCTTTTTCAATTGATCAACCAGAATTGGTTGTCTTCACAATTTGCATAGATGCAAGTCGTTCATTAATCAAATGCCAAAATCCTTATTTTTTCAATCTGTTTTGAACCTGAACGACCATTAATCATAATAGATTGAATGCTAAAATGTTGATAGACCATATATCATCTGAGAGCTTTAGATTTTCATTCCTATGTACAACTGGTCAATCATTCCCTCAATTGAATGACTGCTTCCTCCTCCAAATGTCTCATAACCCTTTGAATTTCACTACTCCTTATGCCCTAAACAAGATTCTAAATACACACCACATAACATAATTTTTCAACATATGCAATTCATATATCACTATCTCCAAACACATTTCAATTATCAACACATATAATATACCTATTTCTTTACATTGAACAACAAATAGAGATTTTTCTGGATATTACATTTCTAGGTGAAAATTGGTTGACCAGCTGCAGATTGGAGATTGACCATGTGAAGAAACTTCTATGTTTGCCGCAAAACACTTTAAAGAAATAACCGACTTTAGAAGCTCATAACTTGCTGAATATAGAAGCTTTCCATATGAAATTTAAAAAACAACTCCTTCAATATATTAAGAATATCCCTTCCAAAGATAATGATCAAAATCTTCACAAATAAAGAAATATGCCCGGTTGAACTAGATTGGCCAAAAAAACAAGAAATCACAACTTGAATCTTTGTATGGAAAACTCCAATATAATTCTTCTTGAAAGTTGAACATCTCTTCACACATTCTTCCTCCAAGGAACAAAAACACAGATACCAATAAGAAAGATTCCTTAACTCACAAAGCAACCTTAATTGTGATATCACACCACAACTCTCAATGAACACACCAAAGTGAGAAAGTGGAATCACTCTGATTTCAAGAAAACTAAGCAATGATTTTAGTTTTCAAATTCAATTGTCCTAAACGGTCACGCAAGGGGACAGAAAATCGCCAATTACAAACTATAGAATAGGAAATAACTAGATAGCAAACAAAACACTAAATTGGCTAACACACACACTTGGCCGATTACTAAACATAAAAACTACTAAACTTAACTTAGATAAATTACTTAAATTAACTATAGTTCCATTCTCTCCAAGTCTTGTTCTCTTTTGGCAACTACTTCTTCTTCAAGCTCAGCCACTTGGATGGTTTCCAAATCCATGCAATCTTCGATTTTCCTTTCATCTTCAAGCTTGCCCACTTGGGACGGTTTCCATAACTCTTCATGTCTTGACCTTTATTGATCCTCAAGCTTGACTTCTTGGGCTACTTTCCATAGCAAAATATGTGTGGGCCTCCCTTGGTCTTCACAAGATGTTTGCTTCTTCATTTGGCACATTAATGTGTTACCTTCCAAATAATTAGAAAAGTAAGTGTTGATGAGTCTTTGAGCCCTAGCCCTTGTGATTGGACCTTGTGGTCCATCACTAATTCCAATAATTCTAATATTTTAAATCCTTCATTAATATTATCCAATTGACAATAATTAATCTATTAAATTCTAAATTGTCACATTACATAATTAAAACTTATTTGTACAAAAAACTCAGGTATGACAACATATTTTCTTTTCAAATAAAAATGTATGATCCTCACCGGTATTTTCTTCCTCATGTACATCACAAGATTCACTTATGATCTAACACTCAATAAGAAATATTAAATGATATGCAAATTTTGATAAAACATTTGCTTCTCCATTCTTTCTTTCTCTCTTTTTCTTTCTATCTTTGCTTCTTTCTTCCACTTAATAGTTCAATCATTTAGTGTAATTTAGTCTAGGGGAGAATTTCTATGCATATGTTTTGATAACACATATGCATAGAAATTCTTTTCTGTCCTCTCTTTAAAAAAAATTCCAGCCATGCATGATGTATGCTCGTGTTCATGCTAATGCTAATCATTTCATGGTCCTCAATATCCATTGAACAAAATGCAATATAAACAATCAACAAATGGTAGTATAAAATCGATACTATCCTTATATACGACACAACTTAGCAATCAATTTATTAACACACCAACAACCAATGTATATATATATCAATTCATTTAATACCACAAACAATACCCTAATGCCTTGTGACAAAGGCCAAAAGGCCAAGCACATACAAACATTTATTACTTAGAACCTTTAGCACATTGTCACAGTTTTTACTTAGTTTTTCCATCTTCAAACTTTCTTAGAGCAAAAGGAAAATGACTGCTTATATTGTATTTTTTCTTCCATCCTCATATCAATTAAATATAATTCCATTAAATATGAGGTGAAAATGTCATGAGTTATCGGTTAAGCTTAGGTGTCAAACTTTCAGCTGAGTATCTCATCCAAATCATAAAAGAAAATATTTAGTCATTCTATAAAATTATGTCATCTCACTATTAAAAGTTGAAAACTTTTCAACTTCCAGATCATTAACACATCTGCTATAGAAATCTATGTATCCATTGTGGATATCTTCTTCATACTTATTTTTGAATCTCCACACAAGTGTTTCACGTGATAAAATAAAGTCTGAGTGTCTGCTTCTTAAGAAGAACTTAAACCTCAGACGTTCGCATATTTGCAAAAGTTTATGTGTTCGATAAAGATATCCACTACAAATATCTACTTCACACATAATATTCTGTAGACACCCTCTTTTCTGCTGCCATATGTCCTTCTAAAACCAAGTATTCATGGCCATGTGTCATTCTAAAACCAAGTATCCACGGACAGCCATGCTTCCGTGAACTCACATGCTTTCACGGTTACCAACACTTATGTTGTGGATATCTACTTCATACTTAAAATTCTACAAACACCCACTCTTCCACTACCAAATGTTTCTTGACCCGAAGGCAGACCTAATAGAAAGGTTGGGTCAAGCAACCCGATCCTTGGCGAGGACCTGACTGCCAAACCCAAGGCTAGGTTGTCAGTTGAATACTTAGTAAATTTCAAGTACAAACCCAATTAATTTGTTCAAAGTCCATATAGCAATCATGAGAATAATAGTGTATAAAATAAATATAAATTTAAAACACTATTTAATAAGTCATGAGAAAACATATGTTCATACATGTAAAAACAGACGTGCTATTGAACTGTAACACCCTCAACCATTAATCATCATTCATGTCATTTCATTTTTTATTAAATGGCAACAATTCTTTGAAAATATCAATGGAAGACTTTCTCAAAATCTTTCATAAAATCAAAGTTAAAATCTTTTAAAATGTGATAAAACACACTTTTGAAAACCATTGATAAGCGGAAGACTTTTCTTAAATTAAACAACACAATCCATCTGATTTAATCATAAAATATTTCATTCATTACTTTGGAACAAATAAAATCCATCCATAGTTCACAAAACATGTTTATTAAATTTAAGTCTTTTAGACCAGAACATGTCACTTGTGGAACGACCCGACTTTTCAAAATCATTTAAAAATAAGTGGAATTTAAAATTTTTGCCAATGACTAAAATCTCTTTTAAAAGTAATATCAGAGTGCCTTAAGTCGGACCGTCAAAAACCTTTTTCATTATACTCATTATGGAAATTACAAATAGCGGAAGTAGTTGTAAAATCTTTTATGAAAACATAGTGGAAGCGAAATCAATAAGAAACACTAAAACAAGCATTACACTTTAATTACAAACCAACTTTTCATTTACAAGCCATTTTATCGTAGTCTGGCCAGCCACGAGTCTCGCACGTGCAAATCCTTCATCTCTGTTTTTGATCTGTGTATTGTTTTCGCATACAAGTCCCTACACCTACAACACAAATAAACTATAAGCCCAAAGGCTTAGTAAGAAAGAGGGTTTATACAATATGATATGTCTCTCTTTAGTCCTTTTTGGAATGGGGGCCACCCAAACCAATCTTTTCATTACGTTCATTCGTTTATTCATTCTTTACTCGTACTTCGAGCGAGAGATTGAAGGACCCATATGGGATGGTATAGTTGATCAAATCTAACCTCCTGTGTGCAACTAAGTCCCCATTTCTGATTAGCTTTGGGCTTCATCTAGCTGCTAGACTAGATCTGCTACCCATCCGCCCCCAACTCCCCATTCATTCTTTCGTTTATTTTCTTTAACATTTTCCTCACTCAAGCATGTGAGTACCACCCCAAGGTGGCACTCCCTATTTGTTTCTATTAGCATGATGCATGATGACACATTCTCCAACTAACATGATGCATGATGCAATATAATGTATCATTAAATTGAATTTCGCATATAAGGAAAGTAAATAACAATAATTGAATAATACATTTAATGGAAGTAATTAACTGAAATTGAATAGCGCATATAAGGAAAAGTAATAACAGTTGAACATCCAATAATTGAATGACAAGGATTTATAGCATAGCACGTGAAAGAGACAATTATATAAATAATTGAACGGCAAGGGATATACTTGAACATCTAGATACAAAAATGAAAGAAACATAAAGGAAACAACGATCGGGCATGCTATGACGACAGTAAATGAAATACAGGATGCTTCACAAGAGTATGATGACCGAAAATAGACATAGATAACAAGAACTAAAGGTAATGTACATCTGAAGGCTTTAAAGTTAACAACTTAGTTCTAATTATTATTCTAGTTCATTAAACATGCTCAAGAAAGATACAATTAACATTCTAGTTAATTATCCTAGTTAATTTACATGCTCAAATTTAGGTTATTGACATGTGTTGAATTCTAATTAGCACAAAGAGTCCTAAACTAACAGTAGTAGAATGATATTATCACATATAAGGGAGCTGCCACTACAACAATTAAGAAAATAACGTACAGAACAAAATCATTAGTAAGGAAGCTATCATCATACACGCACTAAGCCTTCATTCCATTCAACCATTAAGCATTCATCACAACATTGATCTCTGTTAAAACCTTTATCAATGTAACGCATTTTCAATAGAGGAAATTAAGAGAATTGCAGGAAACTAATAATGAAAGAGTTAATATCAAACCATTCTAATAGTTAACTAACATGCATGAAAATTAATAGTTAATTAACATGCTTGAAGATTAAACAAGTAATAGTTAACTAACATGCATGAAGATTAATAGTTAATTGACATGCTTGAAGATTAAACAAGTAATAGTTAACTAACATGCATGAAAATTAATAGTTAATTGACATGCTTAAAGATTAAAGAAGTAATAGTTAACTAACATGCATGAAGATTAATTGTAACATGTTCGGATTAATTTATAATTTAATTGATTAGTCAAGCAACTTAGTTAATTAACATGCTGCTAATATTATAAACATGATAACTAGTTGATTACTTGTTATCCTAGTAATTTATCATGCTCAGGTCTAGCTAGTTACTCTAGTTAAGTTAGTTAATCAACATGTTTGTCTATTTAATTATTTTAGTTAGTTAATTGCTCTAAATAATTGACATGCATCAAGAAATAATCAAGTTAATTAAATATGTTCAACTAGTTAATTAAATATGTTCAACTAGTTAGTTAATTAAGATGCTCAATGATTAGTTATTAATTAAATAATTAGTTAAACATGCTTGAATTAGTTATTTAACGACTAATTAATTAATTAATTAACTAAACATGCTCAAGTCTAATTAGTTAATTAATCTCAAGTTTAATTAATTACTCTAATTAAGTTAATTAATATGCTCTTAATTACTCTAGTTAAATTAAGTTAACATACTTAAGTCTAGTTAATTAAACATGCGTAAGAAGAATATAACTAATTAATCAACATACCCCAATAGATTTATTCACATGCTTAGATTTACTAATTAGTTCATATGCCTAAATTATTAATTGATCATTTAAACTACAGGAAATTGATTAGCATGCTCTAGATTATTACTTAGTTCATTATCCCAAGATTCTAGTTAATTAGCCATTAAACAGGCTCAGGATTTATTAGCAATTAAATAGACAAAGATCTGTAGCAGAACCATATATATGCTTGAATGAAGAAATTAAACGCAGGGAATTAAACTAAATACAGCAGAATATTACAACAAAGCAAGCAGATAAAGAATAGGGTCATCTCGAAGGCATAGCTCGCAACTCGTTCATTCATACTTTTCAAGTCATTAATTCCTTTAATCATTCATCGACTGTTTATCAAAGTGAAGCATTTATAACAAGACTAAACAAAGCTAACAATAAGAACAAATCTGTCACCAAAAGAAATATCTATAGAGTATCAACAATCAAGCATTTAATTGCAGAACCAACAATGAATATCACAAAGCTACAAGAATCTACAGAGTACCAATCAATCTACACTATCAATCAACAAGGAAGCACAACTCACGCATTCTACTTGTGGGTAGGGCCTCCACTGGCCAAGACACACCCATTTTCCTTACCCTAGTTAATGAACCAACTCACGGACAGATAGCTTCTTACTCCCAGCTTCACACTTTACGCAGGGAACTCACTCCAGAAGGGAAGAAATTGAACATAGAAGCAAGAGGGAACACAGAGGAGGGAAACAGACTGAACGCAAGGCTAAAGATAAATAGGTAGTCTCACCTACGGGAGACAAATTGTACACCTATGGGGAGGTAGGTGGGCGGCCCCCGCGTGGTCTGGACCTGGAGGAGGGGATTTGCTATCGGGGAAAGGCGTGTATCCAATGATTATGCGATAAGCTATCTGCTTTTAAATCTCTAATTGTCACAGATCTGTGATATATTTGAATGAGTGTGGATGTGCTGGTCACGTCTACATGCGTCCGCATGTGTAAAATTCCAAAAGACATATTTGTGTTTACGGATGGGAAATTGTGTCCTCACTCTGCCAGTACCGTCCAAATGCAATATTCGAATGCAATATGGCGTCTGCATGTAGCGTATGCATGCGTTCGAAAGTGTCCAAAAATTGGATAGATTCAAATCAAATGCACTATGTCCCCGTCCGCCCTCGTCAGCATTCATCTGCGAGTGTCCAATTGGACAGTTCAGGACGCGAGGATCCATCCTACATTGTGTAGGATCGATATATGCCTATAGAAGGGGGGGGGGGGGGGGGGGTGAATATAGCGTTTCTAATAATTTCGTGCGATATTTAAATTCTCTAAATCCCTAAGTGATTTATCGAATACGATTAAATATGCAATCACATTAAACACGTAAATTAAAGAGTAAGGGTTAGAAAAATGCTCACAATTTATTGTTTACGCGGTTTGGCAAACTCGCCTACGTCCGCGCTCCAAGTTTCACTTGGAGATATACTAAATGATTGGCTTACGGGTGCTAATAAAACCGTTTACAAATTGACTATTAAACGGGGCGTCACCCTTGACTAATACTTAGGTCGTCAACCTTTAATTCTTATGAGTCGTCACTCTTAATTTGACTATTGCGGGGCGTCACCCAAGTATGATGAATTCTTAGGGAATCACCCTTTACAATCAAGCACAATATATGATTCAGAAATTTAAACCGCAATCTAGCTAATCCGAATTCTCCCAAATATAACTCACAAATTCGGAATAGGGAGAATTGGATATACAATTAAATAGCTCATAGTGAGTAGTATTCGAGTATTGATTTTGGCAGAGCTTTGCCTCGAATATTCGATCATTGGTTGTTGAGAGCTTTGAATGAACCCACATTTATAGACACTGCCAGTGCCGCTTCCGGACGTCATCAGCGTCTATATCTATCATCCGCATGACCGTTGGAATTTTCCCGTTGAAAATATAGCCGTTGTGCAGAAATTTGGGCATTTGTGGATGCCATTCTCATCGTCCGCAGCGTCCACATACATCATTCGCTTCACATCCAGAAAATGACAGAGTCATATCGGACGCCTCTGCTTTGCGTCCGTAGCGTCCGCATCGTCCGCGTCTTCACAGAAATGTTGGGGACGCCTGTAAAACCCATGGATTTTTAAATGAGAAATTCCACGTGTAAATTTTTTGCGTTGAAAATCGTTCATGGCGTTGAAGAAGTTGACCAAATTGTCGTGTAGCGGCCACGTATAAATTTTTGGTCAATTGTTCAAATTTGTGGAAATTGGAAATTTTCAAACTGAAAATTTATTTAAGAGACAGAATTGGAGAATTAAGTTGGACTGATAATCGTCATTTGGTGAAGCTCCGAATAAGTTGAAATTAATATCTAATATTTGGATGTATGGTATGTACATTGATGCATGGGGGCATTTGTGTAATTAAATGAAAGATGTTAAATGAAATTAAGGAGTAGATAAATGGATTTGAGGAGGGAAGGAATCCGCCACAAGTTTGGGCTGAAAAACAAGAGGGAAAGTTTGAAATAAATAGAAAGAGGGAGATTTGGATTTAAGGAATGAAAAGTGAAGAATTAAAGAAAAAAAAAGGAAAAGAAAAGAGGAAAAGTGGGGGAAAGAAGTGAAGGAGGCGGCAGATTGATGGGAAATGGAAAGAGAAATAAAATGTTTAAAGGAAGAGAGGGTTTTAGAATAAAATAAAATTAAGAAAGAGAAGAAAGGTGAAGGGAGAGAAGGAGAGTCAGCAGGGTACGAAAAAGGGGAAAAAAATAGGGCTTCTCCTTTACTCCTTCGAGCAGCCGAGAGCTTGCGAACTGGGAGGGACAACGTGATTTCCGACAACAAGAGCAGCGACTGAGGACGACGACGGAACCGCAATCGGCGACCTCCGTTCGGAAGAGGAGAAACTCGAGTGTTCCGAGCAAGTGTCGGGCTAGGAGTTCCGCGGGCTGAAGGCGAACTCCGGCGACGATAGCGGCATCGCCTGAGGGTTTTCGGTAAGGTAACGCTTCTTGACGTCAGGGCAGCTCCAACCAAGGCGTCTTCCGATTTGGTGAGTGAAATCGAACTCTGACCTTGTTCTGTTGGTGAGGAAATTTTCAGTTGGATTGTTTTATTTGGATTCTGGAATCGTTGCTGGGTGGTTGGTTTGGTTCTGTCTCGTTGTTTGGATTGAATGACTCTTGCAGTTTAGCTATTTTAATAGAAATGTCGATAACAAATCTCTGATTTTGCATTGCTCTATTGCCATTAGCTGGGGAAATGTGCTCTCTGTTCTAGATTATGTTGTGTTTTGATGGCTGTGAATTCGTTTCTGCTTTGTGAGAGATTCAATTGGATTGTTTTATTTAGGATTTAGGACCTGTTGAATTGTTTTGATTTGGGTGATAGCTCTATGAATATTACTATGCTGCAGTTAATGAGATAATGTCGATATCTTGCCTTTGTTTAGACTAATTTGTGTTGCGAGAAATGAGTTTTGGTTCTTCAATTGATTTCTGCCTAAGAGATGATTGAGAAATGTTGATTTGCTAGGTTAAGACTATTCTTTGAGTTTGGTTATTAGCCTATGAATTTACTTAGTTTTGTTTGTGGATAAGTGAAGTGTTGAAGTCGAAAGAATAAGGAGTGATTGCCCTGTTTCGTTACTACTATTGTTTGACATTTGTGGATTTGGTGATCCTAACTGCTATTTTGAATAATGGATTAAGTTGTTAATGGAGATTGTAATTGGAGATGGATATTAAGGATGTTCTCGTTGTGCAAAAATAAATTGGGTTGAGATTTTGTTATAGTTATTCATGTGATAGAGTTCATCCTGTCTAAGTTGTAGAGACATTCTGTGACATTGTTAACTGTTTAAATGCGCACAATATGTTAAGGATTAAGTGTCATTTGGATGGTGATCTATTTATTTACCAAATGATACAATTGAAGAATTTTGTTGGGATTGTTAGATGGGTCGTTTACACGTCAGTTGAGTTCCTATTTTCGGTGTAGGATCCTCTCGTTTATTTCTTGGGATTTATTTATGAGGATTCCCATGTTTTATACCTTTGTCAGGTTAGGATGATTTCAGTAAGTGTGATACGATTATTGCATAATTGGTTGCTTCGGTTGGTAAGGCAGACCGTCATTGAGGTAGGGATTTCTATACCTCTTGCGTTATATTGCATCCTATCCCGTTTTCCAAAATAATTATTTTGTGGAATACCACACTTGGAAAATGACAGGGACTGTTCGATAGCATGTTCATTTTTATTAGTAGAATGTTTTTTCAAGTTTAAATCCGTACATGGTTTGAGATTTATTGTGCACATGTTGAGGGATGGATTCGTCATCCCCTTTGATACCTTCTGCTGCGTGAAGGTTGATTGTTTGACGTGCGAAAAATATAGGTGGGGCATTGGTGACGTGTCCTCAGGTTGAAACTCCTGAAAGTCGTAAACTTCGTATGGGAGGGTGATGACGCCTCCTTGGGTTGTAAGCCCCTGAATCTGGCCAGGATTTGTCCCACGAATCAGACGGTTGTCAATCGCTGAAACTTGTTTATCTTAAGTCCACATATAGCGAGCAATTGTATCCGTTTTATGTGATTACACGATTATACAATTATACGGGTTGTGTCGTGCAGCCAGGTGCGTCGCAACTCGGGTGACGTACGGAATCTTTGGATCGTCGTCATTATTCTTGCCTCATAAGGTGTTGTCATCGACGGGTGACCACCTCTTCTATGTTGTGTGGCGGGTGAGTCCATGAGTGACCGTCCTTTTTCACTGACGACGTTTTCAAATTGGAAAAAACGATGATGGCCTATTTTGCGAGGTATAGCTGTCTATGTATATAGCAAGATTTTAAATAAAAGTCTCATCGATGGCCCTTGGGTCGGTTTGGTAAAATGATGAAGAGTTTGAAGTGATTTTTAAAAATCCATATACGGTAGGATAAAACATAACATTGTTCTCGAAAAATGTACAAAACTAGTTTTGCATGAGGTGTATTTAGTATAGCCATACTTTATTGAGTTAGTCACTCACCCCAAATGACTCCTCCCCCAAAACTTCAGGTAAAGGCAAAGAGTAGCTGAGGATCAGGAGTTGAAGCGTTTTATTATTTCTACTTGAGTGTTTCATCGTTATTTGGTGAGGACATTTATGTTTCCATTTGGGTCTGTAAACCTTAAACACAGTTGGTTTTTGATTTGTTGCACAGTACTTTGATTTTATTTTAATTTATGCATTGTTATCTTCTCGTGATCCCTACTCGGACCTAGGCCCATATTATCTTGGGCCGAATTAAATATTATAAGTCTTCCGTTAAAACTCACGCCTTGGGTTGGGTGATCGGGTTCTCTATGAGGATCGAGTCGCCTGACCCAGCGGTTCTGTTAGGTCCGTCTTCGGGTCGTGATAGAATTTTATGCTATTAGAGCTCAAGGTTCCAAATTCCTAAGTGACGATCACTTGAGAATTTAATGGTGTAGGGTAAGGGATTGACAACTGTGCACAAGTCAAGTTTCTTAACTAAGTTGGATTTTTTTTCTCTGAATTTTGGAAATGCCATCGAGGAGGACATCTCGTGACTGATAAGAAGAGTGTGGTTCATATATCATTGGACGCAAAATCCAGCGTTCGCATCGTCCGCTGCGTCCGTGTACTCACTGATCAGCAGGGGACGCCAAGACCATCGTCCCCACAATACTCCAAGTTCAACCCTGAACTATATTGAGTCCCAAAATGACATGATACACTACATGGACTCAAATAAACATGTTAGCACATTTTAATACCCTCAATATGGGTATTATTGATAGATTTGAGTATAAATATATGGAATAAAACATTGAAAACATTAGCAATAAAAACACAATTAACCAACTTATTATTTTCATTAAATTAAACCATTTGGTCATCATCAAAATAAAATTAAGCCTAACCGAAAGGCTAACAATCTCCCCCTTTTTGATGATGACAAAATCTTATAAGTTGGTTATACTAAAATCTAAGCATGTGCATCAAATATTGCATATTAGATTTATTCAATTAAGTTATGCAATTTATCAACCAATGAATTCATGCAACATGTTATTCCATGCTATTCAACTTCTTCTAAAATATATTACAACTTATACCTTTCTCCCTCTTTTTGTCATAATAAAAAAAAATGCAAGGGGATGGAAGTCGAAGAGCAACCAAAATTTTATCAACATATATTCATCGAAATATTTGTCTAAGAAGGATCTCCCCCTTTAGAATTATCAACACGAGTATAAGAAGGGAATATGCATTAGAGAGGTCAAAGACAAACTCAACAATTAATTCTATTGAAAACAAATTTCTCCCCCTTAATCAAGAAGTTAATCCACAAATTAAACAAAGGAGGAAATAAGCATTAACATTCAATATATAAGTTAAGTTTTCCTGAGCAATTATCAACAAGTTAAAACTATTTCTCCTCTTAATCAATTAATCTATCCAAGAAGCAAACCATAGAAAAAAATATAGATGCAATTTTAGTTTGTGGTTAAAAGAAAAATACCAATTGTAAATAACCACAATCACAAAGATTTTTAACAAAAATATTCTCTTTCTTTTGTATTAAGGATAGACACTCATTTGAGGAAATACAAACATTAAAATTCCATGAGTGATTAAAGATAAGATACCAATTTAAACAACCACAATCATAATTCAATAAAAAATAGCATCCCTCTTTGTCATCAAGTATACACACCTATTTGAGGGATTTAGCATTCCAATTCAATTTGTGGTGTAAAATATGATACCAATTTGAAAAACCACCACTAGGGAATATTCAATCAAAAATATTTTCTCTATTTTTGCTCATTAAGTCTAAACATATGGAAGAGTATTATGCATTTAAGTCCAAACAATAGATACCAAAAAGAATAAGGATTCAAGAGATGGAAATCAAATGTAGGAAATAGAATCCACTTAAATTCAAGAATTGTAATTACATGTTCAAATTCTAACAAGTGATATCATTTGAAGAATTAAGAAATTAACAAAGGATACCAATTGATAATTCACAATATGAAACAAAACAAGTTTGTCAAAGATTAATATCAATTGTAAATCCAAGGTTAAGATCAAGACAATTTTAATAAAATGATACCAATTGTAAGTTCAAAAATGAAATATTTAAAATCAAAATCAATTTAATTATCTTTTCCTCTATGTAAATTACAAAAGAAATTATTGAGGATATAATCCAAGTTTAAAAGTTTGCCCCTTAGAGCAATTATAAATCAACTTCATAAATTTCTCCCCCTTATAAATTTATCAACTTGCAACTAGGATAGAATACAAACAAAAAATTATGAAACATCCAAGTTTGACCAAAATATATATATACCAATTGAAATACAATCCATGGATGAATTCAACTTTTGGAAATAAATTTTCTCCCCCTATCATTATGCATAAAGTCAAATAGTTGGGGAAACGAAATATGATATCAAATGAAAATCTTTAAAAGATTATACCAATTGTAGAAAAAAATATGATTCATTGATACCAAAACAAAAATAGTTTTATACATGATACCAATTAAAAAAATAAGTCCAATGATACCAAATTTTTGAACGGATACATAATTGTTAAAATTTAAACTCAAACAATGATTGATACCAATTTAAAAGTTTGAAAACAAAAATCATTATTGATACCAATTGATGAAATGAAATCTAATTTCTAACATCCTAATTGATATATCTATCATTCAAAGATATTCAAGTTAAAATTCATTCCTCTCTCCCTAAATCATTGCACATAATCAAAACATTGGGGATGGAAATTCAAGATAGATACCAATTGTAAAATACAAATTTCAACCTATAAGCACACTATTAATATCTTCCATTTCAAACTCAAAAATATAGAAAATAAGTTCAAAGTTATATATTAAAGAATTTGAATTAATTCAATTTCAATAAAAAAAAATAGAAAGGCAAATTAAGTCAATTGTCAAATCTAACATATTCACTATTAATTCAAATTAAGACAAGCAAATTTAATTTCTCACTCATAAATCAATGATTAAAATAAAATCTATGGAGATTTTCAAAGTTTAAATCAAGAGCGAAAGCAAACTTAGTAAAATTAAGACATTTGTATTAAAATTAAGACATTAGTCAAATTAAAATGTTGAACTCAAAACTATCAATTGAAGATTTACATCCAATTCAAAGCAATATTTGCAATCTAGAGATCAAATTGTTGGAATATAATCTTCAATCATCAAAATGAAAACATCATGAATCATGCTCCAAGAAATCACAATTCATTTAGCGAATAGAGATTTATTCTTACGATGTCAAAAATCTAAGCTATTAATGAATCCACAATTAAGATAGATCGCCAAGAAACAAACCCAATAGATGACTAACCAATTTTAAGATTAAGGATACTATTGGAGTTTTCATGTTTATCAATATAAAATCTATTTGAAAATAAATTAATTACTTTCTTCCTCTTAGTATTAATCAATTTAAGAACAAGGAAGAAACATCAAAGTGTGGCTTAGCGGAAGCAAAATCTATCAAAAACCATAAAAAAAAACAACATTCCAAAGCAAGTCAATGATTTCCACACAATTCTATTTTCTTCCCCTATTTCGTTATTTACATTTAATTCGAGGGAGAAATCAACAAAACATCGTAATTAACAAATTTTCTACTCTTCTTCCCTTATATCAAGCTAATTTTAATTCATAGGAGAAACACATTCTCAAAAAGAGACAAAGCAATTTATTCCAAACAATCATCCAACTTAGCATCCAACAATTCAATATTTGCATTAGCATATTCAATTTAGAAACTAAGTTGTTGGAATAGACACAATTAAAATATACATTGAAGGAATAAAGACATCTCAATCCCTAGATATCAAGTGAAGAAATAACCAAATTTAAAGCTTATGATATCTATCCATTCACTCCAAAAACAAAATCAATTTATTTCAATGTAATCTTAAATCAACAAAATTACACATCCAACACTCTTTCAAGGATATGCAATTTATAATCCTATTGTTGGAATCATTCATCAAAATACTAATTGCATGAATAAAGCTTATTTCAATCTATATAAATACAAAAAGATTGAAGCTAACAATTAATTCAAGAAAATGATCTACTAATCCAAGTTAAATCAAATCAAGAATAAAAAACAATTTAACCCAATTCAATTCCTAATCAAAAACCATAAAATTGATTTCAAAAGGACTTTTAACCAATCAAAGACTAAATAATAATCCAAATCAAATTTCACAACCAAGTTTAATCAAAACAAAAAGTTGTGTACCTCCAATATAGTTTCCATTTTTAAAGCATTGGAGACAAACTTGAAGTTTCTTCCCATGTGTTGGATATTCAAGTATTCATTCTCCTTTTAAGTTCCTTAGGAGAACCTCCATCCTACAACAAAAATCATTTTGCAAATTTTGATACCCAAGCCATTTTGGGTCTATTTGTTATAGGTTTGGTTCCTTTTGGAACCCACACAAATTTAGAATTCAAATTAGGTTTAAGATTTAAACTAGACTTAAATCTAGAATTCACATCCAAAGAATGAACAAATTTTGAACTAACATTTGATTTAAATTTAGAGTTTAAATGCAAAGGATAGACAAATTTAGATTTAACATTTGTATCCAATTTAGCATTCAATTTTAAAGGACAACAAAAAGATTTATGTCCAACACAATTGCAAGAATTACAAATAGATGAACTTAACAAATTGATTAGTGTAATTCTTTTTCTTTGCAAAGAGCTCATAACCAATTCCGGCTTTATCGAATGTAACCCTTTGCGAATTAAAGAGCATATTTAAATTTTTGCTCTCATTTGTGAATTTTAGCACAATAGAATTCAAATCATTATTCATAATTTTCAAATCACCACACTTATGCTCAAGACTTTTGATAGTAGCAATCAAGTTACCGTTTTTAACATTCAATGAGTTAATTTCCTTTTCATGTGATTTGATAGTTGTATTCAACTTTTCATTCAACAATTTCACATCACTAATTTCATGCTTATTACATTTAATAGTAGAAATCAATCTATCATTCACCAATTTTAAGTTATTACTATCATGCTCAAGAGATTCAAAAGAAGATTTAGACTCATCAATCATATTTTTCAATTCAACAATTTGATCCTCAAAAGATTTGTTTACACTAGCATGCTTTTTGATCAAATTGCTATGCTCCTTTTTCAACAATTTATATTTATCTTTGAGCTCATTAAAACTATCTAGAAATTCATTAAATACATCATTATCATCTTCACAATTTGAATTGGAATTGCTATAATAGTCGTTTACCTCAATACTTTTGGCCATGAAGCATACATTGATTTCTTCATCTTCTTTTTTGGAGGATTAGCTCTCTCTATTTTCAATATTTTGATTTGTGCCTGCATGTGTTAGCTCAAGAGATTTCCAAATATCATAGGCACTAACACATAATTGAACTCTATCGAATTCATTTTTACTCAAGGCACTAAACAAAATATTCATTGCTTTGGCATTTAAATTCCAATTTTGTTTATCTATATCATTAAATCACAAGTTGGTCTAGGAAAAGTTAAATCCCTTTTCAATGATTTTCTATAAAAAGAAATCAATAGATTGTATAAATATTTTTATTCTACACTTCCAATAAAGATAATTACTACCATCAAAATGTGGAGGTGTAGATGTGCATTGACTTTCAACAATTCTATCGAAATCCATAATCACTTATAAACACTAGAATTGATCAAGGTTATTCTCAATAAATTTCAACAAGAAATTCAATAAGAAAATTTTTCAATAGATGCAACTCAACAAATATTAGCAATGTGCACAATCAACAAAATATCACACAAAAATTTAAATACTCGCTCTGATACCAATTGTAGGATCGATATACGCCTATAGAAGGGGGGTGAATATAGCATTTCTAATAATTTCGTGCGATATTTAAATTCTCTAAATCCCTAAGTGATTTATCGAATACGATTAAATATGCAATCACATTAAATGCGTAAATTAAAGAGTAAGGGTTAGAGAAATGCACACAATATTTTTTTACGCGCTTCGGCAAACTCGCCTACGTCCGCGCTCCAAGTTTCACTTGGAGATATACTAAATGATTGGCTTACGGGTGCCAATAAAACCGTTAACAAATTAATTATTAAACGGGGCGTCACCATTGACAATACTTAGGTCGTCAACCTTTGACTCTTACGAGTCGTCACTCTTAATTTGACTATTGCGGGGCGTCACCCAAGTATGATGAATTCTTAGGGAATCACCCTTTACAATCAAGCACAATATATGATTCAGAAATTTAAACCGCAATCTAGCTAATCCGAATTCTCCAAAATATAACTCGCAAATTCGGAATAGGGAAAATTGGATATACAATTAAATAGCTCGCAGTGAGTAGTATTCGAGTATTGATTTTGGCAGAGCTTCACCTCGAATATTCGATCGTTGGTTGTTGAGAGCTTTGAATGAACCCACATTTATAGACATTGTCACTGCCGCTTTCGGACGTCCTCAGTGTCTGCATCTATCGTCCGCATGACCGTTGGAATTTTCCCGTTGAAAATATAGCCGTTGTGCAGAAATTTGGGCATTTGCGGACGCCATTCTCATCGTCCGTAGCGTCTGCATACATCGTCCGCTTCACATCCAGAAAATGACAGAGTCATATCGGATGCCTCTGCTTTGTGTCCGCAGCGTTCGCATCGTCCGCGTCTTCACAGAAATGTTGGGGACGCCAAAGCAGCGTCCTTTTCTCCTTTTCCCGTCCGCACATCTGAAGAGCTGCGGACGCAATTTCACGTCTGCATCGTCTGCGACCATTGTTCGCTTTTCTCACTGAATTGGACAGAGGCAAATCGGACGCAAAATCCACCGTCCGAATCGTCCGCTGCGTCCGTGTCCTCACTGATCAGCAGGGGACGCCAAGACCATCGTCCCCACAATACTCCAAGTTCAACCCTGAACTATGTTGAGTCCCAAAATGACATGATACACTACATGGACTCAAATAAACATGTTAGCATATTTTAATACCCTCAATATGGGTATTATTGATAGATTTGAGTATAAATATATTGAATAAAATATTGAAAACATTATTAATAAAAACACAATTAATCAACTTATTATTTTCATTAAATTAAATCATTTGGTTATCATCAAAATAAAACTAAGCCTAACAAAAAGGCTAATACATCGTCCCAAAGTGTGACCCAAGCGAGTGCAGACGCCATTTCTCGTCCCCATGGCGTCCACATGCGTTCGAATAATCTAGAATTCCATTTTCTTCACATTTTCCTACTAAACTTTTATCCCATACTATTTTTCCCTTAAATACACGTCACAAATTGACACGTATAGATACAAAATGTAATATCCTACTTATCCCAACACTTGATTACATTACGTATACGGGAAAAACGTTATCGGGATATTACAACATGAGCCACGCATGAGTTAACATCACTCTGACAAAGCTATAATCTCGCCCATGGGAATCCCTCTCTAACCATAACATTTACTCATTTCTATCGTCAGGTATATCTTCCATATCAAATTTACCTACCTCACAAAGTTTAACTATGTGTCTAACTGATGGACTATGGATTCCATCTGTCAACAATCAAGCATGGAGTATCTCTAACCCTATGTTGAGTGATTGTTTTGTAAGAGTTCAA
This sequence comes from Begonia loranthoides, assembly GCA_022433065.1. Taxonomy (NCBI): domain Eukaryota; kingdom Viridiplantae; phylum Streptophyta; class Magnoliopsida; order Cucurbitales; family Begoniaceae; genus Begonia; species Begonia loranthoides. The sequence continues at coordinate 14,306,252 of CM039474.1, forward strand.
AGAAGAAAGAAGATGAATGGCATTTATCAAACTTCCAAAAATATCATGGAGTTATTTAAGATCAAGCATAAGTCGAAGTTCAAGAACAAATCTAGAAGATTTGGTGGACTTCATAAATTCACCTACTTTCTGACCTTTGACAAGGATTTGAAAATTTTGGTAGATGGAACAATGTTATATCAAATAGAGTACTGTATGAAAATTGTAGCTAACTTCCTAAGCTTTCTAAAATGGGCTGATTTGTTAAAATTGAAGTTTTTTTGCAATGTCAAAAGCCCCCTGAACAGAGAGCAAATATTGTTAGAAGCCCAATGGTGGACTACAAGGTTCAATCACAAAAGTTTGAGCCCAAAGACTCATCAGGACTTACAATCTTCTTCTTTGGAAGGTTACTTAATAGTGAACCAAGTGTAGGAGACACCATTTCATGGAGATCAAGAAAAGCCAATGCATGATTGTTATAGAAACCATTCTAAGTGGCCAAGCATGAAGATTAAGGAAAGTCAAGGAAAGAGGAGATATGGAAACCATCAAGTGGCTGAGCTCTAGAAGGAATAGCTACCAAAAGACATCAAGACTTGAAGAAGAAGAAAGTAAGAATTAATTAAGTAATTTTTAAGTTGAGTTACCTAGTAACCATGATGATGTGCCCCAGAATGCAAGAAGTCAACACAATGGCAAAATAACAATCAACTAGCACCAATCTGAATGCCCAATTTGAAACGAAGTCAACTCTCAATGCATACAGCCAACTGGTCTCAATTTTGGAGGGGATTTAGAGGACTCCAAGAAACAGAGGTCCTCTAAAAATCAAGCCCAAAAGCGTTACACAAATGAGGTTATGGCCGAAACAAGGAGGTTCTTGGACTAGTAATAGGCTAGCTTTAATCTGGCCACTCCCAATGAAATGACATCATAAATCAATACAAATAAACTCCAATCAACAAATAATTCCCAATACTTCAAATATATTCAGAGTACATTCAGAATTCGAATCCCAAGTAAAGATATTGTAAAAATCAAAAAAAAAAAAAATTGAAATACCAAGATGGTTCGCTTACCTTCAATCTACCGAAGAAAGCAACTCATTCGAACCTCATCAAGAGATCACTCCACCTTGGTTTTTGCACAGTCTTCTAATCCTCCACACCAAAGGACAACTCGAAAGGGAGGTACTGGGAGAATTAGCATAAAGCCACCTCTCCAAGACAAAGCAAGAATTGATGAGAGGAAGGCCCTTTTGGTGGAAGGTCAGCGGGTGAGCTTCGACAAAAACACCGAGGGGTTTTGGCAGCTAACTCCAAAAATGCAGAAGCAAAGTTGTTTAGGGTCTCTAATCTGCCTTTAGGACTCCATTAGGGTAGGATAAAAACCCCCTCAGAGGAGCCCTAATACATAATTAAAAAAAATTCCATTATAACTAAGTTTGGAGCATGAATGTTTGGCTAACATGCTAGTTGAGCGTTCCAACAAAAACCAAATTAACAACAACTAAATCCAACCAAAATCAGTCCAGCAAGTTGTATCTTAATGAAATATAAACATAATCAACATGTCAAGTATAAAATCACCGACTAGAAAGTGTCCATAACTTCAGAGTTGTGAACCTCCAAATTGTTGCAGTTAATGTGGTTTAGCCGAGAGAGTGCTTCAAGGTTCCAAGTGTAACATCCCAGTTATTCTTTTAATTTAAAACACATGATTTTAAAAAAAAAAATTCTTTTAAAATCACAGCGGAAGGCTTTTCATTTGAAAACTAACTTAAATAAGAATTGCATATATAAATTCCCTTTCATTAAACCATTTATTACTTAAAACATTTCGTACTGTAAAACCTTAAAACATTGCAACGACAGAATACTTGTATTTTGAATACTTAATTAATTTAACATCATTTAAAATCTACTTAATGTAACATAACACCATAACAAATTCATTCTTTTCAAAAATTACACTTCTTCTTTTTAGCCTAACCAGCCTCCAAGCCCGCAACGCATAAATGCCTCATCAACTACTACTATCTTTGATCCTTTGCATACCTATATCACAGGAGGAATAATGAGTCTATTGCCCAATAAGGAATATAAAATGAAATGCAACCTTAACCTCCATGACAATTCTACATGCTTTAGTTTCATATACCGTCGTAAGTTGGGTGAGAGCAACCTCTTCAGTTTTCGAACTCACCACTTAGATTTGTTTTTACATGAGAGCAACCTTTTCATTCTCCGAATTCAATAAAAACATATCCACTTACATTTACATTCGTTACCATTTATCGTTTTACCATTAGGTGAGAGCAACCTCTTAAGTTTTCGAATTCACCACTCGTTGAGTAAGAGCAACCTCTTCAGTCTCCGAACTTACTCAAATAAGTTGTTTTCTATGTGTGAACATGTAGAAAACACCATTCTTATCTTCATTATTAGCCCATGAAATGCATGACGTACATTCTATTAACATATCTACATGAATGTCACATACAACACTTCATATATCGCAAACAATACTGTAAACAATTAACAAACAATATTATGCTTCAACTATAACATTAATACTAAACACGTTCCTATTACACTATAATGTCATATATCAAATTCTCTATTCTTTACATACTATTTCTAACTTAGTCTTAACAGTATAAGTACTAATCTATGGTATCCACCATTTAAATATACATTTAGGACTTATACTAATTTTCCTATATCAATAACCATTATCTTAGAAAATCATTTTCATCATAACACTTAGTAACTAACGTAAGAATATATAACCTAACCAGATAAACATCACTAAAGGCATGTATATAACAAATAACCAATCCTCAACATCATGCAAAAAATTACTTTGAGCAATGACCATATTATGGAAGCAGCATTCATCATAGAGTAAACTATGGCTAACACAGTAAACCACACAAAAATCCTACTCTTGCGATGTATGTCCTTTCAAACAAAACACAAGCATTATTCCTTACCTTGTGTCCTTAGCTTTACGAAATTAGCACATAAATTATCCTTCACGCAACTTGAAACATTAAGGGCAACATAATTTCCTCATTCACAGTCTCACACACTTCACAGAATCATCGCACTACGCTCATGGTTATAACTTCGTCATCTCAGCAGAATACCATTCTATCCTATTCTTCGCGGTCAACATGTGTTGTCTAATTCTTCAAACCTTTCCAACATCTTCTCGGTTTTCACTCCCAGATTATTCTGCATTCTTTATTCCTCTAAGATCTCTTAAGTTTTATCATGAACACAGTGTCATCACCAACAACCCTTCATCAACACATGAAGACAGCCCCTTAATATAACCTCATGATTCTCTCTCTCCCTCTCTTATTCGACAGAGCTTTCGCATGTCTTCACTGTTTTCTCTTGTCCATCTTTGCATCTCAATTTATAGAGAATTAAAACCGACTCCTCAGTGTCCTACTAAAGACAAAAGGCCACAGAACACTTCCATTAATCACCCATAAACATCCAGGAGTTTTAAACATCCAAACACTTCATCTTCAGACGTTCATTACCTTCAACAGGTGCCCATAATCAATGGCCACTCACCTGCATCCTTCCAACAACCTTTTGAAAATGAAGAGTGACCATAATAAGGTTTCATGCATCAGTGAGGCATCCACGTTGAAGACTTATCAGTTGCAACGACATTTTTCATTTCCAAACAACAATTTTTAATGGCGGATGATCGATTTTTATGAAGGATGATCGACCGTCCTTCAGCCAAGCATTCGCATATTTCATTTTGAAAACTGTAACTTTTATAATCAGTCAATTGACGCTTGTCGATAGACCACCGAGATCGACCGCAGTTCCCAAATGGATGATTTACGCATTTCTCTCAAGACCACGCATATAACGTTATTTCTTACATGACAGACATGCATATCTTCTATATATATATATATATGTATGTATATTCCTCAATATTTATATTTATATTTTGTAACCATAATTTAAGGTCATATTTGTAACTACAACATTCTTCATACTACTTCATCTTCTCTAAATCCTTATGCACCAAAACCTTATATATATATATACATATAAATATTTACATCATTTACCAACTTATACTATATGCTTCACATTTCCATACCCAATTATATCCAAACTTCCAATCCTTACAGTATTCTTATAATATCCAAATACATCCAATTACGTTCAAATATATTTTCTCTTAGGCCAACACTTGAACTGTCCAACTATCCATAATTTTATCCCTTAATACTCAAAATATATATTCAATAACTTCTCTTCTACCTTATTCTTTTATTAAATCCAATACACTCCAAAATATAATAAACCTTATAACTTCAACTTTATTACATTCAAGTGCATTTTCTCTTACTAATCCATTGACTGTCAATCCCTAATTCAATCCTAATATCATCTTTTCTAAATCTAAGTATCGTCACTCATTCTCTAATAATCTTAATCATTTCCTTAAACTTATTATGAACATAACGAGGTATCATAATTTACTTATTCTAAATGTATTTCTCTTGACCAATATTTCCAAACAGTCCAATTCCACTTTTATCGTCCCAATTTATCACATAAGCTTTGTGCTTAACTCTACAAAAATTTGGGATATTATACCAAGTGTTCATATACCTAGGTGCTTCTTTGTTCTCATGCCTAGGTTCATCTCCAATTCCCTCAAGCTTAGTTTTCACCTTTAAAATAAGCACTTGTTAGATCAACAATGAGCCTATTGGCTCGGGCTCGGGTGGTAGGGTCTGGGGGTATATCACATGAAGTAAAGAATCAACCAAGCTTATACTATAGCAGATTTAGTGATATTTTGCTTATTTAGTATTTACTATTCTATAGTTTGTAAATGGCTATTAGCCACCTATTGTAAGTGTTTTAGATATTTCGATTTGAATATTAAAAGCTTATGCTTATTTCTAAATAGGAGTGATTCTTTTTTCAACATTTGGTGAGTTATATCCAAAGTTGCTTGTGTGTGTCATATAACAAGATTAAGGTTACTTGTAGTTGAGTAGCCTCTCTTATTGACATTCGTACTCTTACTTTCTTGAAGGAAGAGTGTGTGAAGCGGTGTCCAACTTTCAAGAGGGGTTACCTTGGTAGAGACATCCATATGAAGGTGCAAGTTATGACTTCTTACTAATTTGGGCCAATCTACTTCCTCCGTGCATATTTCCAAATCCATGACGTTTCTTATCTTTAATTTTGTAGGAGTTATTCTTCTCTCATCAATGTGGTTGCTGTCAAAATTTCGTGAGAAAGGCATCTAAATTGAGGGAGTTATGGTTTTCTAAGAGGCAAACGACCGCAAGCCTCTATTAAACGACCGCTTTCAGCCAGCAAATAGCAATTATTTGAATTTGTGATGTTATGGAATGACCACTCTTCAATTGAACGACGCCCTGCTAATTTTCTCTTAATTTTGTTCATTTGCATGAAGTTTCAACTGCATTCTTATTTAGTTTTGGATTACGCTTCTGTGGTGCATCACTAACGCTCACTAAAAGATGTCTATAAATCATGAGCATGAATTGACATTTATGGATATGCTAATGATTAAAAGGAAACAAACTTGTAGGATAACAAAGTCACAGAAGGAAACAATTACTTGTTTAGCCACTATGATATCCTTCTCAATATCGAGTCACCCTAACTTGTAAGAATTAGGATCCACCATTATTTCCAAATAAAATTTTTCAACTATATCCATAGAAGACCGGTTGACACAACTCCCTCCATCAATGATCATAGAGCAAATTTGATCTTTGTTTAAGCATTGGCTATGACAAATTTGCTCCCTTTAAAATTCTTCTTCTTGGGTTTGGAGAGTTAGAGCCTTTTGAAGCACCATATGGAGAGATTTCTCTTTAGCATAAAACACCACCTTATGTTTCTTTGCTCCCTCATTAGTTGTTGCCAATAAACTATCTCCACTCTCTATATGATCATCTTCGAGGATTTGATCTTTCTAAAAATCTTCTTCGACCGTTTGAGTCTCCATCAAGAGTACTAGCCCTTCATGAGCATAAATAAGCTCTTTTTCATTAGTTACTGCTAAGGAGTCATCTTTGATTCGTTTATCTTCCAAGCATTTCTTTATTATAATACCCTTTTGGTTTGGACATTTTGAAGCATAGTGCCCAAACCTAAGGCACTTGGACTAATGGACATCTCTAGCCCTTGGCCGAGAGGTGTCAAATCTTTTTCTCATCAATCTTTTCATCATATTTCAAGTAAGAATTCCATATTCACCATCATGTAGCCTCTAAACTTTAAAACTATTCCACCATAATCTTGCATAACCCAAGAGTTCAAGTGAAACTAATTACAACTTTATTCTTTCCCAGTAATCGTAGAATTCAAATACTCTATCCACTTTTTTCTTCCCAAACCAGAAAATCAATATCATTACAAGAGCAATTGAAAGGAGGAATGGATACCTTTACATATCTCAATTCATCCTTAGCCATAGATCTTCTTCTCAGTCTAGGGGCTTTTTAAAAATCAGTTTTTATGTTGGCCTCATCTTCTCCACTTTCTTCTTGGCCTCTAGTGTCCATGGAGGTACGTATTCTTCCCCATGACCTAGGTGTTCTAATGTAATATCCCGAATTTTCGTTGAGCTAAGCACAAGGCTGAGGTGATGATTTTGGGATATTAAAAGTGGAATTGGACTATTTAGAAATATTGGTCAAGAGAAATGCATTTGGAAAAAGTAAATTATGATACCCCCGATATGTCATAATTAGTTTAAGGAAAAGATTAGATTTATCATGGAATGGGTGATGACACTTGGATTTAGAAAAGATGATATTAGGACTGAATTAGGGATTTGCAGTCAGTGGATTAGTAAGAGAAAATGTACTTGGATATAATAAGATTGAAGTTATAAGGTTTATTATATTTTGGAGTATATTGGATTTAATAAAAGTATAAAGTTAAAGAGAAGTTATAGAAGATATATACTTTGAGTATTATGGGGTAGATCGTGGATAGTCGGATAGTCCAAGTGTTAACCTGAGAGAAAATGGATTTGAACGTAATTGGACGTATTTGGAAGTTTGGATATAATTATGTATGGAAATGTGATGCATATAGTATAAGTTGGTAGATAATATAAATGGTCATATATATGAATAAATAGTTTGATACATAAGGGTTTGGAGATGATGAAGTGGTATGGAGGATATTTCAATTACATGTAAGACATTAGATGAGGGTTAGATATATAAGTATATATTATATATATAATTATAGAAGACATGATGACATGCATATGTTACATAAATAAAGAATACTCTGGAGAAAATGCATAAATCTTCATTTGTTGACAGCGGTCGATCTCAACGGTCGATCGATGAGCGTCGATCGACCGGCAGTATAACAGAATGAAATATGCGGATGTTTGGCTGATGAACGGTCGATCGTCTTTCATAAAATTTGATCAGCCGCCATAAATATTAGTCTTCTGGAATGTTTAACAGACGTGATGGTTGGTTATTTGAATGTTTGATGATTAAGCAAATCGACGTTAAACGTCTGGAAATTTATAAAGTGTCTAGTGGCCTTCCATCTTCAAGAGGATAATGAAGTGTTGATGGTGGTGGCCTATAAATTGAGGAGTGTAGCCGAGAGTTGGAGGGAAGGAAAAACACAGTGTTACTCTGCAGAAATTTAGAGAGAAAAGCTGTGAGATGTTTTGTGATGCTTGCTATGGGATGAGACGACTGTAAAGGGATGAGGGTGTGTGTCTAAGATGGTGGAAAATTATAGTGGGGCTTTCTTCGTGATGTAGCTATTGTTGCTTGCGTTTTTCTTTGGAAGAAAATCTCAGAGAAAGACATGAAGGGAAGGGATTACAGAGGAGAAAAGTCATGCGGAAGCCTGCCAAAATGAAGAATGAAATGGCATGAGAGTTGCTATGAGTGTTTTGCTTCTGGATGAAAGGTTAGTGAAGGCTTGAGGATTTGAAGAGAAGTTGAAACCGTGAAATGGAATTTTGAAAGAGTAGAGAGAGAGGAGAAGATGGGTTGCATGGCGTCAGTGAAGAGTAGGTTAGGGTGATGTTCTACCGTGATATCAAAGTCATGACCATGGACGTAATGCGATAAATCTGTGAAGCACGTGAGTCGGTGAAGGAGAAACTTTCAATGGTAATCAATTAAAGTTATGGATTTCAGGTAAGGAATAATGTTTGTGTTTTGTCCAAAAAGACCTATATCGCGGGAGTAGGATTTTTATGTAAATTTCTATGTTAGTCTTTAATGATGATTATCTGGTTAGGTTATATATTCCTACATTAGTTTACTAATAGTTATGATGAAAATGGTTTTATAAGATAATGGTTATTGATATAAGAAAATTAGTACAAGTCTCAAATTTGTATTTAAATGGTGAATACCATAGGATAGTACTTATGATAGGCTCCAAGAAACAAATGGAGAACCTTAAAGAAATCTGTTCCGGAAAAACTGTCAATACCCGAATCAGTAGCAAGGAAATGGATCAAGCTCCAAATATACACGTGAACTAGAGCTGTATTTTAGAGGACATAAATTTAATACATTCAGAAGGGTTGTGTCAAAATTCCAACCCAAAAAGTACTCTGGATTAGGAGATATATCAAATTCAATATCAACCCGAAAATTAGGTTTCAGCAGGACAGATTTACCAACGCAGATTCAAAACTGAATAACTCGAGTTGCATACATCAAATGAAGCTCATTTTTGGAGGGTAGCTACCTGACTCAATCTCAAATATATCTCTGGAAGACGTCAATCAGAGAAGAACGATGCAAATACCTCAAACAGAAGCCCTAATCAGCACTAAAATTATTCCAGCAATAAAACAGCTTCAGTGCTACAATACTAATCCATCAAGATCTTCCTCCAAATCAATAATCCACAAAGATTTCCTCAACAACGAATAAATACTCAATCACCAGAATTTTAGGGCATCCAAGTACTGAAGAAATAACAAAGAAAACCTTCAAGAATCGTGAGTAGCTTCAATGGAGTCCGCGGACCTCCTAGTGAGAGGGGCGTCTTTGTGGTTGGCCGAAACACCAACACTCTCCAAGGTTTGGAAACTTCTTTTATCTCCACTCTACAATCCTTACCTTAAAGACAAGGGATTGGAAGAGACAATATCCCAAGGATTGCAAGGTTGAGAAGCTTCAAGAAATCCTTGCTTGGGTGATGGAGGAGGACGGTGCTAATGGGGAGGGGAGGCCGCGGCAATGCTTCACAAGAAACACTTTGTTTTTCTTCAATTCCAAAACCCCTCCTCAATTCGAAAATAGGGTATATAAAACCCTAAGGTTTTACAACAAAAACATAAAAGGACTAAAATATCCCTAGGAAGCAAATGACTAAACAAACCCTTAATTAAAACAACAACAATAAAATCTGAGTATGAGTTTTTCTCTCTGAAACAAAGACATTTGACATACCAAATGGAGCCCAAATACAACGCTCAATACCTCGTTGGAAACCTCAGGATGTTGGCTACATTTGGTATGAAGGAAGAAAGTTGAAAAGGCATCACCACGATTGTCAAAAATCCACTTGAACTGTCGGAGGTCAGAATCTAGGCGGAAAAACAGCTCACAATTTTTCCCCAAAGATTGTAAAATCTCCATAAGCCCAAATGCCAACTCCAATGATGTTTATTTGATTCAAAAACCTGCAAAATAAATAAAAAGTTAGAGGATAAAAGAGTCCCTGGCTCTGGCTCAAGTTCCAGGATTTGGGGTACATCATACTCTCGGGGTTGAAAAGGATTTGCCCTCAAAGCGAGGGAGTATTCAACATTATCTTTTTTTTCTTGCCTTCCGCCTGGATCAAATGGGAAAATTTTCGTTGACATCATGAGTGAACTCATTCTTATCAGAGTGCCCATATAAAAGAACAATAATAAAGTCTTCAATAATCATATCAAGATAGTCAATCCTTCCCTTTCGGCCATTATGGCTTTCTTTCCATGCACTTTCTTGATGTTGGTGATACAAAAAGAATATATTCCGCCAAGTCTCACAAATCTTCTTTTCTCCAAATTATCGAGTTATATCTCCACCTTGAACTTCAAATACGGTGGAATTTGGAAACCCACTCGTTAGTATCCTACGATTGCCATCTTTCAAGAAAATGTCTTCTATGGGGTCATACCCATCCTTAAGCTCTTTAGTATATTAAATATTCCAAGGACCAGAGCCTTTATCATCAATATGCAGCCTTCTAATCCAATAAAATCCAAAAATTTTAGCATTTAACTCAGACAAGAGAAAGTAGCTTGGTTTTAGTGTGGCGGTCAACAATATTGTCTTCCTCTCCTTGCATTTTAAGAATTTTAAAAATGCTTCAAAGACATCTTTCCACCATGGTATCTTTTTATAGAATTTTTCTTCACCCTCATGGCTTGCAAGCTCTAGAGTCTCTCTTTTTATGCATAACTCCAAGAGTACTTGGTTTTTGTGATAAAAAATTGCAACAATGTCTTGATTATCCTTTATGATATCCTTCCAACAATTGAGCCAACTTAACTCGTAGGATTTAGGGCTCACCATTGTCTCAAAATAAAATTTATCAACTATAATTATTGAAGACAAATAGAAACAAGTTTCCGCACCAATGCTAATAGGGTTAACTAGAGCCATGTTTAAACACTGGTTTTGATATGATTGTTTCTTTGGAAACTCTTCTTGGGTGCGGATAGCGAGAGCCTTTTGAAGCACCATATGGAGAGATTCCTTTTTAGCATAAAACACATCCTCATCTTCCAACTTCTCTACTTTAGTTGTTGCCAATAATGTTTCTTCAATCTCTCTATGCTCATCATCGAGAATTTCTTCTTTTAAACATTTTTTTTCAACCACTTGGACACAACATTCTTCATCCACTTGAGCTTCCATCATGAATAGTGGACCTTCATAACCATAAACAAACTCTTCTCCCAATTTTTCTTTTTCATTAGTGGCTTCCAAGGAGATTTCTTTACATTCCTCCTCATGAAGTGGTCCTTCAAATTTTCTCAAAATGTGAAGAGTTTGGTTGGAACAACTCTGGCTATGCGACTCTTTTAAATTGTCTTCCTTTTTCATGCGAGATTCAGCTTCAAGAAGTGGAAATACGACTTCTTCGAAGTTTTCTATATCATTAGCCCTTATCAAAAAGTCATCATTCTTCTTTTCTTCAACCTTTTCAAGTCCTTCAACTTCTTCACATGGGATTGTTGGTTGAAAAGCTTTAATGTACTCGTCTTGCAGCTCATGTAGTTTTTGGGCTATATGTTGCAGGGAATCCTTGATGTCCAACACTTGCGCTTGCTGCCTTTGTGAAACTCTCTTCTTGGATTGAATTGGTCGTGGAGAAGATGAGACTACCTTCGTAAGGACCGTAGCATATTTGCTTCTCAAATATCTCTTCATCCATATCTATGAACTTATAACTTCTTTGCCCTCTTCTCTTCTCTCAGAATTTATTTTTCTCCACCAAAGGCTAGCTTTTCCTTTAAGTCTCAAAGAAGCGATTTTAACTTTTCTACGATCTGAAAATTCATGAGTTAAAAAAAATTCTTGCAACTCCTCTTCCCAATCTAAATAGTCTTCGATCCATTTTGAACCACTAAATGAAGGAATAGAAGCTAGAAACTCATTTTCTTTCTCGCTACAAGTCACATCATATCCATAGCCTCTCGCCATCAAACTAAGAGTTTGAATTCACCAAATTCAGAGTGCAAATTCACAATCACAGAGTTACACTAAGAAGCCAACTTAGGTTTTGATACCAAATGATAGGCTCCAAGAAACAAATGGAGAACCTTAAAGAAATCTGTTTCGGAAAAACTGTCAATACCCGAATCAGTAGCAAGGAAATGGATCAAGCTCCAAATATACACGTGAACTAGAGCTGTATTTTGGAGGACATAAATTTAATACATTCAGAAGAGTTGTGTCAAAATTCCAACCCAAAAAGCACTCTGGATTAGGAGATATATCAAATTCAATATCAACCCGAAAATTAGGTTTCAGCAGGACAGATTTACCAACACAAATTCAAAACTGAATAACTCGAGTTGCATACATCAAATAAGCTCATTTTTGGGGGGTAGCTACCTGACTCAATCTCGAATATATCTCTAGAAGACGTCAATCAGAGAAGAACGACGCAAATACCTCAAACAGAAGCCCTAATCAGCGCTAAAATCATTCCCGCAATAAAACAGATTCAGTGCTACAATACTAATCCATCAAGATCTTCCTCCAAATCAATAATCCACAAAGCTTTCCTCAACAACGAATAAATACTCAATCACCAGAATGTTAGGGCATCCAAGTACTAAAGAAATAACAAAGAAAACCTTCAAGAATCGTGAGTAGCTTCAATGGAGTTCGCGGACCTCCTAGTGAGAGGGGCGACTTTGTGGTTGGCCGAAACACCAACACTCTCCAAGGTTTGAAAATTTCTTTTATCTCCACTCTACAATCCTTACCTTAAAGACAAGGGATTGGAAGAGACAATATCCCAAGGATTGCAAGGTTGAGAAGCTTCAAGAAATCCTTGCTTGGGTGAGAGGAGGACGGCGCTAATGGGGAGGGGAGGCCGCGGCAATGCTTCACAAGAAACACTTTGTTTTTCTTCAATTCCAAAACCCCTCCTCAATTCGAAAATAGGGTATATAAAACCCTAAGGTTTTACAACAAAGACATAAAAGGACTAAAATATCCCTAGGAAGCAAATGACTAAACAACCCCTTAATTAAAACAACAACAATAAAATCTGAGTATGAGTTTTGCTCTCTGAAACAAAGACATTTGACATACCAAATGGAGCCCAAATACAATGCTCAATACCTCGTTGGAAACCTCAGGATGTTGGCTACATTTGGTATGAAGGACGAAAGTTGAAAAGACATCATCACGATTGTCAAAACTCCACTTGAACTGTCAGAGGTCAGAATCTAGGCAGAAAAACAGCTCACAATTTTTCCCCAAAGATTGTAAAATCTCCATAAGCCCAAATGCCAACTCCAATGATGTTTATTTGATTCAAAAACCTGCAAAATAAATAAAAAGTTAGAGAATAAAAGAGTCCCCGGCTCGGGCTCAAGTTCCGGGACTTGGGGCACATCAACTTATACTATTAAGCTTAAGTTAGAAATAGTAGGTATAGGATAGAGAATTTGATATATAACGTTATAGTGTAATTGTAATACCCCGACTTTTTATATCAGAATTTAATAAGAATAATTGGAAGGTAATTGAGAATATTGGTGTAATTGGATAATTATCGAGGTATTACCAAGAACGTTGTAACACCCTGAATTTTTATCAAAATTTAATAAGTATAATTAGAGTATAATTTGGGGATTTAATTGATAGAAATCAATTTAGAAAATAAAATTAAGAAATTTAAATTAGACCTCTAATAATTTTTAAATAATACTTGAAATAAGTTGGAAATTAGGAATGGGTCGATTAAAATGTGGTGCATACATTTAACATATAGTTCCATATTAAGTAAGTAAAAGAAATTAAGTGAGGCATTAATATGATGGGGATTAAATAAATAAAATAAATATTAATTAAAGAATTTAAAATAAGGGGTGAGAGATGTACTGAACCGGTTCAGCACAAGAATCGGTTCAATGTTGTGTGTTGGTTCGGTTCAAGATGCAGTTGAGGGGGAGGGATTTTCGTGTAGCTTCACGATTTCAGAAACTGAAATGAGAGATAGAGAGGGAGAGAAGTCATGGGAGAAAGAAACGAAAGATGAGGGAGAGAGAAGGAGGCCGAGAGAGAGATGAGGGCTCGGGACGACGATGGATGGTAAACGGTGAGCAAACGGTAGTCGAAAGGAGAGCTAGGGCTCGGGTTCATCCCGGTCAGGCGAACGGCTAGCGCGACTGGCGACGTTGCGGGTGAGTCGGACGTCGCGGATAGATTTGGCGTGAAGGATGGGTTGCCGGATTTGGCGTCAACCGTTGACGATCTGTCAATTTTTTATCATGCTTGGCGACGATGAATGGCAATGGCGATAGTGATCGTGGTGGTGTCGGATGGCGATGGCTGGAGGACTTCTCGGGTTGATGGATGGTGTTGGGTTCGGTTTGCTGTTCGGCCTGAACTGATCCTTGCTCCTCTGTGCGATGAGGAGTGGGTCTCTTGGATGGCTTAGGTGTCCTAGTGCTGGGAGCCGAGAGAGGTTTGCTGTTCATGTGGTCCTGGAGCTGTGGAGTGAGCTCCCTACCTGCGTGATTTTCCCTCGGTCCAGCTGGAACTTCATAGCTCCTTTGGGTGAGCAATTTCTTCTTTGTTAAGTTAGTTAAAGCATGTAATTATTTTGGACAAATTAATGGACGTAGGTTGTTAAGCTAATGTTGTTAAAAAGTGCTATGTTGGTTGATTAGTACTCTGTGGAGATTTATGTGTTAGATTATTTAGTATTCTAAAGAGATTTATGTTAAAGAAAAGATATACTATGAGTGATAATTTCTATTTCATAGAGATGAGCCTTGTAATTGATAGATTGATTACTAGAAGTAGAATGTTGATGAATAAGTTGGAGAACTGTTTAGTGTTAAAGTATAGAATTCAATAAGAAGTTGTCAATGATAAATGTTTTTAATCATGAAGGTAACGGAAGAGAAGAAGAATAAAGATTTATCGCTAACCCACATTAAACATTTGAGGTAAGGAATTGGATTGAGTCATGGCCACGTGGAGGCCCTACACCACAAGTATTGTATGAATTGTATTGTTTTTCCTTTATATGCATTCTTGACTATTTTGTGTAGTGTATTCTCTTGATTGTGATGTTTATTGCTTTCTTTGGTTCTGGTTAGGAAATAGAATTCGTATCTCTTATTGCTAATGCTTATAGTAGGGAAATGCGATGAATTATGATGTTAGGTGGTAGGATAGAATGACGAAATGAAAGATGAAATGATATGCACGTATGATTAATTATGAATAGAGACTTTAAATTCTATTTTGTACAATTAGTTATATTCTCTTGTTGTAGTTTCCGTGAAATTCATAATATTATTCGTCGTAGCTTATTAATTGTTAATACTTGTTTTATTTCCGTAAATCTAGCATGTGTAGATAAATTAGGAATTATGATTATAGAAGCATGTTTAGCATAATTAACTAAATTGAGCATGTCATTAAATAGAACTCTTTGCATGTTTATTTAACTAGCATGTTTAATTAATTGCAATAAAAGCATGATCAATCAATTAGGATGAAATTTATCATTGAGTCTTTTAAATAATCCGAGCATGTTTAGTTAATTTAATAAATTAACATGTTACTTTCGAATGTACAAAATCAGTTAGTCATTTCATTTATAATTGATTATGACATTGGTTGATATCAATTCATTTAGCATGTTTCTATTAATTAATTATTAAACATGTTTCCTTTTATGTATTAATGCTACATCTAAGCTTGTATAGTATGGTTAAGTATGTTAATCCGCTTAGATACCTCATAGTTAATAGTTTAATTGTTTTACTATATCTTGATTGTTATGTTCAATAGAAATCAAGCATGTCATAGGTCGTTTTCAATTCACTTTTATGTTGCTTTCAATTATAATATTCTTGTCTTCGTTGATTTTCATTATTGCTATTCTTACCATTTGTTGTTTCATAATTGTATTGTTTAATTGTCAATTCTTTTATGTTATGTCAACATGCATAATGTTAATAGAAACAAGTAGGGAGTGCCCTCGGGGTGGTACTCACATGCATGAGTGAGGAAAATGAAATGAACGAATGCAATGAACGATGATGAATGATGTAATGGGAAGTTGGGGGTGGATGGGTAGTCCGGATCTAGCCCACATAGGGTTAAAAGCCGATCATGCTATTCCATTCCACACGTGTTCCTACAACTTCCAGCTCGATGTACGAGTTATGAATGAATGAATGTAATGAAAGTTTGGTTTGAGTAGGACCCATTCCAAGTAAACTAAAGAGAGGCATGTCATATGCATTTTCCCTTTCCTTACTAAGTCTTTTTAGACTTACAGTTACTTGTGGTGTAGGTATACGTGAATGACGAGAAGAACGATGAACAAAACACAAAGCAGTTGATGAAGGATTTGTACGTGAAGGAGCTTGTGATTGGCCAGGCTAAGTGAGTAAGAAATAAAACAGTTTGTAATTAAATTATATTTAATTTTGTAGCAGTAAAGCAAAACCAAAGATTCTCTTTGTAAACGATTTACGTTTCCCCTAAGTTTTAACGAAAAAAATGGTTTCTAACGACCCGGCTTGCCCTCTGATTATGAAGAATTTTAATTATCTTACAAAAGTTTTAAATTTCGTGTATTTTTTAAATGTATGAAAAATCCAGGTCATTACAAACGTACTCGTTAGATTATATATTATGGGAGTTAATATAATCAAAATAAAATAAATATAAATTAAATTATAATATATGAGATTAATTGGGATGAATAATGTAAGGGGATTGAATTAATTAGATTGATTGGATTAAAGAGGAGTAAAAGAGGTGATGGGAAACACGAACCGGTTCAACAGAACCAGTTCACTCCAATTACTGGTGGTTCAGGATTTAAAGAGGGGGGAATGGGAATTTGGCCTTTGGCCATTCCTATGATGGAGAATTGAGAGAAGAGAGAGAGGGCGACGACGAGGGAGACGTCGGGAGGACTTGCGGGAGGTTTCCTCTCGACGGTGAGGTGCAGTCCGACGAGAAGCGAGCAGTGGCGTGCTAGGGCGACGTTGTTCGGCGGCGTGCGCAACATCTAGGCAAACAAACTGGTGATGACGAAGGGCTAGCGAGGAGGATGGGCGTGATTTCTGGCAACAGGTCGAGGTAAGTCTATGGCTTTTATTCTTCCCCTTGGCATGTTGTCGTTCTGGCGTTCAAGCGTCGGAAGGCGATGGCGGAGGGATAGCCTTGGCGGGGCGTCGGGATGCAGGGGAACTGGCATTTCAAGTTGGACCAACTGAAGGCCCTGGTCTAGCTTATGGTTTGGTTTTCTTTCCTATCCTTGCTCTAAAGAAAGTCGACAAAAGAGACATCGTAGACCTCGTAGTGTTGGTTGTGGCTGTGATAGGTTATGGAGTGCCTCTACTCTAGAAGACGTAGAAGGGCAGAGGTAGGGTGATGGGTACCCTCTAGAAGATGTAGAAATGCATTGGAGGAGGGATTGGCAGAGTGCTTCTGGTGAGCTAGGCAGAGAGCAGAATTTGCTCTCTAGATGTGGAGCCAAGGACGGCGGAAGGTGGAAGAAATGTGAGCTGTAGGGGCGAGGAGCACCATGGAGGGAGCTGAGGGCCAAAAGCTAAAGGATGACAGAGGAAGAAGAGAAACAGAGAAGGATGAAGTTGGAGGCAGAGTTGGGAACTCTTGAGGTTGGCCGAGAGCTTCTGAGGGTGAGATTCCTTCTATGTTATTTTGGTTATTTGGTTTCTATCTTCTTGTAATGCAGTTAAGGATTCTGAATTAGTTACTTGATGAAATAATCTATTGTTGTTAAGTTACAATTTTGATTCTGAATATTGGTTTGGGGTATATAACTATTGGAATTTGTTTGAGTGTTGATACTTCAAGTATGCTCTATAGTTTTGATTAACTGTCATAGGCTAGGTAAGGTCTCTGTGATGTTATTGGTTTGAAGCATGTTAAGTGTATATTACAAATGGATTGTTGGGGGTAGGAAACGACTAGCCTCACTGCCTAGTGGTTATGCTAAATGCCTCTGTTGGTGATTATGGCTAATTATTCAACTAAGTTGTAAACAATAGAAGTAGTTAAGTAATTGGGTATTAATTTAAGAGGACTTAGGATTTGAGTCGTAGAAGTAAGGTTATTAATATGTGATTTTAACGACAGGTTATTCAATGATTTCGAAGGTATTGAAAAAGAGAAAAGGGACAGTGATTAAGTGCGAGCATGTAATAAAGAATTGAGGTAAGAAATTTGGGTGTGTCTTGGCCATTTGGAGGCCCTACACCGCAAGTAGAGTGTGTGAGTGTGTTTTTCCTTGGTTGTTGATAGTGTAGAATTGTTAGCACTTGATAGAATATGATTTGCTCTGTGACTCATTTCCTTCATTGTTAGTCTTGCTTTTATAGTTGTTTCTATGATTGTGATTAAATGCTTTACTTTGTAGACATATTCTTTATTGTTCATTGTTTTCTTTATTGCAAATGCTTTACCTTCATTGTTGTGATGGATTGTTGTGATGAATGATCAATGGTTGAATATGATAAGTGCAAATGATGAAAGAGCTAGAGCTAAGAGTTTCCTTGATGAAGATTATATCCATTTCTTTACAGCTTTACTGCTTTCTTTACTGCTTTACTGCTTTTCCTTACTGCTTTCCTTGCTATATTTTACTGCTTTACTTGCTATATTTTATTGCTTTCCTTAGTGCTATACTTATATTGTCCCGCATAAGTGTCTTTCCTTTAGAATAATAATGACCCTTAACCAAGCACATTTAGTTAACACAACTTTAATTAGAAGTTGAGTATGTTAATTAATCTAATTAATTAACTCGTCGTTAAATAACTAGTTTGGACATGACATATTAATTTATAACTAAACCTTGAGCATTAACTAGAGCATGTTAATTAACCAAACCAGAGTTAACTAGAATGATTAACTAGAATCCTGAACATGTAATTCAATTGAGTATGTTAATCAATTTATTGTAGTTTAACTAATCAACTCATTAGTCTAAACATGTGAACTATTTAGTTAACGTAAGCATGTGAATTAGTTAGTAAATTTAAGCATGTGTATTAATTAGTTAATCTAAACCTAAGCATGTTTAACTAAATAATCAATTTATCATAAATTAGATAAATAACTAATTTATCTAAGCATGTGAACGTTAACTAACTAAGATAATAATGGTGGATAACTTAATTGTACTTTGCTTGAGCATATAATTGATTAGAATAATATAAGTATGTTAATTAACTTAACTAGAATAATTAGCATGTTTAATTAACCAACGAGCATGTTAATTAACTAGTCGTAAGTAATAACTAATCCTTGAGCATGTCAATTAACTAAGACAACTATTCGATTAACTAGTTAGCATGTTATTGTCTACTAAACCTAAGTATGATTACTTAACTAGGATAAAAGCATGTAATCAACTCTTGAGCATGTAAATTGTAATACTTGTAATTAACCCGAGTATGCCTAATTAACTAACTAGATTAATCAATGTAATCTTTCTGGAGCCTGTAAATTGACTAAGGAATTAACTAGGATAACTAGCATGTAAATCAATAATATGTTCTGTTCAAGCATGCCCTTCATTGTTTTAATTCAATGTCTGTTGTTCTGATAGGTGTGTGAGCAATTCATGTTTTCCCTTAGTATTTTTTGTTGATTTCCTTACGTGCTTCGTTGTTTCTAATCCAGTATTTCAATTGTTCTACAATATGCGCTTTCAATTCCCGTTATTCAATTACTGGTTGTTTACATTTCCATGCACTTTCAATTCCTGTAATTTCAATTACAGTTAATTTTATTTCAATGCGCACTTCAATTATTGTTATGTTGCGTTACAAAGCATCATGTATCATGCTAGGTTGAGAATGTATGGTCATGCATCATGTTAATAGAAATCAATAGGGAGTACCATCTCGAGGTGGTACTCGCACATGCATAAGTGAGGTAAAATGTTAAAGAAAATGAAGGAAATGGGGAGTTGGGGGCGGATGGGTAGTCGGGTCTAGTCTGCCAGCTAGGCACAGCCCGTACCTTGTCGGGAACGGGACCTAGTTGTCCATAGGAGTTAGATCCGATCAACTATACCATTCCATACGGGTCCTTCAATCTCCCACTCGATGTACGAGTAAGGAACAAATAACCAAAAGTAAAGTAAAGAACGAACAAATGATGTAATGAAAGGATTGGTTTGGGTGGCCCCCATTCCAATAAGGACTAAAGAGAGGCATCTCACATTGCATTAAACCATTTTCCTTACTAAGCCTTTGGGCTTACAGTTTACTTGTGATGTAGGTACAAACGATGAACAGATAAAAAGCGGATAATAAACAGAAAACGAAGCAGGGATTAAGGATTTGTACCAGTGAGATTGTGGCTAGCCAGGCTTAAATGAAAAGAGAAATGGTTGTATTAAGTTGTAATTTAATTAAGTCGTATTTAATTGTTTTAGTTCTTTTATTAAATTATTTATGCTTCCGCAATGCTTTAAATAGACGATTTCATAACGCTTCCGCACTTTTATTAATCGGTTTTCATAACAAGTTTAAAGAAGGGTTAGTAGCGGTCCGGTTTAGCATCACACTCTGATTTGTTTTGAAAGAGATTTATAAAAACTTCAAATTTTCATGCGTTTTAAAGGATTTACGAAAAATCAGGTCGTTACAGTAATAATATTAATGTTATAATTGAAGTATAGTATTGTTTGCAATATATATTTCGTGTGACATTTATATCGCCATATTGATAAGATGTACACCATGCATTTCATGGGCTAATAATAAAGATAAGTATGGTGTTTCTACATGGGTTCGGATACTGAAGAGGTTGCACACACGTAGAAATAGCTCGTTTGAGTAAGTTCAGATAATGAAGAGGTTGCTCTTACTCAACAAGTGGTGAGTTCAGAAACTAAAGAGGTTGCTCTCACCTAATGAACAAATGGTAAACGGTAATGAATGTAAATGTAGGTGGGTCCATTTTTACTGAGTTCGGATACTGAAGAAGTTGTTCTCATGTAAAAGCGAATCCAAGTAGTGAGTTCGAAAACTAAAGAGGTTGCTCTCACTCAACTTACAACGGTATATGAAACTAAAGCATGTAGAATGGTTATAGAGATTATAGTTGCATGTCATAATTATATTCCTTACTGGGCAATAGGCTCATTACTCCTTTTGTGATGTAGGTATGCAAAGGATTAAAGATACTAGCAGTTGATAAGGCATTTATGCGTTGCGGACTTGGTGGTTGTTTAGGCTAAAAGGTTTAAAGAAGAAATGTAATGTTTGGCAATAACATTTTTGAAAGAACGACTTTGTTATGGTGTTATATTACATTAAGTAGATTTTCAAATGATGTTTAATTCTTAGAAATACAAGTTTTTTGTTGTTGCAATGTTTTAATGTTTTATAGTACGAAATGTTTTAAGTGATAAATGGTTTAACGAAAAGGAATTTATTTATGCAAAGTTAGTTTTCAATTTAAAAGTTTTCTGCTATGATTTTAAAAGAAAAAGTTTTCAAAAATCGTGATTGTTAAATTGAAAGAATAAACGGGATGTTACACCTAGGGCCCCTCACATGCTCATTTCTAAGCTCGTCCAACCTTTGCAGCAAGTTGGAGCACATGTTTCGTAACTCCTCAATTTGGCCTTGTATACTAGAAATGGCCTCCTCCATGGGTGGTTTCTCAGTTTGTTGAATAGATGGTGTATTTTCATCTTTATTGTGGGTGGCATTGGCTCCACTTCTAGTCATCATCTTAACAATTTAGAATGAACAATTACAGAGTATGATGTAGGGCAATTTTTCTCTGATACCAAATGATGCACCAAGGGGTGCAACCTTTGACAAGAAATAGGGATGGCAGTTATCGGTTATGCACAAATAAAGACCAGTTTTGTCAACAATGTATCTGACTCTCCAGAACTTCTATCCATGCCAAATTTGGAGTAATCAAATATTTCAGTTTATAATGCACCCTCCAAAAATCACGCAATAATTCCAAGAGGGGTCGAAGATATGCATTCACAAAACTACTCCCTCGAAAAGGTACCAACAGAAATACATTATAGTTCGAAAAGAAACAATCACAACTTATGCGTTCCTGAATCAAACAACATGAGATTTTAACCACACTCTCCTTTTTGTGCATACAGAATACCCTCGAAAAATCACACCCAAATTTGGAATGGATCGAAATTTATGCGAATGTAAAGTAACCTTCTTAGAACAACACCAATAAAAACAGTTTCGAGCAGAAAATGGAGAATGCACAACTATCATATCTCTTAACCAAATAATGTGAAAATGGAACCATGCAATCCTCAAAATGTTTCTAGAAAACACTCCAAATTACAAAACCAAGTTAATCCAGGAAGAGATATAAAAGTGGAAACTTACAAGCTGGACCAAAGGATGATAATGACACCCTTTGACTTCAATGGATTCTAAAGAACCCCTCCAACTTGTTTTCACAGCAAGTTTTCTAAACTCCCTTTCTCAATGCTCACCTCTGGACTGGATGATAGGAAGATTAGTATGAGAAATCCACTCCAAGATGAACCAAGAACAACTAGATTAATTTGTTGGCACAAGCTCCTCTCAGGTTTAACTTGGAAGGAAGTGACCGATTTGCAAGGAGAGAACTCCACACAAGGTTTTAGCTTCAACTCAAAATTATCAACTAACTTTAGACAAACATTAGTGAGGGTATATAAACCCCCCAAGGTTTGACCTAATGTGAAAATTACAAAATTGTCCTTAAATAAAACATACATAACATATGTTCTCGGTTAACATACCTAGTCGAGAACACTCCACCAAAAACCATTATCCCAATCACCATAAATCAATCCCAAAACAATAACATATGCATTCATATCATCAACCAATGAATAAGGATGAAAGGAATCACATGGACTTGTCATATCTTCAGCTGCTAGTCTCATAAGGCACGGACTTGTGCAAGCATGCTTTGCCCTTGGTTGGATTTTAGTTCTCTATTAAATGAGCATTTAACATAGTAAAAAAATAATAAATTTATCAAAAGACCACATTCTGGAAACCTTGACAAGTTAGCTACAAATGCCTTGAAGCTTGCATTTTGATAAGAGAGTGTTCTGATTGTCAAAAATGCCAACAAGTGCTCGAGGTCAAACTAAGGGCAAATTTGGGAAGTTCCAATATACTTGATCTTCCATCTATGTTGTAGTTTGAATATATTAAGGTCATAATTGAAGACCTTAATAGCCCTTTCCCCTTGAGTACCTACAAAGAAAACATTTGAAAAATAATTAAACAATTTTTTCATTTGATGGATCTTGAGAGGATTCCGTGGTGTATCACATAACATGACAGCATATCCTTGAATCAAAGAAGCATAGTCTATCATCAAATAGTATAACATATTCTCATAATCCCAATTAGGAAAACATAGACTATCAAACAACATATCAAAGCTGTAACATCCCAGTTATTCTTTCAATTTAAAGCTCATGATTTTTGAAAATTTTTTTTTTTTAAAATCACAGGGAAAGAATTTTCATTTAAAAACTAGCTTAAATAAGAATTTCATAAATAAATTCCTTTTTGTTAAACCATTTATCACTTAAAACATTTTGTACTGTAAAACCTTAAAACATTGCAATAGCGGAAAACTTGTATTTTGAATACTTAAATAATTTAACATCATTTAAAAATCTACTCAATGCAACATAACACCATAACAAAGTCATTCTTTCAAACATTTCATTTCTTCTTTAAACCTTTTAGCCTAACGAGCCGCCAAGCCCGCAACGTACAAATGCTTCATCAACTACTACTATCTTTGGTCCTTTGCATACCTACATCATAGGAGGAATAATGAGCCTATTGCCCAATAAGGAATAAATGTAATGCAACCTTAACTCTATGACAATTCTACATGCTTTAGTTTCATATACCATTATAAGTTGGGTGAGAGCAACCTCTTTAGTTTCAAACTCACCACTTGAATTTGTTTTTACATGAGAGTAACCTCTTCAATCTCCGAACCCAGTAAAAACAGATCCACCTACGTTTACATTCATTACCGTATACCATTTTACCGTTTTACCGTTAGGTGAGAGCAACCTCTTCAATTTTTGAACTCACCACCCGTTGAATAAGAGCAACCTCTTCAATTTCCAAACTTACTCAAACGAGCTGTTTCTACGTGTGAGCAACCTCTTCAGTTTTCGAACCCACGTAGAAACACCATTCTTATCTTCATTATTAGCCAAGGAAATGTATGACGTACATTCTATTAACATATCTACATGAGTGTCACACGCAACTGTTCATATACTGCAAATAATACTATAAACAATTAACAACAATACTATGCTTCAACTATAACATTTACATTTAGCATGTTCCTATTACACTATAAAGTTATACTTCTAATCTTCTATCCTTGACATATAATTTCTAGAAAACTATTTTCATCACAATTATTGGTAATCTAATGTAGGAATATAACCTAACCAGATAACCATCAATAAAGACTAACATATCAATTTACACAAAAACCCCACTCCTGCGATGTAGGTCCTTTCGGACAAAACACAAGCATTATTCCTTACCTCGTGTCCTTAGCTTTACCATGATAGCTTTTAAAATCTCTTTCTCCTCAATACTCGAAGCACCGTAACAATTCATAGACTTAACTCCACTTTTCTTCACAAACAATTTCATCACAACCGCAACATATTTTTCTAACAAAAACCATGTAACCCATCCATTATTTCTCACAAAATCGCTTCTCTCTTTCACCCATCAAACCTCAAAACTATCATCCTTCATAAGCACAAAAACCCCACACCAGCTTTCTCCTTATAATTTCTCACACACTTTTTCCTTAGAAACGAAATTCTCACAGTTTCACTCATTTCCAAAACACAGAAGCATTTGAATCATACAGACTTACCTCACACCCTAAACTCCAAAAGCATAGCTCACATCAAGTCTTAGTAGCCCTCATAAACTTCAGACTCATCCTCAACCCCATGAACCTTTCATCCAGAAGCAAAACATTTTCTACAATTTTGGCAGAGCTTCCGCATCACTATCCTCCTCCAAACTCTCGTCCATCACTCCTCCATTTATAGACTACCACAACGTCTCCTTAGTCTCCTTTTGAAGGTGAAGAGGTGATAAAAGTAACGCTTCATTCATCAGTGAAGCATCAAATGCCAAAGCTCTTCCCTTCCCTGGCGTCGGTTATCATCTCCATTTATAGTTAATAATCTATGTCTCTTCATGTTTATAAGGCCAAACGTTGGTGCCCCATAATGTCCAAACACGTTTAATGATGATTCACTTCATCTTCAGACTTGTATAACGTAGACCAGAAGCTTCTAACGACGTTTTTCAGCTTCCAGGTGACATTAAATTTGGCAGTTGATTGATTTTAATGAAGGACGACCGATCATTCTTCAGCCAAATGCCCGCATATTTCTTTTCAGAAAACTTTCTTTTATCACGCTGGTCGATTGACGCCGGTCGATCGACCACTCATCGATCGACCACCAAGATCGACCGCAATCACCAAACGTTGATTTTCACATAATTCTCCAGATTATTCCTTATTTACGTGACATATGCATGTCATGCATGTCTTCTATATATAATTATATAATTATATATATATATATAATTTAAGGTCATAATTGTAATTGTAACATTCTTCATACTACTTCATCTTCTCTAAATCCTTATGCACCAAAACCTTATATATATAAAAATTTATATCATTCACCTCCACATTTTTATACCCAATTATATCCAAACTTCAAATCCTTACAATATCCAAATACGCCCAATTACGTTCAAATATATTTTCTCTTTGGCCACATTGAATTATCCAACTATCTATAATCTATCCCTTAATACTCAAAATATATGTTCTATAACTCCTCTTCCACCTTATTCTTTTATTAAATCCAATACACTCCAAAATATAATAAACCTTATAATTTCAACCTTATTATATCCAAGTGCATTTTCTCTTACTAATCCACTAACTGCCAATCACTAACTCAGTCATGATATCATCCTTTCTAAATCCAACTATCATCACTTATTCTATGATAACCCTAATCTTTTCCTTAAGCTAATTATGAACAATACGAGGTATCGCAACTCACTTATTTCAAATACGTTTCTCTTGACCAATATCTCCAAATCGTCCAATTCAGCTCTCAATATCCCAAAACTATCACATAATCTTTGTGCTTAGCTCAACAAAAATTTTAGATATTACAAAAGCACTGTAACATATCCTCGAGTATCATTAAATCAATTAATGTAATCATAAAAAAATAAATACCAAACAACATGTCAAAGCACTGTAACACATCCTCAAGTATCATAAAATCAGTAAATGTAATCATAACCCAACAGATAGAAACACCAAAACAATCTTAGCGTCTTTGTCATATAGGTCATAGGCCAACCGCACACAAACACACTTACCTTTAAAGGGTCTTAGGATGATTTTGGTCATGTAAAATGGCTATCCCTTGCTTTAGCCAATCTTCTAAACGTTCCAACTCTAAAGCTCTTAATCTCCTTAAAATATCCATTACAATACACCAAATTAGTAATGAAATTGAAACTCCTCAAACTATAAAATTCCTCAATTTAATCAAAACTTTCCATTAGAGGTTTGACTTAAATTCCAACCAAATTACTTTTCCTTTTGATCATTAACATATCCATAAAACATAGATAAGTGCCAAATTGTTGGAAAAATCAAACGTACAAAACTTTATAAACAAACTCTAACGATAACTATTTAAAACTTCAATCAATACCTTCATCCAACACTACATTCGACCCCATAAACAACCAATAATGTCAACCTGCAAGATCTTTACACAAACTAGCTTACCTCAAGTAGATTGAGAATAAACAGTGATGCCCCTTCGCTCCCATTAAAGAAATGCTAAGGTTTTTTGCCAATATTTCTTTTTTTTTTAAATCTAAAATCCTAGGGTACCAGTCGACCATTTTTTAAAAACTGGTCGATTGTCTGACATTTTGCCTTGTTCGGTCAACTACTCTTCCTCGACTGGTCAACTACAAATCCTTGACCCGTTGACTGCTCTTCCTTGACCGGTCAACTACAAAATGGGCAGTAAGCACAAAACCTTAATTTTACTTCACTGGTCGACCATGTTCCACATCTGGTTGACCAAAAAACTTCTAGAGAGCAAACAAAAACTTTTACAAGTTCGGTCAACCACTACCAAGGCTCGGTCGACCGTAAAACTTCAAGAGAGAAAACTTAAAATCTTACAAGTTTTGTCGACCACTACCAAGGCCCGGTCAACTACAAAATCCCTAAAAGTGCAAAATGAACCTTAATTTCACATCCTCCCTAAGCACAAACCATCCGACCATTTCTTGCATTCAACAACCACATTTTTTTCCAAATGTATTCATTCAACATGTTCAATAATATCCATATCATAAACTTAAATGTAAGAGTACATCAACAAATGAAACTACGGACATTAAAAAGTTTTTGAGTGTTACACTGCATGTTTTGCCTTCTAGTCATCCACTCCCATACTAACACATCCATCCTTTGTAATCCAATTAAATCATAGCACATCCAAACATACCACCACACCTTAACATCAAATAACCCATGTAAGTCAATAACCTCAACAATTAAAACTTTTATGTGGTACATTCGTCCCACGTTAATTAAATGTTGTCCCTAAAATTTGTTTAGCGATTAACTCCAGATACATGAATACAAAAAATATCAAGGATTAACAAGATCAACCCAAGTTGGGTTTTCATATGTGGTAACCCACAAAATATGTTTGAAAACCATGTCATGCAATGCAGTGCATAAAGTATAAAAATTCCTAACTTTTGTACCAATCCGTTGTTCATTATCTTTTATAAACATTTTAAACTTAAAATACTTTTCTTTATAAAACATACAGTGAAAGGCCTTCCCTAAATAAAATCCATTAAGACAAAAAGAAATGTAACAAATTGCTTTTCTTTAAATTTTAAGAGTATACATTTATAAATTTAAAATAATTCATTCCTTTTAATCGTTCCTGTATAGTTTAGCTAGCAAAATGTCCTGCTATAAAAACCCTTCATCAACTGCTTCTTTCCATTTTCCATTGGTGTCGTTACCTACATTACAAGACATAAGTTATGAGTCTAATGCTCAGTAAAAATAAATATCTAAAAACAATGACTATGAATATGATATGCATATGTTGTGCAATTTATAGTCATACATTTCAATCATATCTTTTCTTTTTATGTTTATTCCATTTTAATCAAATAATAGTCTAGACGATTCGAGAACATCAGTCCAAGGGAAAA
The DNA here is from genome assembly GCA_022433065.1 of Begonia loranthoides. Lineage (NCBI taxonomy): Eukaryota > Viridiplantae > Streptophyta > Magnoliopsida > Cucurbitales > Begoniaceae > Begonia > Begonia loranthoides. The sequence continues at coordinate 14,334,374 of CM039474.1, forward strand.
GATACATCCTCTAGTTCTCTTAGGCAGAACCGCCACTAAATTCCCCATCAAGGAAATATATACATCATCATATAGTTCTCCTAAGCAGAACCGTTGTTAAACCCCTCGTCTCACAATCATGTACTTATGTTTCTTCAGTCCATTTTCAAATTCATTATTGATGCACCAAGGACAATCTTAGGAGGAAGAGAACATGTGCAGTCATTTAGCTCTGGAGGTGATCGACCAAAAATCTCACGGTTTTAAAACTCCGTTGCTTCTAGATGAATGGTGGTCCACCGACTGAGGAATGGTGGTCTATCTTGCTTCCTACTAATAGCCACTGTTGGGAATTTTGTTCTGAAAATTGAATTGTAACCTGTTTTTCTAGATTTCTGCTGGATGGACGTAAATATTGTCTTCATGAACTTGTTAGATTGTTGAATCATTGTCATGTTATTGAGTGATAAGGTTGGAGATTTTATTGGATTCCTAGTTTCAGTTTCAGGATTGGGACCCATGGTTGTCCCTTGAAACTGACCTAAATTCTAATATTGTTTAAGACCTGTTTGTTATCCCTTGTATGATTGATGAGATGTTGACACCAACCTTGTTGTAGGTTCTGAAGGTGTCAGATACTTTGACCTTTCGCTTACGACAGCGAGTGGAGTGGGATTGTCGGTAAGCGTGTCGTGGTTGCCACGAGGTAGGAATTTTTATACTTTCTGCACTGCATTGCATCATGGTTTTCAAAACTACTATTTTGTGAACTACTACACCTGAAAACCCGACGGGGACTGTTCGACAGCACGTTAGTTTTTATTAGTACTATGTTTTCTCACATTTACCTCCGTACATGATTTACTGCTGATGTTTGCATGTATATTCATGATGTGACTTCTGTGTTTGTGTTTGGGGGATGAATTCTCTTGATGCTTTAGGCACTCTAGCGTTAAAGCATCACGAGGCTATCTGTTAACCTTCGACTGCGAGAAGGTTTGACATTTGTTATGTACATTTGGAGGATGAATCCTCTTGATGCTTTAGGCACTCTAGCGCTAAAGCATCACGAGGCTATTCACGTGAAACCTTTTGTTGCGTGAAGATTGGTTGTTACGTGTGAAATACGATGGGGCATTCAAGACATGTCCTCAAATTGAAATTCTTGAATGTTTTAAAAATATATGTGAGGCATTGGTGACGTGTCCTCAGGTTCAAACTCTTGAAAGTTGTAAATTCGGAGAGGAGGGTGATGACGCCTCCTTGGGTTGCATGACCCTAAACTTGGCAAGGATATTGTCACACGAAGTTGGCAGAGTTGTCAATCACAAAGATTAGCCTATCACATAACTGTTCCATTTGGCGGGTTGGTTGGACGAATGAGCTTCCTTGTCGATAACCCTCATCAATTTGGAACGCCGAGTTTCTTGTGAGTAGGGGTCTATCGTGGGGCAACCCCATCTGTTACTATGGTTATACATGTTGTGTCATTGCGGAGCTTTCTCGCCAGCAACTCGGGTGACGTGTTGAATCTGTGGATCGCCGTTATTGGTATTCTTTCCTGCCTCATGAAGTGTTGCTATTAGCGGATAGCCACCTTTCTATGACCTGTGTTGGGCGGTTACACGAGTTGTGTTGTGGCGGAGCTTGCTCGCCGATAACTTGGGTAATGCGTTGAACCTTCGGAGCGTATCGGCGCTGGCTACGGCCAGTCGGCACATCCGGGCAGTTACGCAAGTTGTGTCATTGCGGAGCTTGCTCGCCAGCAACTCAGGTAATGCGCTGAACCTTCGGATTGTATCGGCGCTGGCTACGGCCAGTCGGCACATCCGGGAGGTTATACGAGTTGTGTCGTCGCAGAGCTTGCTCGCTGGCAACTTGGGTAATGCGCTGAACCTTCAGATCATATCGACACTAGCTATGGCCCGTCGGCACATTCGGGCTGTTACGCGAGTTATATCGCTGCAGAGGTTGCCCACCGGCAACTCAGGTAATGCGCTGAACCTTTGGATCGTCTCGGCGCTAGATACAGCTCTTAGGCACATCCGGGCAGTTATACGAGTTGTGTCATCGCGGAGGTTGCTCGCCGGTAACTCGGTTAATGGGCTAAACCTTCGGATCGTATCGGCACTGACTACGGCCCATCGACGAGCAGTTACGCGAGTTATGTCACTGTTGAGCTAATCGTTGGCAACTCGAGTAATGGATCTTCAGATTGTATTTGCGGTGGCTACGACCGTCGGTACATCTGAGTGATCATACCAACTTTCGATGACGAGTGGCGAATGGGTCCTTAAGTGACCATTTTTTTCACAAATGACGTTTTCATACGAAAACAATATTGGCATATCTTGCGAGTATAACTGTCTAGGTATACAACGAGTTTTAATAAAGCCACATCGAGAGCCATGGGCCGGTTATTTAAAATGATAAAGAGGTTTTAAATGTTAAAAATCCTTGTACGGTAAATGAGAAGCATAAAATGGTTTTCAAATAATGAGGAAAACAGTTTTAGCATGCATTACAGTTAGTATAGATTTTCCTACTAAGTTAGTCACTCACCCCTTAGACTAAATTTTTTTCCCCAGGTTAGGGTGTAGATTCAGTATATCGGTCTTGTGTGTGTGGCAGTTGAGCGAAGCTGGAATTTCCTGATGGGTGTTTCGATCTCTCTGTGGATGGGTGGAGACTCATCGGTTCAATCCCTTTGTTCCTGGTATGTTAGGATTTTTTTTGGCGTTGTTTGATTTAATTCCTGCATAGTATTTTCTTATATTATGCTATCATGTCTCTAGTTGATCACTCTGTGAACCCCAACCTATGTTATTTGGGCTTGGGCTTCGTTAATCTCGTTAAGTCTTTCGCATAAAAACTCATGCCTTGGGTTGGGTAACCGGGTTCTTTTCGAGAATTGGGTCGCCTAACCCAGCGGTTCTGTTCGGCCCGCCTCCGGGTCGTGACAGTTCCGAATGGGTCCTTATGTGACCATCCCTTTTCACTGATTACGTTTTTTAGGGAAAAACGATGTTGGCATATTTTACAATATAGTTGTCTATGTATGCAGCAAGTTTTGATGTAGCCACATCGAGGGCCATGGGCGAGATTTAATAAACTGATAAAGAGGTTTTAAGGATTTAAAATCCATGTACAATAAAATGAGAAGCATGAAATGGTTTTTAAAAGATGAGGAAAACGGTTTTTGGCATGCATTGCATTTAGTATCGACTTCCTACTGAGTTTGTCACTCACCCCTTACACTATATTTTTCCTCAGGTTAGGGTGTAGGCTCGGTGCACTGGAGTTGCATGCAATGCCGTGGTGCAATGCTGGTGTCCCCTAGTGGATGTCTCAATTTCCCCATGAATGGGTGGCTGGAACGTTTGAGATTTGTTTGGTGTTGTTTTGTTTAATTCATGCACAGTACATTTCTTTATTTATACTATCATGTCTTTATTTGTTCCGCATCTTTTACACCTTAGGCTGGGTAATCAAGTTCTCTCCGAGAATTGGGTCACCTAACCCGATGGTACTATTAGTCCTGCCTCCGAGTCGTGACAATACATATACTAAAGAACCCAAAGTTTTACTACTTTAACCAATTGATCAACAATTCACATGTGACAGCTACGCGACAAATCAGTTAACCCCTAACACTTTAACCGAAAACACCATGAAAATTTTCCACGTGAAATTTTATGTGTTAAAAATTTTTTATTCTTACATGTACTACCGAAACCAAGTATACACGGACACACACGTTTCTGCAAATATCAACATTTCCACTGCGAATATCTGCTTCACACTTAAAATTCTACAGGTACCAATACTTCCATAGACACGTAATCACATGACTAAAATCAAATATCCACGAACATTTATTCTTCTATGGATGCCAATGCTTCCATTGCAGATATCTGCTCACATTATCCATCAATCACAATCTGCCAATTTTACATATCTTTTTGCAAACAAACCTCATTTCACAGATGCCCACACTTTCGTGGTCATCAACCATTCTGTATATACTAAACTTTTCTAATCCAAAATTAGCAATCAATTCCTTTAACATCAAATTACTCAAAATTCATCATAAATTCAACAACACAAAAAAAATCAAAATCATTTATATATATATATATATATATATATATATATATATATATATATATATATATATATATNTATATATATATATATATATATATATATATATATATATATATATATATATATATATATATATGTTGGATCTTACACTAGGCGTTCGCAAATTCCTCAAAATATTACTATCTATGAACCAGGCATCTGCTATTCAATGTCGAGTGCCTGCAGCGGATGTCTTCAGCCAAAACATGCCTCGAGAGTGGGCGTTCACAAATTCCTCAAAATGTCATAGCCTCTTAACCAAGCATCTGTCTTTCAGCACCAGGCATCCAAAGCGGATATCTTTAGCCAAAACATGCATCAGGATTGGGTGTCCATGAATTCTTCAACACTTTAGTGCCTCTAGACTGGGTGTCTACCATTCATTGTCGAGTATACAGAGGGTGTCCTTGGCCAAAATTCGCATTTTATTCAACAATCAACAAATTAGAACAATCTACTCATTTTATTTAATTTATCATCTGATTCCTCCATCTTTGTCATTGAGTGATTTAGAATAATTTCTTCAAATTATTCAGTTCTTTTCCCCTTTGTCATTATAAAAATAAATAGATATAGTGGCCATTGTATTTTTCTCTTTCTCCTTAGGTCATTATAAGAACAAATTTTAGATATTCAGAATACCAATATCAAAATAGAATACCAATAGCAATTACAGATATGCAGAATACCAATATTAAAGTAACAATAGTTAAATCAATACACTACAAACTAAAGTAAAAACATTAATCAAAACAAAAGTAATTCCAATACTTATATTACAAAAAAATATAATAAGTCCAAAGAGTACAACATGGCAAAAACCAAAAAAATCTAAACATTTGCTGATAGTCCAACATTGGAAGATAAAGGAGCACTTGGATCATCCTTAGATCTAGGTTTGTAGAAGTATGTGCCATCCATATCATCCTCTAGGAGTTTCTCAACTTTGGCAAGTTTATCAATAATCACGACTTGAGTAGCACTGAGATTTTTCTCCTTTTTTTTGGCTGTTTCTTCAACTGCATAATTGAGACTTGGTAAGCAGGCTGACATAAGTTCAATCTCTCCTCAATCATCAACATAGAGTGGGAGGAGTGAGGAGGAGATTGAACAGGATCATCCTCCACAAGAATATCATCAGTCATTGACGATGCTAGAGGAGGGGCTGACGAAATGGATGCAAAATGTGCAATCTTGAATACCCATTTGCCTTCAACTTTGACAATTTCCATATGAGGCGATGTAACATGATTGTACAAATCCACTACCTTTTCCTTACAGTTTGGCTCGTCTGAAGGTATGATTATCTCATTACGCTCAATAATCTTCTAAATCATAACAATATTCCACAGATTTTTTATGTAATTATTGCGCATATCATACATGTGATTCAAAATCATATATTCAGAATTAAATCTCTTACCATTATATATCTTCTCTATCAGATAGAGATCTATGCAACTAACGTGGTCTTGATGTCCATCGCGAGGTAGAATTGTGTGAGAGATCAAATAATGGATAACTCAAGCATTGGTATTTAGGTAATTGGATTTGGGTTTATAAAGCACTCTAATACTGGATTGTTGTGTAATTATTGAAGCAATGTCAGACCTTCTCCTTATTTAATGAAGTCAGGGTCTCATGAGATATGAAAATATTCATCATTTGGTTCATCCATGGAAAATCCAATCAACTCATTTATATCGTTGGGAACTACCTTATCTCTCGTCCAAATAGATAACTCTTTAACTGCTAATAGTTGGGCGCACTAGGTCAAGTTTGCATAAAATAATTTACAACACACACAAAGTAAGGACCTTCTATTTTGCACAACCCAACAATTCCAATATTCTCAAACGTACATTCTATGCCTAATTCCTTGAACATATCAAATTCTACTCTTCTAGAGCAAATAATGGATCGACATTTTGTATCATTATCCAACCTATCCTTCATTGACACTGTGTGGAATTCATGAGAGAAAAATTTGTTTAGAGGTCGACAGGCATGAGACAAATCATCTTGAGCTTAAAAGGGAACAACTTCTCGTTTCAAAGTGAGTTCAACTGCCTTTGCTACCATTGAATACCAAATTGAGGAGAAAAAATTAGGACACAGATTTTTGAAAATTAAGGCTTGGATTTTTTAAAATTTTGTGAAGGGAGGAGAGCGAAATCTATGAGAGAATGGATTTCTGAACTCGAAACTCGATGATATGCACTCTAAGGAGGTTGAAAATGGCTTCGATGGAGGATGGGATCGCCAAAGATCACTAGGGTTCAAGTAGATGTATACAAAGGGCATCTGATCTTTTTATATATGCGATGTTGCAGGCGCTCGGTGTTTTAAGTGTGAGTGTTCGCCTCTTTGTATAGATGATTGCTCAGGCGCCCAAATAAGGTCGTCTATGGAGGATGACCTAACATACATCGTGGGCATCCAAAAGGCCGATATATAGCCTATGTTATAAGTGACTTTTGCAAGTGCCTGCTATTTAAATGAGGGCACCCACCATGGATGTCTTTGGAGTTCACGCGAGATCCTAGAACTCATTTTTTAACAAAAAATTAGACATGAAGAGTTATTTTGTTAAATAATGATAGTTTAATAGTTAATTTGTTAACAAAAATAGTTTAAGGCTCAGCTTGTCATTGATAAGAGTGTTTTTTTTATAATTATACTAAAAAAATAACTTAGTTTTAAATTGAATATAAACATGGGCAGGTAGCTATTATTTGAGAGTTTGGTTAGCATAGCCAAATACTCATCAATCAATAAATTCTCTTAGTTCCGACACTCCGTACACAGTATTGCTTAGATTTAAATGTATTTGACAATTTATCTTAAATACACATTTTCTTTGACTTTCAAAACATTCAAGAGTTTTCCAAAAGCAATATAATATTATACTATAAAACAATGAACACCATAAAACCCATTAAACAATTTTACCAAGCATGACCATATTGCAAACCATTCTAATGACAATGTTCTTAGCGTCATCATTAGAAACATGTTGAGAAACACCAACGCTGGTTGCTGCCGGCCATGACATTAACGGTACCGACCATGCGTCATGTTGGCTATAACATGACACGGTGAAGTTGAAGAAAGAAACCCGAGTAACGGTGGAAGACTTCTAGAAGAATGAGAGAGCTTGCACGGGCTTAAAGATTTTGTAACTAAATAACTGACAAGAATGTGCATGTATATAGAAGAGTTGAGAGATATTCGAAAAGTTTCTTTGAATTCTGTCTCTTTCTTCTAGAAGTCTCGAATAATTCATGCCCATAACACACCCTATGAGAAACGGATAGAAGAAGAAGAATAAAGGAAGATGAAAATGTGCACGGGTGTATGGCTGATGAGGTAGAAGACAAAGAGTGTATATACGCCACTGGATTAGCGTAACTTGCCGGAGAGACCAGAGCCCGCCCCAATTGAGTTGGCGAGTTTGTCATGTTATGTTATTCCGGATAAAGAAATTAGCTTTCCAATCGAAAAGTTTGGGATCTAGAGAATATCCATAAAACTTATTTGAATACCCAATTTCTTTTTTCTTCCATTTACCAAAATTTCCCAAAGTGTTGTTTTCCGCATCAAATTAATATTTAAAAATAATAATAATCTTCTTCTGTTGGTCATGTGGGAGGAGAGGGTATGGAGTTGAGACAAAAAATAGAGAAGAGAAGAAGGGAGTAGACCAATCCTTCCGATCATATCATAAAACAATATAGTATTACAATTGAATATTACAAGGATTCACGCACTCAACTACCTTTAGAAATGGAGTAGACTTGGATTGGTCAAGTTTTTCTCCAATGCCTTCCATAACTAATCTACTCGAGACAATCAAATTGTAGCCTTCAAATTATGCGATCATAATTTGACGTTATTTCTCTCCTGAATTGCAATTAAGTTTCCTATGACCCAACCAATGAACTAACTTTGCAAACCTCTGCTGTGAATCCACAATCCATTAGGAGCAGCAGCCATGCGCGCTGCTGTTCAGAGAGCCTGTCATTGGGGCCTTTCACTTCAACAAGCTTGGCTTCACCTCTGTATTCACCATTGAAGCGCCAAAGCAACAAATCTGGCATTCCGCTTGACCAGCTCCGGTAATCTTGAGCCAGATGTCGGCAAAGGGCAGCTAAACAATGCCCACCAATGCAGGCAACAGCAGCACGAAGTTCTGAGAGTGAATGGCGTTCCCAGTTTACTCCCCGGCAAGAGGTTCCCACGTGTGATTCCCAAGACATTATGAGGATATCCTCGGCCATTCCTTCACCAATCTTCTCAAGATGGGATTCTATCATACTCTTTCTCCCCTCATAAAAACTGTCCGTATCCAAATCCAGTGGAGCATTCTGAGGAGATGAACAAAAATATTCAGTGCAGAATTGCATAGTACATGGAAATGTTAACCAAAACTTTGACTACATGAAGGAATGGAGTTTTGTACTGATATATCTAGAATGAATGTAATATTGGGGACTTTGGAACAGCATTCGACATATTTCATAATTAAATACTTTCTAAATTTATATGCATCTCTTTGCTGTTTCCAACTAACCCTGTTAATAATAAGCTAGATAAAACAGTACCATTCGGTATATTCTCTGAGAGAAAACAAAATAAAAAATGTACCTGAAATTGGCTACGAAAAACATTTGGTAAGTCGGAAAATATTATGTCCCACATAAGAACCCCAAAAACAGTCAACCAAATTCCACTTTCCGTATGAACACCCTGCCATCCACCTCCTTCCCCAGCATAATAGTCCAGGGCAAGCTGCTCCACTCCGCATTGTTCCCCATCTTCTCCATAATATCTGTTCTTCTTACCAATTTCACAGTTTAATGGCCTTCCTTCAATACAAACCTACATTGTAAACACAATAGAGTCTCCAAATCACGCAGAAAATACATCAGTAAACATTGCAACCTTATGTAAGATTCCACCTCAATCAATCTTCAGTTAATAAGCGGAATAGAAATGGAATGTTAAGGTTTTGGATAAGTCAATCAAGAGTTGATACCTCTGTGATCTTCCTTTTGATGGATTCTGCAAAACTAGGTATTTTCCAGCGCCTTGGTGGTTTCCCTAAGCGAAGAATACGCCTTTGCAAAGCCATTCTCGAACCAGCACGTATGCAAGGATCTAACAGTCCATCTTCAGCAACTGAGAGGCTTTCATTGGGACAACCCACATGCTCCAAATCAATGGACAACCTTAGAGTCCAATATCCTCTTCTTCCATCGTGAGTGAAACCATCTAGTAACAGCTTAAGAAGCCCTATTGCATCTGTGAACCTAGAGGGCCGTAATAAGATCGCTAAGATTCAAGGACAAAACTATAAAAAAAAAACTGTAAACAATACTCATCCCAACTTCCTTTTTGTATTTTTTGACACCATGTTGTGCAGCATAGTGATGCGGTTCAAAGTGCAACCAAACTCAAGCCCAAAGACAATGATCCATTGCAAGGCATAGAAGGTCCATTGACAAGATCAAGAATCAAGAAAATGTACAAAGTCTTACATGACTTAATTTTGGAAATCCAAGAGAAAAAATCAACTTAACACATTAAAACCAATAAATATGCTAAGTGTTGATGAATAAGCAATGGTGGAATAATGTGCAATGGACAACAAAAATGAAGGGATTCATTATTCTGAATGGGCCAACTAGAAGGACAAAAGCTATAAAGTTTAAGATTGCGCCTAAGTTTTCTGCGCACCAAAATTAATATGAAGATTTGGGATAGATCAAAATTTTAAATGGATGCGTGGTCTTCATACAAATTAAACTAGGCATCTTAAGTTTTCCATAGACACCAAGATCGCAAGATTAAGAGGAGATATGGCCATTCATACAGTATCTTGAATTCTGCCAAGATTCAACTCTTAATTAGGCAGTCAACATACCACTACCAAGTTTCTTATTTTTTCTAATTTTATTTATTAAGTTTTCAAAGTTGTTTTGTTAACTTTTAAGCTTCCAAATCACTAGGATTCAGAATAATATATTTTTAGGATTATTTGTTATTATATTATGGATATTTCCTAATTTATTTACGTATGTTTATAGCCTATTTAAAAACAAACTTGTACCTTTTTTTTGGAGGATGAATAAACACGAATTTTGAGGGTTCTTGTGAGAATTTTCTCTTTGGTTATTCGTGAAAAACTAGATCTTCTTGAAGGTTAAACTTAGAAGATCATCTAGATAACTTTAGTTCTAATAAACAAGTTGTTTGGTCATGGTCCAGTTCCTCAACTTGATAACTTTGGATCTAATCAACAATTTTGGTTAGGGTCAAGTTCCTCAATTTGATAGTTTTCGTTCTTATCTCTTTATAGATAACAGGTCAAGCTCCTACACTTGTTTCAAGGGCGATCATAACTCTAGTTTCCACATTGTTTGAAGGGTCTCAGATTTGATATATCTGTGGTTCTCTCGTCATTTCATATCAGAGCAAAGGATCCGAGATTCAAGCTCTTATACTTGTTTCAAGGGTGATTCTAATACTAGTTTTCGCATTGTTTAAAGGATCTCAAATTTAATATATCTGTGGTTCTCTCATCACTAAGCATAAGTCACAAGCATAGTATTCCACAACCAATTTCCAAAAACAACAATGATTAGTTTAAAAATCAAGAAAAGTAAAGTCCAGACCATATATCATCAAGAACAAAACTTGGCACATACAGAAGGCACATCATCACGTGAGAGAGAATCCAGTGACCACATGAGAAAGTAAAAGATAAAAATGGAAAATGCCAGAAAAAATAAGAAATTACACAAAAAATTACCTTGAGAGAGATAAAAAATAAGCTAAGAAGAAAAAAAAACATAGAAAATAAAGAAGATATTAAATGCAAGGATATAGGGGGAGTAGTGGTGAGACCGAGAGAATAGACAGAAAAATTAGGGGAACAACACTCTTTAGTATTTTCTTCCTTTTATTTCTCTTGGTTTCTCATGGCCTGTGCTATACTCTTTGAGCAATTTATGTTTCTTACCATAATTTTTGTTTTCTTCCATTTCTAATGGGATGCTGATTTTCATCAAAGTGCAGATATAGCTAGCCCTAGCAATAAATGACTGAAAGACAAAATGATGTGCCATAGGATACATTCAATCGCATTCAAGCATAGAGATTTTCTGACGATATTTCTACTGTTCATTTTGTAGTTCATCATGGAGGGAAGTGCACCAAAGATATTAAATGCACCCAACCAAGTATAAGTGGAAATTCGAGAACAAATTTGGTGGACTTCACAAAATCTGCATACAATCTGACCTCTGACAAATAATTGGCGTTTTTTACATTTCGGAAGATTTTATATCAAAAAATATTCTTCATGAAAATTGTAACGGACTTTCCAAACTTTCCAGAATGGGCTAGCTTGTAAATAGTGAACATCATTTGTTATGTTAAAAAATGTTAAAACAGAGAGCTTTGTATTTGCTATTGAAGCTCATTTTCCTTTATACGTACTCGAAGCCCAAATCCATTTAATGATGAACCAAGAAAGATAACCCATTAATTCGATACTTTGTCCAAGATGTTAGAGGTTGAGTATATATTTTTTCTTTTATGCTTAGTGTTTAATGTATGTTTAAATTCAAGATATAGATTGAAGTTCTCGGCTAGAGCATGTTCTAGCCAAAAAGAGGTATTTTGTAGGGTATTTTTGGTACTTTCCCTTTTATTTTTGTTACCCTAATTTTGAGGTATATAAATCTCTCTTAGGGTTCTTGATAGGCGGTTGAAAACATTAAGAAAATAGTTTATTCGAACTTTGTGGAGTTCCCTCCCAAACCGCATCCCTTTTTCGGTGATACCTATCTAATCAAGTGTGTTAGTATCAATTGATTTCATCATTTTGTTTATTTTTAGGTGATTTCTCTTATTGCTATAATTTTCTCTTCGTTTTCTTTAGAGATAGAATCTTCAGCAAGGTTATAAAAAACTTCCAAAGATCCAAGTTGAAGAACTACTTTTTGCAAGGTAACCATTGAAGTCAAAAGACACGACAATTGTGTCTTTTCGGACCAACTTGTTACTTTCCGCACATAACCCTTTCATCTTGACGAAATTGACTGTGATTTTTGGAGAAAAGTTACCTCACTTATAATGGTCTGTGTTGTCCCAATTTCGTGTAAGGTATTGCTCCAAAAATTGTCCTTCTGAAAAATTCTTCTTACCAATCTGAACAGGTTCCATTGTTTCTATCACAACTTCTTATTCCCTTGAAATTTTGAGGGTTTGTTTTTGAACTTCTATTGTGGTAAACTTTACAGAATCACGTCGAAATTCCATCAATTAGTTTATTTTTATCTTTGTTGAAATTGCACCAATTTCTGCCAAGTCTGAGTTTCTGCCTTTGTGCAAATCCGATTTTTTTGTGATGCATCACTGACCTAAGCCTCATTATGCAAGTCGACTAAGAGCACCTTAAAACTGTGATTATATGAGCCTTTTTAGAAACTTTAGCCCTTCATTTTCGAATATCTGATCCCCAACAACCAAAGAAATCTCTTTCGCTTACACCCCTTCAAAATACGAAATACCACCTCCAAAAACAATTCGAATTTGCCATCTCTCATCCAGACAGTTTTTTGCAAGTTTAATCCACAGAAAAAGTTGAGTTAAACATATTGATTATAGACTGACTTAAATAATTGTGACTCTAGAGTTAGGTTGACACATGGACTTAAAATGAAGTTGGGGGCACTGTTTCTGCTAACCAGGAGTTTCTTTTTTTCTAAGTTACTGACAGCAACAAAAAATAGTTTCAGGATGAATACCTATGCTCATTCTCAAGAAAAGAAACTCCTACGAGAATCACTTTTGAGTAGACCCATGATGCATTAAAGGATCTTAGCCATGCCACAACTGGTTCAATTGCAATAAATTTATTTGACTGCATCAAAGTACGTAATCTGGATTCAGCTCCCTTAATTCTTTGTAAAACCAACTCTTTGTTATTCTCATCCAGTGCTTCATCGACAAGTTGTGCATCTTCAATCGCCTGAAAATCATTAGAAATGTTAAAAAGCCACCTAGTAAACAACAATTCTTCAGCCAAATGAAAACACCTCTTCATAAGCAAGCAGATCATCTCGACTTGAGAAGATTGGGTCTGAAACTATGCAGTTGTACGTTGGATATTTGACTATTCCTAAATCAACGAGCAAAAAAGATGATAAATCTTGCTCTCCATTCAGGAAAAAAAGCCTCTGCATAACGAACAAATATTGTGAAAAATAAACAGCTGGTCCAGATAATTGTGACACTGCAAATTGAGTACTACAATGTATGAAATACCTCCAAACGCCAGATAATGTTCTCAACTTTAGCTGATATCTTAAAACAGACACCAGTGATGGCCAAAATGAAGGATGGTAGATGCGGGCTACCAATTTAAAGAGAAAACAAAGTCAAAATTTTTCATCATTCACATTTTTCATGCACATGAAAAGATACAAATTAATCCTTACTATAATGTTAAATGTTACCATAATCCATCTTCATACAGCGCCAGAAGAAAAGCTATAAGATTCTGCTTTTTTCTACCTTGACTGCAATCCTAAAATTTTTAAAAAGCAAGTGATAGTTAAGGGAGGAATGAAGACAAATCCATTAAGTGGCAATGAAAAACACGGAGGAAAATCAAAAGAGGAGACAAATAACATGTGAAAACATAGACATTATTATCACAAAAGGCTTAGATGGATTCATACCACCCAAGCTAGAAAGGAGAATTATAGGAGAAAGGCCATCCAGAGGATATATGTTTATGCTCGACAGCTGAAAGATTCTTTGGAATTTTTTTTCTCAAATAAAGGCACACTCCAGAGTATAATCAAAGTCACTTCAACCTTTCTCTAATCAGTGAATATATAACTATGTTAGCAAAATCCAAAGAATAGTAATTACGATGGATTTTTTTTCCTATGTCTCTTCCTGCATGAAACTCTGATTACAAAATTATGGAATGATGATTACATTAGTACCCTTAGCGGAAGTAAGTAATATCGAAAAAAAAAACATGATGTCAACATTTTGCGAAATAAAGATGCTCAACTTCCCCGAGCATGTGATACCATCCTTCATATATGACATTGCTTAGGAAACCAGTTATGGTTGACTAGTGTTAATGCAACGTTGCCATCATATTGGGCATTTAATGTTTTTTTTCTGTACAGCTTCCTCTAAGAGGTGTGATCCGATCTTCATGTGCGATTGCTGTGGAAATAAAGTTGTGATTAACTAATGTTATTTTTCCATTTTTTTCATTCAGATCTCGTTTTTCCATTGTTCACATCCCCTTGACCTAATTCATTAGAATAAAAATATTCTTCTATATTAAAATTCATCTGTCTATTATATCAGTCAGACAACACACCAAAAACAAAGACAAATACAAACCTTTTTAATCCTGCGCATAATATCACCTATTTCAGATACAGTGAGCAAATTAATAATCTCTTTCATGTGAGCATTATGTAGTTCATTTGGATTCCCCATGACAAGGACATAACCTGCAACTGAAGTAAAATGACAAATTTATGATGTACCCTTGACTCCAAAACGTTGAAGAGCAAACCATTTTCAATGCTACGCCAAATTACCAGATAGGTCCATGATTGCTTGTTCAGGATGAAATACTTCTGTGTAGGAAATATTAGACATTCGAAACCAAGGCCCTGAAGAAAAAAATATGCATAATGATTATAGCTCAATCTTTACAGTTGAAACAGAAAGGGGGATAACAACTGCGTTTACTGACATATTTATATTTACGTTAGTTTAAGGAGAACTGCAACAAAGTACCAAATTGGTGGAATAATGGTTTATTCAGTGATGATGATATATAAACCAATTTTACTCATTGGGTTGCAATGATTTTTGAAATGCTAATCATGTCAAAGTAAAAGATGCCTTAAACATTATCTGTTTGATGTTTACTGTAATATGCAATATTAGAGGTAATTTTTCCTTAATGTTTGGAGGATTTTCTGTTGCGATTTTTCTTTTTTCATAAATTATTTAAGTAAAACACTGTGTATGTGAAAGACATAGGATAGCTCAAAATCTTTCCTTTCTTTTTTTACTGATGGTTACATCTAAATGATCGAATTACTTGAAATTTTAATACTAAATTTCCTCCCAATAATCTTTTGATAAGCGATGATATATTTCAAATAGATTCAATTTTATTTGATTTGTTGTCTTTATTTCTCATTATGATATTTTAGTTATTAGATTACTAATAAGATACGTCTGATAAATAGCAGTGATTTTCAAAGTTTAGTTAAGATTAAATTAAAATAACCAGAGGGAAAAGAGATATTTAGGATAGGAAATATTTACTTTGAATTTGAGGTTCACTTATGGAGGGACAACAGATCCTTGAACTTCTGTTACTTAAATCTGTTCTTCTTGATTGTTTTCAATAAAGTATGTTGTTTTAGATGTCGTTGTTACACAGCAGAAAAACAACTTGAAGAAATACAAAACACAGCACAAACAAAGAACAACACATCACACCCCTAACCACAAGCTGAGCTATCCTCATGCTCGGACTACACTCAACAAAGCTTTAATGAGTCTCCCGCAAAATATTAAAACATGAAAGCATAATTCTTTTCTTCTCCTCCTTAAGAGCCTCCCTCTCTCTTACTGTCTATATCAACCGTCAGTCCCAAAATGTTCTCCACTACTCTGCAGCACAACCTCCTTGACAGGTAACATTTCTTTCCACAAACTGCCCTCATTGTTGAAACGTGCTCTCCTTACATAATTCTTCCCAAATATTCTTCCTTGAGTGAGTGTGCGACAATACTCCCTTCCTGTAGTTAGACCTTGTCCTCAAGGTCGTAGTCCGGAAACCAGATAGAATCTAAAGGGATTCTATCTACAATTGAACAATCGGACAACAAAGTCTGCCCCTCTTTTATTGAATTGAATCAAGAATTACATCTTTGCACTAGTTATTCAAGAGACTGGACATCTCTCCATACATTTCCTTTCACTGGAATTCTTCCTACCCTCTCACTTCCCCTCCTCCTTTCTCATATAGGCATCTAAAACTTTCCAAGTAACTAACTTTTAGTTACATTCCAACTTCTTTAACCAGCTCCTCGCCACTTTCTTATTTCTTTTCCTTATCCCTCCTCCTCATATAAGTAAACCTTATAGGAGGCTTATCCATACCTCAGGCCCAAAGATTAACCTTGTCCTCAAGGTTAAAATCTGGATATTGGAGCTTCATGTAGTCAAAGTTCTCCCAGGTAGCTTCACAAACTGGTTGGCCTCTCCATTTAATCAAGCCCAGCAATACATCAATTCTTATCAAGTCGTTAGATCATCAGATAGTGATCTAAGCCAATCCTTCAACACTATTCTCCCTTGTGTTTTTTTACTTTGCGACACATGAAACAAGGGATGGATAGTGGTAGATACTGGCAATTACCTATAAGCCACTTTACCCACTTTCTCCAAAATTTGAAATGGTCCATAAAACCATGGTGAAAGTTTTTAATTGGTTTTCTTCAATAAAGATCCCTGTCCGTAGAGCTTGACCTTCAATTACACAAAATCTCCTGTTATGGTTGCAGGAAAGATTAAAGCAAAAACAAAATGAGGAAGATTATTCTGGAATTCAACGAAGCCAAAAATCTGGCGATTACAGATGAGGAATGAGAAAATTACAGAAAAAAATGAAACTAAGAGAAAGGAAAACAAAACAGTTCACAAAATTCCACGCCCTTTTCCCCTTTTCATGTTCACATCTTTTACTCTTCCGCTACGCAATGGTCTTCCACGGCAGCTGCGAAACGGTAGCATTTTCTCATATCCATTAATTGCTTCCCTTCTCTTCTCGAATCTCTCTTTTGACGTCGTTTCTAGCTAAGCGGATTGATATCATGACAGGCATCCCTCTTTAAGAAACCTTGTTGTCCCCAAGGTTGAAAAGGCAGAAAACTCTCCGTGAGCTCGGCAGAATCAGCCCCAGTGGCTTCTGTTTCCGGCAAACACTCCACTAAAAGAATGCTATGGTCATGCATACATTGTAGAAGAAGGCTCTTAGGTTGATTCATTCTCGCAGTCCGTCTCCAGAGAAAATAGGAAAATCCAAACAAAGGATCCTATGTATGTGTTGAAGGTCCATACAGCTATTGTCGACCATTAATGGAGTGACGAAGGCCGGAGATGAAGAAGACGACTGTCCTGCTTTTGCGAATACCTACTTCTGCTTAGTATCGGGCCGACTCAACAGTAAATGGTTCAACGCTGTCATTATAGCATCATACTTGGAAGAGTTATCAGCATCGACTTTGTTCTGTCGTTCCGTAAGTTGCTGCACTTTTTGTTCAGTATCTTCTAATCGAGCAATCACTCATGCTAACATAGAATTCAACCCTTTCAATTCTCCCTCCACTTTTTTTGGGGTTTCTTTAGAAGATTTTGCTCTAGTATCAGTCATTCTGGATGATCGTACAACTCAGATACCAATTGTTATGGTTGCAAGAAAGATAAAAGCAAAAACAGAATAAGGAAGATTATTCTGGAATTCAACGAAGCCAAAAATCTGACGATAACAAATGGGGAATGAGGAAATTACAATAAAAAATGAAACTAACAGAAAGGAAAACAAAACAATTCACACAATTCCACACACTTGTCCCCTTTTCAAGTTCACAACTTATACTCTTCCGCTACGCAACGATCTTCCACGTCAGTTGCGAAACGGTAGCATTTTCTCATATCCATCAGCTGCTTCCCTTCTCTTCTCGGATCTCTCTTCCGACGTCGTTTCCAGCTCAGCAGGTTGATATTGTAACATCTCCTTCCAAAATAACCACATCCCACCAATGTTTGTTAGCCTCCACTATCGTCTTTTAATGGGCTCTCAAGTTATGGAACTGTCTTTTAGTTCTTCTTCCACTGCCGACACAACAGGAGCTCCATCCTCAAATTTTATAATGTGTGGCAGGTCTCTTTTGTAAACTGCATAGAAAGGGGTCATCTTAATTTAAGTTTGACAAGATGTTTTGTACCAAAACTTTGCCCATACCATTTATACCAAGAACTTGGTTCAACCAAGCTAAAATTCACAACTCCCGTTTAACCATCTGTTTGAAGATGGTAAGTACTTCTTTGTAATTTTGTGCCCTAAATTCTGAATAACTCTTGCCAAAAGTTGCTTAAAAATACCTTAACTTTCACCAAAAGTTTCTTGAGTGTGCAACAGTACTCCCTTCCTGTAGTTTGACCATGTCCTCAAGGTCCTAGTCCACGAACCTGATAGAATTTAAAGGGATTCTATCTACAACTGAACAATCGGCCAGTAAATTCTGCCCTTCTTTTATTGAATTGAATCAAGAATTACAACTTTGCACCAGTTATTTGAGAGACTGGGCAACTCTCCATACATTTTCTTTCACCAGATTATTCCTACCCTCTCCCCTCCCCTCCTTTCTCATATTGGCAGCTACAACTTTCCCAGTAACTAACTTTTAGTTACTTTCCAACTTCTTTAACCAGCTCCCAGCCACTTTCTTCTTTCTTTTACTTCTATCTCCTCCTCATATAAGTAAACCTTATAGGAGGCTTATCAGAACCTTTCCTTCAACGAATCTTGTTCCTCCCACGTAGGCTCGTCCTCCAATTTACCAACCCATTTGCCTAGAAATTTTGAAAAACCCATATCGTAATGATGCCACAAGATTTTCTCCAGATAGACAAAGTGTTGCTCGCCCTCGACAATATTCCAAATTACAGGAGTAAAAGATATAGAGTGATCACCCACTACCTAAGTTTGGACATATGAAAATACTAGATGTACCTTAGAACCTAATAACTCTCAAAAAAGAGTTATTATAAGAGTTAATTATTTATATATATTACTCAAATTTAGTAAATTAATAAAGTAAAAATTATATTTTTGTTATGCAATGCTGAAAATGATACAACTTTACATTCTTTTGTTTTTTAGGTAGATTTTGATGTGAAATGTATTTTTATACAGGTTTATTTTAACAAATACATAAAATTTAAATTGACAACGGCTAAAAGCAAAGTAGGAATTTCAACATGAGAGATTTTAAAGGAAAAAAAAGAAAAAGTTGTTAGAAAGAAGATGGAGAAAAATTCTGGCAGCTTTAGAGTGGGAGAAAAAATAGGTATTCTTATGCTATTTTCCAGACAGAAAAGGCTTAACAGAAGACACGGAAGACGTTTTTTATTTTTGAAAAAAATAGAGAGAAAACTAGAGCTGAAATATTGAAATGAATTGGTTATAAAAAAAAACCAAGAGACGAACAAAGAGAGTAGCCAGTAGGGGTGTGCAGGACCGAACCGGTACCGAAGAACCGGACCGGTACCGCCGATTTTGGTACCAGTTCGGTACGTATAGGTTGGGTACCGAATCGAAGCCGATTCTTTTGGGACTAGAACCGGCTTCTGCAGTTCGGGACTCGGTACTGCACTAGCTGGCACCGGACCGAAGACTGCGCTTCAAATTAGGGCACTTGACTTGAGTCTTCTGTCTAATCTTCACTCTTCAGTCTTCAGCAGCTCTGCACACCCCTACCCCGAACGGCAAACTCCAGAACGCAGAACCCCCGATCCTGCGCCCGAGCCCCCGATCCTGAGCCCGAGTCTTCAGCTCAGCAGCTCCTGCAAGCCGACTCCCCGAGTCTTCAGCTCCTGCACCTCGACTTGAGTCCCAATCGTCGAACGGTGATCGCAGTTCGCACTACGCAGTCTAGACGCCAGCAACCCTCCCCGAAGTCGAACGGCAATCGCACTTCGTTCTCTCCTGCACTGTGTGTCGAGCTCTGTTCTGCTCCATTCCTTGCTCCGAGTCTTCGAGATTTTTTGTGCGCCGATAAATCCTAACTCCAAGCCTCCACTCCGGTCCTCCCAACCCGTCAGCTTCAGTTTTGCATCCTTTGGTCAGTGCAGTATTCCGAATTCTATTTCCATTGTTGAATCATTGATTTTGCATACTCTGGTTAGTCGCCAGTATTCCATCGGCTTCGGTTTTGCATCCGCTGATAATTGTCTCCTATGAGTTGTTGATTTTAATTATGAATACAAATTGTTGAATCTGATATGAGCCTCTGAGTGACATTGTTGAATCGGATGATGACTTCTAATTACAGTTGATTTTGTTGAATTGGTTAGTGTTAACATGTTGAATCTGGTAGTTTCTTGTTGAACATATTGTGGTAGTTCAATCTGTTAGTGTGAATCATGAATATTGAATATCATGAATTTGTTGAGCTAATTCCATCTGGTAGTGTGAATCTGGTAGTATGTTACGTCTTCTGCTACTTTAGGGTTTTTTTTTTCATTTTATATATTTATTCTTTTTAATTTTAATTTTGGAAAAAAATTATTTATATTTTTCGGTACCGAACCGGTACCGGTGTAACAGGTTCGGAACCGGTACCGGTACCGACTTCCATGGGACCGGTACCGATATTGGCATTCCCAAACCGGTACCGACAGGTTCGATACCGTTTCCCACAAGAACCGGACCGAACCGGACCGTGAACACCCCTAGTAGCCAAGGTAGGAGATCGAGCGAGAGGAAAAGAAGAACAAGGTGAACGAAAGATTCAGAACTTGACTCAATGAGATTTCATCTAGTTGTAGCAAGCAAAAGGAAGCAAAAACCAGCTCTGTGTCTACCTTCATTTCCAAAACTAAAACTCTCTGCAATAGTATTCTAATGACAGCGAATGCTACAGCATCAAGCAGCACAACATCGCAGAGAAATTTTTTTATATTTTTTTAATTTATGCATTATAATTCATTTGACCGAAATGTTTATCTTTTTATCATTTATGAGCTAAATATTGAGTGGTTGTGAGAAAAGAGTACTTGATTATGTGGAATTAATTGTATTTGTTATTTTTTGTTGCATAAAATTATTTGGATAATTCAATATGTATTTATTGATAATTTATTCAACATACAAAAGGCAAGAAAGAATACTGAGGTTTTTATTTACTTAACGGAAAATAAAAATTAGAATTATGTGATTAAATTAACTTCATATATATTATGTTGTTAATTTCAAATATTTATCTATCATTTTATTTGAATCACATGTCCAATTAAGAATTGTGCTTAATTGAATTCTTTATCATATTTATCTATCATAAGTCGGATAAAAATTTATAAGAATTAAGCAAGTGACTTGAACGAGACTTGCATAAAAATAAAGACTCTCGGTCTTCCAAATAGTTTTGCTAGAACATTTTTATAGCATTCATAGTTAATTTCACATAAGGAAAATCAAATCTAAGTCCTGTTTCTCTCACTTGATCTACTATTTGATTCATTTGTGTTTTGTTTTAATTATTTATTACATTACCCAATTAATTTTTTATCTTAAATTAACTTTATTTTGCTTAGATTCATATTTAATAAATTATTCTCGTGGGATCGATACTTTTTTATCTTATATTACTTAGATGTGCATAACAGAACCCATCCAAAAAATTGAGCTTATAAACAATCATACCCACTTATGCTAAAACATCAAACAGTCCAAAGTATTTGGCTGCAAGTTTGGTATTTGCTCGTTGCTTAATATATCGTTGGCGGTGGGGTACGATTCAAAAAGGGGTACAATTTGAATGGAACGACCAATATCAGAGTGCATTTGAGAAATTGAAGAACAGATTAACAATATGCAGTTTACAAGGATGCATCAGGAGTTGGCCTTGGTTGTGTCATTATGCAACAGGATAAGCCTGTTGCTTGTACATCTCGACAGTTGAAGCCTCATGAAAGAAATTATCCAACACATATTAGGAATTAGCTGGTATAATAATTGCTTTAAAGATCTAGAATAGTTACTTGTATGGTTCAAACATACAGGTGTTTTCGGATCATAAAAGTTTGAAGTTTTTTTTTTCCCTCAAAAGGATTTGAATTGGAGACACGCAAGTGGATTGAATATCTGGAAGATTATGATTTCAGTCTGGAGTATCATCCGAGAAAGGCAAATATAGTAACCGATGCCTTGAGCCGAAATCCTCAGTGATCACTTGTTTGTCTGGTTCTCGACGAGTTGAAACGATCTATAGTTATTGGAGAATATAGTTTGCAGTACTATGAGTCAGATGATACAGTTTGTGCGTATAATGTGGTTATCACACCATCTTTGCTCTAGGTGATAAAGTAGTTACAACAACAGGATGAGTTGATCAAAAAGAAAGTTACACAGCTTCAAAATGGAGAGCAGTTGGATGCAGTGTGGGTCATCGTGGATCGTTTGACCAAGTTTGCTCACTTTATTCCAATCTAATGTTCTCTCACGAATTTGGTTTCTTATTTTTGGATTCCTACCTTCATGTTGGATTTTGCTTCGATAATGGGATTTATTTGGGTTGTTGCTGGACATTGTTAGCTGGGAATATAATAAATTGTTGTTGGATGAACATGAGGATTTTAGTTTGGCCACTAGATAAGATTACGAAGATTGTACTATTTAGACATTGTCTATATGTACTATAAGTTGATGAGGAAACTTGAAAATTCTATTATACTCACTGTTGATTCGTTAGGACCCAAGAGGGGTAGTTTTTGATGCTATTGGTAGAGAAGTATTGTTCAATGTGATTGTGCTATGGTTTTTACAAAATAACTATTGGTAATATCTTTCATGATAATAAGTCTGTTAAGGATCGATTATTGTTGGAATGACACCTTGTTCTGTTCACGGTTGGTTTAATGTTGAAGTTTGGTTTTAAAATTGTCTGTTTATGGTGGAGAATGAGATCAAGGCCTGTTATTGCTGTTGGTGTAAATATTGCACATTGTATTGATGGTCACATGATTATGATGGATTTTCCTTTGTCGATGTTGAGTCGCCTCCTCTACATTGTGAACGTTGTTTGTCTCCATGACGTCCCTTTGAGTATTGTTTGAGATCGCGACCCGAGATTTACGTTCAAATTTTGGAGGTCTTTGCAAAAAGCGTTGGGGGCAGAGTTGAATCTCATTACTGCCCATCATCCTCAGAAGGATGAACAATCACAAAAGTTCAAGTGCTCTGACGCAAGGAAATTCTTTTGGTCTGCGTGCTGTGAAAGAATCACACCGAAGGGGAAACAACTTGGGAAGTTTAGTCTGACATGATACGCAAGTATCCGTATCTCTTTGATGTGTAATATGTTTTATTTTAAATTTCGAGATGAAATTTCTTTTAAGGAGGTTAAGACGTAAAACCTGTGAAATTTTTAATAAAAAAATTTCACGTGTAAATTTTTCGAGTTGGAACCGGTCAATACATGGGATGTTTGACTTGATTTGTCATATAGCGATCACGTATGCAATTTTGCTCAATTATTCAAATCGGTAAAATTGAAAATTTTTGAACCGGAAGCTTTTTGAAGAATTAAATTGGAACTATAATGTTGTCAGACAAAACTCGAAATAAGTCAGAATTAAGAGTTATTATTTTGATGTATAGTACATACATTGATACTTAGGGATATTTGAGAAATTACATGGAAAAGTGAGAGTTAGATGAAATTAAGTGAGAATTAAATTGGAATTAATGAAATAAAGAAAATAGGAGTAAGTGGGTGATAATGGAAGATACATGTAAAGAAAAATAAAATGAAGTAGGAAAGTGACATTTAAAAATGAGAAACAGTCATGTTTTTGAAAATAGAGAAAAACCAATTTTACATAAGGTGCATCTAGTATAATTATACTTCACTAAGTTAGTCACTCATCTCAAACGACTCCTCCCACAAAACTTCAGGTAAAGGCAAGAGCAGTTGAAGATCAGAAGTTGAAGTGCTTTGTTATTTTCATTTGAACGATTTATCGTTACTTGGTGAGGATATTTACATTTGGTCTGTAAACCTTAATTCTGTTGGTTCGGATTTGTCGCACAGTACTTGGATATTCATTTTAATTTAGAAACCGTTATTTTATCGTGATCCCTACTCGGACCTAGGCCCATATCCTTTGGGCCGAACTAAATATTTATAAGTCTTCCGCTAAAACACACGCCTTGGGCTAGATGATTGAGTTCTCTGCGAGAATCAAGTCGCCTGACCCAACGGTTCTGTCCGGCCCGTCTTCGGGTCGTGACAATCTTAATAGAAGAATGATAGGAAGAATTATACCAAAATTCCGCCCAAGAAAGCCATTGGGCCCACGCTGTCGGTTTTTGGCCAAAAAAAAAGCGTAAAAGAGTCTCAAGTGTCCGATTAAGAATTTCTTACTGTCTATCCGTTTGTAGGTGATAGGCAAAACTGAACTTCAATTCACTACAAAAATTACTCACAAATACCTTGTATTGGTCTTGAACAATCGATCTTGGCATACCATCTAAACGGAAAATGTTATCAAAAAATGACAGTGGTACCTTCTTCACACTATAAGGGTGATTAAGTCTGATAAAGTGGGTGTATTTACTCAGCCTGTCAACGACTACAAAAATCATATCTTTACCATTAGACTTCGGCAATCTCTCTATGAAATCCATTGAGACATCCTCCCATACCTCCCGAAGAATGGACAAAGGTTGTAGTAACCCAACCAACGACAAAGCATCGTACTTGTTTCGCTGGCAAACCAAACAATCATTAATAAATTGTTTGATATCTTTCCGCATACCATACCAATACAGTTCAGCCGCTATGCGTCAAAAAGTCTTAGTGACACCTCCATGGCCCCCAACTGGACTTGAGTGAAAAAGAAACAAAATCTGTTGGATCAACTTTGATTGACCCAAAATGACTTTCCTATTTTTATAAAATAGTTGATCATTGATAATTGCGTAACTCATAGGTGTTACTCCATCTCGTAGGAGCTGCTGTTTAATTGCCTTGAGTTTCTCATCGTGCTCAATTTCTTCCTCCAAACCACTGAATTAATAACTTCTTGACATAACAAAGCAGACAAAGCCACTTCTTCTAGAGAATTGTCGTGCTTCCTAGACAAAGCATCAACTCCTTTATTGTCATATCCCAGTTTATACTGCACTTCAAAGTCATACCCTAAGAGCTTTGTTAGCCACTTTTGATGTTCAACTGCTACCATCCTCTATTCCATCAGAAATTTCAAAATCTTCTGTTCTATACGAACCACAAAATGAGAACCCAATAGAGAAGATCTCCACTTTTGAATAGCCAAAACTATTGCCATCAATTCTCTTTCATAAACAGACTTCAATTACTTATGTTTAGATAATTGTTGACTAAAAAATGCAATTGGTTTTTGATTCTGCATGAGGACTACCCCTACTCCAAAACCTAATGCATCAGTTTCCACTCTAAAAAGATTTCGCAAAATTGGGTATTGCCAATACAGGCAAGGATGTCATGGCTAACTTTAATTCTTGGAAGGCTAGCTCAGCCTCCTCCGACCACGAAAACTTGTCTTTCTTAAGCTGTTCTGCCAAAGGCAACGCAATGCCTCCATACCCAGAAACGAATTTCCGATAATAACCTATTAAACCAAGAAATCCCCTCAATTGCTTAATAGATTTCGGAGAACTCCACTGTAAAATAGCCGATATCCTTGATGGATCAGCTGCCACTCCATTTCCAGATACTATGTAGCCCAAGTACCCTAGTTCTTTTTGTGTGAAAGGATATTTTTTTTATTAACACACAGTTGATGTGATGACAGCGTTTGCAAGGCTATTCTTAGGTGATCCACCAAATGCTACCCCATAGATGAACGATACACTAAAATATCATCAAAAAATATCAGAATAAATTTCCTCAAAAATGGGTGAAACACCTTGTTCATCAATGCTTGAAACGTAGAAGGAGCGTTAGTCAAACCAAAAAGCAATACTAAAAATTCGTAATGACCTTCATAAATCCAAAAAGATGTCTTATGGACATCCTCTTGACAAACTCTAATCTACTGATAGCCAGATTTTAAATCCAACTTAGTAAAGATGCAAGCGTCATTCAGTTCATCCATCAATTTGTCTCTCACCAGAATTGGGAAACGATGTTTAATTGTTTCATGATTCACAACTCTATAATCTACGCAAAACCGCCAGCTATTATCTTTCTTTTTCACCAAAATAATAGGAATAGAGAAAAGACTAGAGCTTGGTTGAATAATACCAGCATCCAACATCTCTTGAATGAGTTTCTCAATCTCATCCTTTTGTATAACCGGGTATCTATACGAACGTATATTTATAGGAGGTACTCCTTTCAGCCTTATAACATGGTCACAATCCCTAATTGGTGGCAATCCTTTCGAAAGATTGAACACATGTTCAAAAGACTGTAATAACTCTTCCAATTCTTTGGTCTGCTGTATAAGAACTCCAACCGATTCTTCTTTCAAATTGCACAGCTCCAACAACAACCCTTACCCTTCTTTCTTAACTGTTTTAACCATGACTTTCATGAATATTTTAGTCTTGCAGAGACTAGGATCACCCCTAATGCTCACTACACGATTTTCCAATTAACATTTCATAATCAACATTTTCAATTCACATTCATGTCTCTCAAAGATTCCAACTATTGCATTCCTAGGATTACCTCTAAATTTCCCAGATTTATTGGCAGAAACTCATCCAAAACCTCCAACTCAGGTTGTTGCAACAACACATTTCTACAAACACCATTACTTTAAATTGACTCCCCATTACCCAATTGAATATTATATGTAATAGTAGATATAACTGGTAATTGCAACTCTTCTTTCAATGGATTGACAATGAAATTATGGGTAGCTCCACAATCGACCAAAACAATAACTTCCTATTCTTCACATTACCCTATAGCCTTTTGTCAATTGATTCTTAGTTCGGTTCATCTAGATCACCCGAATTATCCTCATCTTCCTCTTCTAACATCAGTACTTGTCATTATTTTTTTACATTGATTGATGGCCTACTGTATATTTTTTTTCCCATCTGAAACACTGGACTTTCTCCCTTCTTCATTTAATTTCAGCTTCTGTCAACCTTCTCCTTCCCACTTCTGTACTTTTGGCCACTGGTTGTGCTATATAATTGTCTCATGACATTCTTGCCACTGCTGAAGGAATTCCAACCAATTCTTTCTGGATATTGTCTTTCCACCACAATATTTTTTCTCTGCCCTCCAGGCTTAAGCAACTCATTCCAGTCTTCTATTACTTGAGATGAATGCATCAAATCAAGCCATTATAGAAAGCACTAAACAAAACTTAATCCGAAATTCCAAACAAATTTGAAGCAACAAACTTAAATTATGTTTGATATTCCTCCATCGTACTTTCTTGTTTCAAAGATAACAATTTTTCACAGTCATATCCTATTCTGGAATGGGCAAATCTCTCCATAAGCCATTGCTTTAAAACCAACCAACTCAGAAACGGACATTTACTATTTTCTCATTGGAACCACAGAGCTCATCCTTCGAAACATACCAACGCCGACTCAATCCTTTCTTCTTCCTTGAGTCGATTGACATTGAAGTAACGTTCTGCTCTGAACAACCAACCTTCAGGATCCATCCCATTAAAAATCGACAGCTCCAATCGTCGCAGAAAGTAGCCTTGATTTTGAAATTATCTCCGATCGCTTTCTTTGGCATTATGTTCAACCGATACGTTTCTTGGCGCCTCCACGGATGCCATCGACACATTTTGTTCATCCAACCGGGTAAGTATCCGCGCCATTTGTTCCCGTAATTGTGCGAAATCTCAACCAACCGTTTCTTTCCAATAGGCAACTTCTTTCTGCCATTCCGCCACATTCTCTTTCTGAGCTTCCAAGCAAGTCAACATTCTTTCTCCAGAAAACGCATTGCTCTTCAGGACGAGAACTACTCTGATACCAAATTGATAGAAATGTTTTCTTTATTTCTTCAAAACTCTTCACTTACAACCTGTAGTAGATTACTCTCCTACCACCTAATACACTTCCACTAATTTTCATGCCCCATTCCTCCCTTTTCCCCGTACTTGTTACTATTTTTAAAACAGTTACATTGACAATTTATATTGACAGCTAATGACGACTTAACTATTCATTAATTACTATTTTTATTCCTCCTAGCATATGTAAACCTCACAAGAGGTTTATCAGATCTTTCCCAAGGAAACTGTTACCCCGAAGTCAAGAAGGAAAGCTGAAGAGGTAAGGATTTTATACCTTCATGTTTTGCACCTGCATGAGGTGTTGCCCGAAAATAGTGACTGCCTTTCTGTGTGTTTGATCGAAGGAGTCCCTGAGTGACCTTCCATTTTCATTGGTGATGGTTTTCAATGAAAATCGACGAGAGTATTTTCAATATAATTGTCTATGTATATAGCCACGTTTTCTTTAATATTTTGTCAGGGCCTTTCGAGACTAATTTTTCCTTAAAAAAATGAAAACGGTTTTTGAAATGTTTTGATGAACATGCATAACTCCTTAAATCATGGTTTTTGATAAAAAGAGGTAAAACAAGTTTTACACACCATTGTGGTTATTATAAGTTTTCTACTGAGTTAGTCACGCATTGTGGTTATTATAAGTTTTCTACTGAGTTAGTCACTCACCCCAACGACCCCTCCCCTCTAGATAAAGATATGATTGCTTAAGACGTGAGCATTCAATTCGAGGAGTTCCTTTAACTATTTTTTTTCTATATAGTTACGTTTACCTCTAGTAAGGACTATCAGCTTCTGTAATGTTATTTTGGTTATATTTCTAGATGCATGGACATGGATGCACAGTTTAGTTTGGATTTAAATTTATATCACCATACTATTAACTCTTGCGATTAATATATGGATTGTGGCTCATCTCGAATGGGCTATGGCTAGAAATTTTATTCAAGTCTTCTGCAATTTAGACCAACCTTGGGTTGGGCAATCGGATTCTCTCCTAGCATCACGAGGCTATCCCGCGAAATCTTCTACTGCGTGAAAGTTAATTGTTTGTACGAGCGAAATGAGAATAGAGCATTAGTGATATGTCCTCGAGTTTCAAGCCCAAGAAGTCGAAATGAAGATGGGACACTGATGACGCGTCCTTGGGTTTTGAGTCCCAGAACCTAAGCAGAGTGTTAGTGACACGGATCATAAGGTTGTTTGTCACTAAGTTTTGCAAACCTAGTACCATTCTATTTGACGGGTGGCATGACGGCTTGTACCTCCGCTTGTCGGGCAACCCTCATCAATTTGAAAGCTGTTGGTAGCTAGTTGCCGTCATCGGCTACCTTATTCGTTTTATTTGATCGTACGAGTTGTGTAAACATGGAGCTTTAGCTCACAGCAACTCGGGTGACACGCTACATCTCCAAATCGCTGTCATTTCTATTTCATCTATCTCATGAGGTGTTGTCATCGACGGATGGCCACTTATTTTCTGATAAGTGCCAGATGGGTCCTTGAGTGACCACCCTTTTTACTAATAACGTTTTCGAATCGAAAAACGATGTTGGCATATTTTTTTAAGTATGATTGTCTACGTATACAGCATGTTATAAAATGATAAAGAATTTTTGAATTAAAATCTATGTATAGTAAAAGAGAAACATGGCATTGTTTTTTAAAAGATGAGAAATACCAGTTTTCTCCATGCATTGCATTTAGTCTAGATATCCTTACTGAGTTAGTCACTCACCTCAAACGACCTACTCTCATTCCAAGTAAAGGCAAGAGCGGCTAAAGACTCAGAATCGAAGCGTTCCATTTATTTCTATTTCCGCACAGAGTATTTTAAATTGTTATTTGGTAAGAATATTAATACTTGGTCTATAAACCTATAACTGTTAGTTTGGATTTATTGCACAGTATTTTAGACTATTGATATTTCGCACCTTTATTCACGTTATCACTATACAAACCTAGACCCTAACCTTTGGGCCGCGCTAAATTTTTTAAAGTCTTCCACTAAATCTACGCCTTGGGCTAGGTGATTGCGGGTCGCCTGACCTGGCGGTACTGTTAGGCTTGCCTCCACGTCGTGATAGTTTTAACCACACCAATTCTCCAACTTGAAATTGCCACTCAACACGTGAAGCATTGACATACCTCTTCAAGCAGTTGATCCACGGAACCCACCAAAGTCTTGTCGCCAAAGTAGTGCCTTGAAAAGGGTCATCTTGCATGCCCCAGGGAATTTAGTATTATAGTAGTATTCAATTCAATCATTTCCTCCATTGGCAAGCTTGGTCTGACACGTAACAGAGATAGGCTTCAATGCAGCGACTTAGAACTTTCATCTGACTATCGGTTTGGGGATGGTATGTCAAACTCATGGCTAATCAAGTCTTCTCGCCAAAAATTTCTTGTAAATAATTTGTCTCAATCACTCAACATATGCCTATGAATTTTGTCCAAGCACACTATCTCTCGGCAGAAAATTTCAATCACTAATTTGAATGTAAATGGATACTTTAGAGCGATGAAATGGGCAAAATTTGTGAGGTAGTTCACCACCACTAAGATAACTTCATAACCATTCGACTTGGCCAATCCTTCAATGAAATCTAGAGAGATATCTTCCCACACTTGCTCTAGGATTCGTAAAGGTTGGGGAGGCCTACTGAATTCGAAGACTTGACAAATAGCATAGGCCACTTTCATTTATTGCACATCTTTAGCCAACCCTTCTAAGTAAACATTTGCACCAAGTCTCTTGTAAAATTGCCTCACACTCGATTGGCCCCCAATCAGGGAAGATTAAATTCATCCAACAATTTATGTCTCATCTCTGAATTAGAGCGAATTAGAATTTTCCCTTCAAATAACAGTACCCCATTGTTTAACTCGTACCTCAAATCCATATTTTTCTGCGGTAGAATATCTTCTTTATTTTTCGCAGCTTGTCATTTAGATCTCGTCCTCAAGGGGCCCCATGTCTGATAAAGTAGGGCTGAAAATCAGTTGTAACAATTTCAAAACTAGCCAACCACCTTGTCGAGACAACACTTCAGCCACCCAGTTTTCCCTTCCCAGCTTGAAAAAAATGTCAGACTCAATATCAACGCCAAGTTTGTTCTACTCCAAATCGACAACCAACGTTCTTCCGTCCACACCAGCCCTTGCAGAGAATTAGCAACCACCTCCTCCAACAAATGGACAGAGCCTCAGTTCCCATGACCTCTTAACACCACTCCTTTCCCTTTTCCATTTCACCTGGCATATTTGGTCTTCATCCATTTTCTGACTCCAACCTTTCATTGGGTTGATGTCCTCAATCAGGTCTAATAACAACTGAAGCCCCTTTTCCCTCCTTGGCAGAACAAACATTTGATTGCTCAAAATGCCAAGGAGCTCCTTAACTCTAGCCAAATCTCTCTCAAACTCTTCCATTCTGTCTTCTCTAGTGATTGGCTTGGATATAGCTCTAATACCAATACACAGTGAAAAAACAACTTGACAAATATAAAACACAGCATCAACACAGAACAACACAACACACTTCCAACCACAAGCTGAGCTATCCTCACGCTCAGACTACATCCTACAGAGCTCTAATGAGTCTCCCACAAGAGATCAAAACATGAAAATATAATTTCTTCCTTCTCCTCCTTAAGAGACTCCCTCTCTCTTTACTGTCTCTATCACCAAAATGCTCTCCACTACTCTGCAGCACAACCTCCTTGATAGGTAATATTTATTTCCCCAAATTTCCCTCCATGGTGGAACGTGCTCTCCTTGCATAAGTCTTCCCAAATATTCTTCCTTCCTTGAGTGAGTGTGCAACAGTCGTTACACATTTTATAGATAAAAATATGAGCTTTCTTTGTTGTTTGCTCCAGGATTTATTCTGTTCATATCATCTTTCTCCATAATTTACTCTCTTTCTTAGTCCATTCAACTAAATAAAATAATCAACAGAAAAAATTAATTACAGATGATGAAAAAGAATGACAGGGATTGAAAAACCTTTCCGAAGATAAAGCCGAATAAAGAGCCTCTGACTATCATTTGATGACAAAGAGAATGATTCTGCCAACAAAACAATGCACAACATAGTAAGAAATTGTTTTATCTAGATATTTCTTAAGTTAACATTACATAATTCAAATTGAGATACCTATTAAACTTCTTTCATCTTTTGTGAACAGGTGGGAATTATTTCTTAGTACTTCTTCAACTAATAGACAGAAGTTCTGCTGGTATTTCATTGTATTGAATGGAAAGTTCTTTGCTGAATCAACGGTTTGGTGGGCTTTTTCCCATAAGAATTTGAACTCCTCTATATCAGAGTGATATTCCCAAAGGGATTTTATTTGATGACACACAATTCGAATTGGAACAACAGCATGAGAATTCTTAGGATCACCAGTCACATATCCCTGGATGAGAATACTTTTTTCTTTTAGTAAGAGTTAAGATGAAAATATTTGAGAACTTATTTAGTATTTAATCTTTCTTGTTCCAGATTAATACAACTAAAATATCTTCCTGCTATATATAGTTTACAATGCAAGAGCCTCGAGACACAACAACATCATTTTCCAGCATTTGATTTAATTAATTTGCAGAAAAATGAAGAAAATAGAACATAAAAATTGTACTTCAACCGTCCTATAAAATGTCTAATATTTTTTTTGGTTTTATATAGCAAAAGTATAAAAAGAGTTAGGACAAGAACTTTTCCCTAGTACAAGAAAAGAAAAAGTGCCATCTTAGGATGTAAGTGTTATTGAGAAGATCAATAAACATAATTAAGGGACCACGAATTACTGATTATCGACACTATCTAGTTCACCAAAATTGATGCTTTTATGCTATTTCAGTTTGATGCTGCGTTCACCAATGCATATTTTTATGGATGTAAATGCATGCAGATGGCAGAATACAGCCTTCAAGTATGCACAAAGCAGATATCTCGACTCAAACAAATGTGTAATGAGTGTTTGTAGGGTACAATCAAAGAAGAAGAAAAACACGTGTAGATATCTACGTTTCTATATAGCTTCTGCTAGGATAACATTATGCATGACCAAACAAACATGTATCCCTTTCCTTATTGGCAATTGAACAAATTAAATTCTCTCTTCAAAATGTATGACGCTCAAAAATTACCAATATTATGTCTTTAACAACAATTTAAAGTGGCTGACATGCGTTGTTCAACAAGAGTTTCATTCAAGCTTTGAAAAGCATCTTCGCAAGAGAAAAGTGACTAAATGAGCAAATAATATAAAAGAATTTATTACCTCAAAATTCATACAATATTTTTCCATTAGAGGAGCCAAATACTTGGCCAATTCACGAGGAAGAAATCCAAGCATCTTAGAGAATCCAGACTCTGAAGAAACAACCTAAGATAAAGTACTACACAAAAGGGTTTTAAAGAAAAAACAAAAAGTTAACTTATAATAGATGTTGGAGAAAAATATAGACCGACCTTGATAGCATTAGAATCCTTTGTATTGGCGGGGTCTCTTACAAGTGAAATGCTTGTCCCAAGATTTAATTCCTTTTCTTCACTAAATCTGCGGCCAACAATGAAGCTTTGAAGAGCCATTGCAGATACATCATCTGCACTCTCAACAATAGCAGATGCTAGCTCCTTGTTATTCATGGAACAAATATTTAAATTTGTGCTTGTTCTTTCATTTTCCACTTGAGATTCCAATGAAATATCGATTTGTGAAGAGCCACAAATAATACTGTCATTTTTCACCATGTTTTGCGACAAAATATCACCTGAATCACCATGTGTTTCACATTTTCGTGAGTTACAAGGTTGAATCTGAACTGTTCGACGCCTAGAGAAATTGAACTGAAGAAGGGTGCGCTGGTTCAATTTTCGTTTGGTTCCTCTACATATGCATGTATCTGAAAGCCAGTAAATACTAGATAAAGCCATAGCAATTGAATGTTCGTCAAAATTTTAAGCTTTCTTGAAGGTTTAATAAGAAGCATAATTGCTACAACTAGTTCTTCTTACGGATCCCTTAAATCGAAATGAAATTAGGATTGTATGAAACTTGGACATCCTCTCTGTGACACTTGAGACATAATAAGTTAGTTGCAGAAAACAATAGACATCGTATAAGCCAAAGGTACAAATGCATTGATAAATGAGTGTAAGAGAAGACTAAGAATTTAGAAAAACTACTTTTGGAGACAGTGAAGATTCTTATTAGGATTAATAATACGAGTGTACAGGTAAAGTCTACATCATGGTTTCTCCTATCCTAAAGTTAAAACAAAGCTTTTGAGTACCCTAGAATTCTGATCGAAGTGCGAATAATACCTAGACGAACATTGGTAATGGGTTCTTCAGCAGATACTTTTTCTCCGCAAACCGGACATGTCATCGATTTCCCTGACGCGATACACTGCTCGTCAACATCTTTGCAGGCATTCAACAGACGTCCGCCGACATTTTCGGTACAAGAAATCTGAAAAAGAAATATAGCTGAGAAGAGAAAAAAATACGGCGACGAAGTTGAGAAAGGAATAGAAGGAAAGCGCTTACATCGATTTGGGGGGAAGAGATAGAGAGCTGATTAAGAAGAGACCGACGACGTTTACCGATCAATCGGATCAAGCTTTCTCTTCCGGTTAGCATGGTGAGGAAGAAGAGGCTTATCCGTTATGGATTAACCCAAATGAACAGATGGATAATCTATTGAAAATCAGCAAACAGACGTCGCCGGAGTTTGACCCTAGCTAGAGTTCATACAGAAAGAAAAGTAAAAGAGAAACAAATTTCACACTCTTCCCGCCTCTTCCTCCTCCAATCTTCTCATTTAATACCCTCTCGTCTCACTTCTTCTAGGGGTGAAAATGGGATCGGGTTGAACTGAAAAACCAGACCGAACCAAAAGAATTAGGTCGATTTGGTCCGGTTTTAATTAGGGAAATTTATGTTTAGGGCTCCAAACTGAACCAAACCGTAAAAGTTGGTTCGGTTCTCAGTTTTTTATGCCTTGAAACGGGTCAACCATACCTAACCAGCCAGGACCCTAAGTAGTAAGTAAGCTAACCCCAACTAAGCTGCCAGTAGTGCGGTGCCTGGGGAGAAGAACTGCGAACTCTCAATCGAAGCTTTCGGTCTCAACTGCAAAATCGGCAATCACGAAATCGACAAGAACTGCGAACTACAAGTTCGATTACAAGAGACATGTCTCCAGTGCAGCAGCCCGCAACTCCGATTGTCGATTGTCCTTCCCTGAAGTCGTCTTGTCTCTAGTGCAGGACTGATTGTCACCCTACAAGCCCTCACCCTGCTAGTCCAACTGTCCAAAGTTGGCGATCACCTAATTGCGTTCTCTCAATATATTTGCCTAGTTACATTGCAACAACTATGTTCATCTGCTTAAATCGGACACCAAAAGCAACCCGCAATCAAGTTCGCAGGTTCGTCTACGCTCGACCTCGACGGTTGTTTCTCAATTTTTTTACATGTGCATTAACAGATCATCTCGGTCTCATGTAATCAAGATAATTTGTTAATAGTTTCTCCTAATATCGAATAAATTCATTTTTTTTTTACAAATGCATTAACAGATTATCTTGGTCTACTGTAATCAAAATAATATGTTAATGGTCTCCTGTAAGCAAAAAAAAAATGATAATTTTTTACAAATGAGCAGATTAATCTGTTAACAGGATTTTTTTTTACAAATGCATTAACAGATTATCAACCGTCACAGTCACAACCTGCCAATCAGTTCTAGTTTCAAAATTCGCTCCAGGTTCAAGTTAGTAAGGGCTAAATTTTGACTGCTATGTGTTAAATTATAGTATTTAGTTTGAGAATGCTTAATTCGGAGAATGCTATATGTTGATCGGTGAATTATAGTTTTTTTTTTTATGATTGAGAATGCGAATGCTAATGATTGGAATTGTTGATTGGAAATCTTTGCAAATAAGAATGTTAAATGCTAGATAGCTGAATTATAGCCTTTTTTTAAGATTGAGAATGTTAAATGTTGACTGAACTTTTGATTAGAAATATTTGCGAATGCTAAATGCTGCTAATGCTAAATGTTAAATTGCTGAATTAGAGTATTTTTTTAAAGATTGAGAATGCTAAATGTTGACTGAACTGTTGATTGGAAATATTTATGAATGCTTAATGTTTAGTGTTGATTGGAAATATTTGTGTTGTTTGTAATGGTTTAATTTTACATTTTTCATGTTAGGATGGAAAATAATATAAATAATAGCATGAAAAGAAACAAAACAAGTGAAGCGTGGAATTACTTTACTAAAATAGAACAATAGAGTCGGATAATCCTCGAGCAACTTGCAACTTTCACTATTGTTACTTATTAGTTTGTTTATACGTTAGTCTAATTATTTTTTTTTTTTGTAGATTTGGATGATTTTATGAAGAT
This sequence comes from Begonia loranthoides, assembly GCA_022433065.1. NCBI lineage: Eukaryota > Viridiplantae > Streptophyta > Magnoliopsida > Cucurbitales > Begoniaceae > Begonia > Begonia loranthoides. The sequence continues at coordinate 14,370,814 of CM039474.1, forward strand.
ATCAAACAAAGAGTGATATTTTCAAAACTACTTTCTCTCAGGTGACACTGACAGTGTTTCTGTTGATTCTTGTCTTTGATTATTTATTTCATTTTTCATTGATAATACTAATTATAGTTTATACATTTGCAGAATTTTTCCAGTGATTCCCAGTGAAAGGTATTGGCGTCGATTTTTCAACCTCCAATTTTTAATTAATTTTTTTAGAGGCATGAGAGCTTGGAACTTAATTACGTAGATTAATCAAATAATTATTTTGTTTGTTTAGTATTGTATGTTCTCGTTTTTGGCTATTCGTGAAGTTTAGTTAAATTATTGTTTGATTAAATCATTGTTTAATTATATCATTGTTTGAATTGTTGCAAGCTCTAGTAAATTGTTTAGACAATAAAGACTTGTAATATAGAACAATTTTTGTATGATCGCTCTCCATTCTACTTTATTACTTAGAATAATAAAGACTTTTAATATAAAACAATTGTTGCAGGCTCTCCATTATACTTTAGTCTTTAACCTTGAAAGACTCAAGTAGAACAGTTTTTTTAGTCTCATTTTTTTGACAAATCTTCTGCAGTCATATAGACTAACGTATAAAATGAATAAACTTTAATGGATATTCTCCAGGCATATAAACACAGCTGCTAAATGAATATTATAAAATGAATATTCTCCACTTAAATGAATATTATAAAATGAATATTTTCCAGGCGTATAAACACAGCTGCTAAATGGTTCTACTAAATCTAAAAATTTCTATAACCGAGCTTAAAATTGGATACTAGGATTTTAATTTCAATGTCTAGAAAAAAAAAACCGAATTGAACGTAAGCCAAACCGATGAAAACCAAAACCGAGGTTTAGTTTTTGACTCGGTTTCTTATGGTCATTGGTTCGGTTTCTGTTTTAAAATTACAAAACTGAACCGAGTCAGTTCGGTTCTATTTTGACAAAAAAACCAAACTGAACCGACCATTGCCACCCCTAGCTTCTTCCACGTCAACTTCTTGCATTGGCAACTCCTCTCGGCTCAAGTGTTCCTGTAATATCCCAATTTTTATATCGGAATTTAAAAATGATAAATTGAAAAATAATTGGGGATATTCAAATTAGTTGAATAAATTATTGGGATATTATTAAGGACATAATTGTTATATATGGACTGAACCGGTTTTGGTTTGGCTCGGTTCGAAATAATTAGGTGACTCAGTTTTCATTAAAAATGAAGAAAATAAATAAAGTGGGATTAAAATGTAGGAGAATAAGTAATTAGAGATTTAAATTAAATTAAAGAAAATTTATTAAATTAAAAAGGAAAAGTGAATTAATGAAAATGGGAGCGAAATGAACTGATTCCTCCTGAAGGGGAGTGTGACGCGAAGACGACGAGAGAAGGAGCTAGAGCACGAGCTAGGCGGCGACATCTGGTGCTGCGAACGACGGTTGCGACGAACGGGTGCGAGGTCTAGGGCTTGGGAATGGAACTCCCGACATTGTCAAGAATTGTCGGCTATGGTAAGTCGTTAACTTTGCATTCGATTTCTCCTCCATGACACTCTGATTTGGGCATTTCTTCAATCTGCATTGGCCTTGAATTTGCATCGGCTAGAATTGGGTAGAAAAGAATTGGCGTGATGGCAGGGGATGGTTGGACAAAACCAGAGTTGGCTCCCTCCAGCTGCACCTCTGGCAAACTCCACGTGATCCTCTAGTTGACGCTAAGGACTTTTCTGATGTGCCCCGTGGTCCGATTACCCGATCATGAGCTAGAAAGCTCATTTCTTCTCTAACTCGTTGTTATTTTGCAAGTGCTAATAAGTTATGGGATATTACAGGAAGACAAGAGTGCTCCATTTCACGTCATCACGTGGAGCCATGCAAGTAAATCGACTAGTGCCGTGTCTACCTGGCTTGAAGGAGTTACTACGGATTGAAGGTTCCGGAGGTCATTTTGAAAATTCTTTACGTTACAATTGAATGTTTTAAGATTGTATGAAATTTGGGATTGCGATTTTTAGATTTTGGAATGTTTGCTAGGTGGTTTTTTTTTTTTGGGAGGTGCTCAGTTTGCATGCAAACCGAGCCCTCATGCCCTAGTTTTTATTTGTCAAGGGTATTTTTGTCTTTTAAGTTTTGTAAGGTCATTAGGGGGTATTTAGTCCCCCCCTAATGCATTGTTGAATTAGTTTTGAAACCCTAAAAATTGGATTGAGCCGTGTGCTTCCATTGAGAATCAGTGAGTTCCTCCTTTTGGCTCTCTCATTCTTTTCAATTCCAACCTATTGTTTTGCTGGATTTAGGATAGGTTGGAGGTGCTATTTCCACCAGCAATCCCCCTTGGGTGGTTGTGTACGTGGTGTGGGAATAGAAGACCTAGCATTGCCTTGTTGGAGTGCCATCTTGGAGATTGGCCGATTTCTCGCCCTTTTTCTGTTGAAGGACTGCAGACCAGCTCGACTTCTTTGTATCTATTTTGGGTGATTTAGTGAAAGAGGTAAATTTGTTTTTGATTCTCTGGAAACTAGACTAGCGTGGTGTTGATTTGGTGGGGGGTTTTTCTAATATTTGGATGTTATTTGTTGGAGCAAAGGAAGGAAAGAAATCTGTTCCGCAGATCTGGAATTTGCAGATTTTATTTTACGATTTAGATTGTAGCACATACGACGCCATTTGTGCACGCTCCTTTTTTGCTGATTTTTGGAAGTGTTCTCTTCCCCTAGTTGTTGGTTGGTAGTTCTGTAAATTTGGAAGAAAAAGGACGTATGCAAAGAAAGATATGGATGTTTATTTTTTACTGTCCAGAATCTGATTATAGAAACCCTAATCTGAACACTGAATTCATCGATCTATATCTCTCTGTATTTGTGGACTCTGGAGCTGAAATTTGGCAACGTGACCCTTTAAATTGTTATTTGTGAGCAGTAGAAAATTGAGCTTAAAAAGATCGTTGCATTTGAAGTTATAGCCATTCTAAAATTGAAGCTCGGGTTCTCACTAGTCATTTCACAGATTTGGTTTATTTGCATAAACCAAGCTTGGGATCTATCAATTGATATCTAAGCTTGGCTCATGTTTTTGCCGTTGTTATTGTGCTTAATTAGTTGTCTATCATGAGCACAAGAAGTGGTGTGAACTACCAACGAGGTAGGAGAGCGGAGTCGAAAGAATCACCATCACCTGAGAGGGAGCCCACCCGATTCGAAAAAAAATTACAAGCTCAATATGAAGAGATGAAAGAGGCTTTTCAAAGATTGCAACAAGACTGTAAAGAGACCAATTATGAGCAGGTTAGGGAGCCACAGACACCGGGTCCTAGACGAAGATTGAGTACGTCGAGAGAATCCCGAGACAGTATGGATAGTTTTGACGAAGAGGACCATTATGCAATTGAGGCAGATTTTTCTTATAGTCTAAGGAGTAGATCTTCTTATCGTAATGAGATGAGACATGTAAAGGCAACCATCCCTCCGTTTAAAGGCTCTAGCAATGGTAGTGACGTCCTCGAGTGGGTGAGAAAGTGGATCGGGTTTTTGATTGTCATGATTTTTCCGAGAAGACCAAGCTTCAAATGGTCACATTAGAATTAACCGGTTATGCTATACTATGGTGGGAGGATACAAAAGCTCAACGGAGAAGAGATGGTTATGATGAGATTAGAATATGGTCAACTATGAAAGAAGTGATGCAAAAACGTTTTGTGCCTCCCCATTATAAGTAATAGCTTTTCCTTCAATTACAAAATTTAAGACAAGGGTCATCCTCGGTGGAAGATTATTTAACCGAGTTTGATAGCCTTAAGATTCGATGTTCTAATGATGAGCCAAAGGAGCAAAGTATAGCAAGATTTATTAAAGGCTTGCAACAGGATATTGGGGACCTAGTGGAACTTCAACCTTATAACTCCATGGATGATGTTGTGCAACTTGCATTAAAGATTGAATGACAAAAGAAGAGGAGAATGAAAGAGACTACAAACCGGCCATTTCAAAAATCCAACACCCCACAAAAACCAGTTCCAAAAATTGAAGAAAAGACTAATTCTGAGAAGTCTAATGAGGAGAAGAAATTGTTTAATGGTCCATCCAAGCCAAGATCTAGAGATGTGAAATGCTTCAAGTGTTTGGGGTTCGGCCATATTGCTTCCCAATACCCAAACAAACGAGTAATGATCTTAAGAGGGGATTCTAATGAAGTGGTGAGTGAGGATGAGGAAGAAAGAAGCTCCTAGCCATATTGAAGAATCCGTGGAAGAAACTTTTTTATGCTCAAGAGGGTCCTTTGCTTGTAGTAATGAAAAGATCTATGGCTATACAAAATCGTGATGAAGAATTACAGAGAGAAACTATTTTTCACACTCATTGTCAAGTAAAAGGAAAACTTTGTTCGTTGATTATCAGTGGAGGTAGTTGTACAAATGTTGTATCCTCGGAAGTCATTTAAAAATTGGGGATTGAAATCATCCTCCATCCTAATCCCTACAAGCTTAATTGGTTGAATGACAAGGATCCGATTAGGGTAACCAAGCAAGTACGGTTGACCTTTGCAATCAGGGGTTATAAAGATGAGACACTTTTTGATGTAGTTCCAATGAATGCAAGTCACTTACTATTGGGGAGTCCATGACAATATGATAGGAAGACAATTCATGATGGGTTTATGAACTTCTATTCTTTTAAGTTCAAAGGAAAGACAATTAATTTAGCACCTCTTAGTCCGGAGCAAATTGCCAAAGATCAAGAAAGCATGAATAGAGGGCGAGTCAAGACTTCCTTGATATTATCCAAAAGAGACCTTAAGAGATCCTTGCAGCAAGGGGGTCCCATAATATTGATGTTGTTCAAAGAAAGGGTTGAAGAATTGGGACCTATTCGCAAACCGGTAGTGAAACTACTTAAAGTGTTTGAAGATCCTCAAGGACTACCACCTTTGAGAGGTATTGAGCACCAAATAGATCTTGTTCCAGGAGCTGTTTTACCAAACCAGCCATCATACAGACTAAATCTAGAAGAGTCAAAGGAATTACACAAACAAGTCACTGAATTACTCGAGAAGGGTTATATTAGAGAATCGCTCAGTCCATGTGTGGTTCCATCATTACTGGTTCCAAAGAAGGATGGCTCTATGCGTATGTGTGTTGATAGTAGAGCTATTAACTAAATCACCATCAAGTATCGGTTCCCTATTCCCCGTCTTGAGATAGGCTCGATGAACTCAGTAGTGCTACCATTTTCTCCAAAGTTGATCTTAAAAGCAGTTATCACCAAATCCGTATGCGAGAGGGTGATGAATAGAAAACAGCATTCAAAACAAAATATGGCCTTTATGAATGGATGGTTATGCCTTTATGAATGGATGGTTATGCCTTTTGGGTTATCCAATGCTCCGAGTACTTTCATGCGGGTGATGCACCACCTCCTCCAGGATTTCATGGGAAAGTTTATCGTCGTTTATTTCGATGATATTCTTATCTACAATTCCAACTTATCAACGCACCTTGATCACTTGCGTTTGCTATTTGAGACACTCCAGATGGCTCAACTATTTGGTAACCTTAAGAAATGCTCTTTTGCTCAAGATAAGGTGGATTTTCTAAAGAAGGCATGGAGGTGGACGAAGTAAAGATTGAAGCAATTAAAAAATGGCCCATCCCGAAGAATGTATCCAAAGTACATAGCTTTCATGGCCTCACCTCTTTTTATCGGCATTTTATTAAGGGGTTCAGCTCCATCATGACCCCTATTACTGACTGTACGAAAAAAGGGAAAGAGTTTGTCTGGACTCCAGCTTGCCAAGCTAGTTTTGATTCGATCAAGGAAAAGTTGTGCAATGCTCCTATATTAGTACTACCAGATTTCGCAAAAGTGTTTGAAGTTGAATGTGATGCCTCGGGATTAGGCATTGGTGCAGTACTCATGTAAGAGGGCAAACCAGTTTCATATTTCAGCGAGAAGTTGAAAGGGGCCACCCTAAATTACTCGACTTATGATAAGGAGTTCTTTGCTATTATTCGGGCCTTTGAGGTTTGGCAACGCTACCTATTATCGAAGGAATTCATTATCCATTCTGATCATCAGGCTTTGAAGCATCTTCGTAGCCAAGGAAAGTTAAACCGTCAACATGGTAAATGGGTGGAATTCTTGGAACGCTATCGTATATTATTAAGTATAAGAAGGGAGAAACTAATCAAGTGGCCGACACCCTCTCCCGACGTTGTGTTTTAATGTCCGAGCTCAACACTCGACTCTTTGGTTTTAATTGGATCAAAGAGTTGTATGTCAATGATTTAGACTTTGGGGATATTTATCGGAATTGCGTGAATAAAGCCGAAATGCCTTTCTATTTGGAAGACGGATTTCTTTTCAAGGGAGGCAAGATATGCATTCCTATTTGTAGTCTTTGAGAGACTCTTGTTTTGGAGGCTCATTGTGGAGGATTAGCAAGTCACTTCGGGTGTAAAAAGACGTTAGAGGCAATTCAAGAGCATTTCCATTGGCCTCATTTACGACGGGATGTCCAGAAGATTGTAGAGCGTTGCATTGTCTGCAAGAAACCTAAAAGCTGAGTACTTTCGCAAGGTTTGTATATGCCTTTGCCCGTGGCTTCTCATCTATGGGTGGAAATCAGCGTTGACTTTATCTCGGGCATTCCGCGAACACTGAGATCCAAAGACTCTATTATGGTGGTGGTAGACAGATTCTCAAAAATGACTCATTTTATAGCTTGCAATAAAACCGATGATGCTTATCATGTGGCAGATTTATTCTTCAAGGAGATCATTTGTATGCATAGAGTACCGCGTTCTATAGTTTCTGATCGAGATACAAAATTCTTAAGTGTTTTTTTGGAAGACCTTATGGCAAAAGTTGGGTACTAAGCTGCTTTTTGGTATATCTTTTCACCCTCAGACTGACGGGAAACAGAGGTGGTGAACCAGACTTTGGGGGCATTGCTTAGAACTATCCTCAGCAAGAGATAGACAGATTGGGATTTGCAATTACAGTATGTTGAATTCATTTATAACCGGAGTGTACATGGTTCCACGCAACACACTCCCTTTGAGATAGTATATGGCTTTAATCCCCTCACTCCGGTGGATCTTATTCCCCTACCAATATCTGAGTATGTTAGTGAAGACGGAGCGACAAAGGCCGCAAGAGTTAAGTCTTTACATAAAGAAGTGCGAAAGAGTATTGAGAAAAAGAATGCGAAATATGATACACTTACAAATCGGGGACGTAAAGAAGTTATTTTCGAAGTGGGTGACCTTGTGGTTACATCTATGGAAAGAAAGATTTCCACAGCAAAGAAAGTGCAAATTATTGCAAAGAGCTGAAGGACCTTTCAAAGTTCTAGAACGAATCAACAACAATGCATACCGCATAGAACTACCCAAGGACTATGGAGTATCATCTACTTTCAATGTACAAGATTTGTCGCCATTCCTTGGAGAAGATGAACACACAACGGATGATGTCGTGGAGCAAACAATGGATTTGAGGTCAGATCCTCAATTACCCTGGGAGGATAATGTGCCTCGTGGTCCGATTACTCGATCACGAGCTAGAAAGCTCATTTCTTCTCTAACTCATTGTTATTTTGTAGGTGCTAATAAGTTATGGGATTTTTCGGAAGGGATATTACAGGAAGACAAGAGTGCTCCATTTCACGTCATCATGTGGAGCCATGCAAGTAAATCGACTAGCTTCGTGTCTACCCAACTTGAAGGAGATACTATGGATTGAAGGTTCCAGAGGTCATTTTGAGAATTCTTTACGTTACAATTAAATGTTTTAAGATTGTATGAAATTTGGGATTGCAATTTTTAGATTTTGGAATGTTTACTAGTTGGTTTTTTTTTTGGGCAAACCGAGCCCTCATGCCCTAGTTTTTATTTTTCAAGGGTATTTTTGTCTTTTAAGTTTTATAAGGTCATTAGGGGGTATTTAGTCCCCCCTAGTGCATTGTTGAATCAGTTTTGAAACCCTAAAAATTGGATTGAGCCGTGTGCTTCCATTGAGAATCCGTGAGTTCCTCCTCTCGGCTCTCTCATTCTTTTAAATTCCAACAAATTGTTTTGCTAGATTTAGGAAAGGTTGGAGGTGCTATTTCCTCCAGCAATCCCCCTTGGGTGGTTGTGTACGTGGTGTGGGAATAGAAGATCTAGCATTGCCTTGTTGGAGTGCCATCTTGGAGATTGGCCGATTTCTCGCCCCTTTTTCTGTTGAAGGACTGCGGACCAGCTCGGCTTCTTTGTATCTATTTTGGGTGATTTAGTGAAAGAGGTAAATTTGTTTTTTGATTCTCTAGAAACTAGACTGGCGTGGTGTTGATTTAGTGGGGTTTTTGTAATATTTGGATGTTGTTTGTTGGAGCAAAGGAAGGAAAGAAATCTGCTCCGCAGATTTGGAATTTGCAGATTTTGTTTTGCGATTTAGATTGTAGTACATACAACGCCATTTGTACACGCTCCTTTTTTGCTGATTTTTGGAAGTGTTCTCTTCCCCTAGTTGTTGGTTGGTAGTTCTGTAAATTTGGAAGAAAAAGGACGTATGCAATGAAAGATATGGATGTTTATTTTTCACTGTCCATAATCTAATTATAGAAACGCTAATCTGAACACTGACTTCATCGATCTATATCTCTCTGTATTTGTGGACTCTAGAGCTAAAATTTGGCTACGTGACCCTTTAAACTGTTATTTGTGAGCAGTAGAAAATTGAGCTTAAAAAGATTGTTGCATTTGAAGTTATAGCCATTCTAAAATCGAAGCTTGGGTTCTCACTAGTCATTTCACAGATTTAGTTTATTTTCATAAACCAAGCTTGGGATCTATCATTTCCACACGGCATTTTCTGGTTGGGCCACCCTTTCTTGAAGTGTGCAACTATCCACCAGACTTGCATCTGTGCAAGTTATGTCCTCGGCTATAAATAAATGGTAGCAACGAATAGTAGGAAGAGAAGTGGTGAGTGTTTTTAGAGGAAAAGCTTCTCGGATGTTCCTCCATTCGGTGTTGTATTGGAAGTTATGAAGGTGATGAATTCTTCTACTGCTCGTACCTTGTCTCTTATATTTTCTGCATAGTAATGGTTGAACGCTGTGATGAAAGGGTGACAACATGATGGCAGTGTATGCAGGGGAGGTTGGAGTCGGATGCTCTGTGATTGGAAACTTGAGCTGGTTCCCTCAGTTACTCCTTGGTAAGTTGGATTTATTCCTTTGCTGTTTGGATGTTCGCTTTTGGTTGTGGTAATCTGATATGGAAAATTCTGAATGATGCTTCTGTTGATTATTGTTGGGTGTATATAAATTGGGTGTTACTCTTTATTTCTTGGATTGATAAGTGGGAAATAGATCACTGTCTCCTTCATTAGTACTGTGTTGGGTAATCTGTTAGTTGTTTGCTTCTGAACTTTGAAGGAATGTTAGTCTATTGGAAGTGTTTAGTTCATTGGTGGGTTCCTGCTAAGTGATATATTTTGAGGAAAAATTGCTATGTGATTTATCCAGCCTTGTTAGAGATATTGCTATGTGATTTGTCCAGCTTTGTTAGATTTAAATGTTGTTCTGTTGGTGGATTGGTTCTCTAGAAAAGAGTGTTTCTTTGATGAATGTTGTGAAGTCATATGTTGTATGTCGGATTAAAGCTTGGATGTGTACTCTAATTTGGGCTTGGAGATGTTTTGGCATGTGGTTGATAATATGTTAATCATGTTTGAACTTTATTGTTGGATTTTAGTCAATGTGGATATGTCGGTTCAATGTTTCTAATTATATTCTATCGAAGTTACATTCTAATTGGAAATGGTTTAAAGAGAATAGCTCTGAGAATAATATAAAGGATAGATTGTTTACTAGAGAATATTGTTGTGAGTTGTGATTGGTGTTAAAGGATAATGTTGACGAAAACGGTTAAGTGTCTAAGTTGAACTTAGGTTAAGGATTCTAGTAAGTAACAAATGAATATATGTTGAGATTGACGGGTTGTGATTTTATTGATAAATGTTATAAAATTGTGAAGGTATAAAAAGGAGATGGACAACGTTAATTTCCAAACTGTGCTATGGACTCCAGGTAAGTTGATACTTACTGTGCTTAGGTTTTCGGATCCTACATCGCAAGAATTAGGATTGTATGCTGTGTGTTTACTAGATTTAGGTTCTTTTAATGATATGTTTACTAGACATTTATATCATCATATAGGGTTGTATGTATTCACGAGCATATTGCATGACATAATTAATATGTAAATAGGCGTGTGGGGGTTCGAGTGAATTGGTGACTTTCCATATGGTAGGATACTCCCATGTAGGGAGCAATATGAGAAGAGAGTTAGCTACGTGGAATCTAGGGTTCACACTTCCCCCATTCTGAAACCCTCAATGCCTTTAACAAAAGTGAGGATATCGGCATGTGGAACACCCCCGATGGATATATCTCCTCGTCGGAGTGAAATGGTTTAGCCACATGACCCTATGGAGTATTCCACCCTGACTTCTAAAAGAGATACGGTTCTCTTTTGTAATGCATTATATGATCGTGCATATCATCTGCATCGTATTTCATTTTATCACTTACTGAGCATTAGACTCATTAGTTTGGGTCTTGTGATGTAGGTACGTACGATAAACAGGTGTACAGGACAAAGACAATTGATGAAAGATTTGCACGGGTGGATCTTGTGGCTGGCTAGGCTAAAGAGTTCAAAAAGGAAATTATTTGAAAAAGGGTTGTAAATTCTTAATATTTTTTAACGTTTTGTTTTAATTCCGCTGTGTTTCATAAAAAGGATTTTATTACTTCTGCTGAAATTGATAAGTGTTTTTAAGTAAAGAGTTTTAACGATCAGGTTTTATAAAGGAAGAATACTCTGATGTTTTGATGAAACAAAAGTTTTAAATTTCACGCGATTTTAAAGTAAATAAAAACTGGGTTGTTACAGTTCCAGTTCTTGAAACCGTTGACTCGCCTCATGGAGGTGAACCAGTTTGGTCTGCAGGAGAGCCTGTATCAACCCATAACTTCTTTCCTTTGAAAACGTGGAAAATTTTAAAACTTTTCTTTTTATAAATATAGTGAAAGACTTTTCATTCTTAAAATCATTTTAAAACGATAGTTAAATATCATTTTCTTAAAACCTTTTTATAAAATACACCGGAAGTTTTTATAATTAAAACAAAGTATTTAAGAATACATTTTAATTACTTTACAAAATCCTTTACAAACTATTTTCATTTAAATTCTTTAGCCTAGTCAACCACAAGACTTGCGCGTACAAATCCTTCATCAACTGCTCCTTAATCTATTCTCCTGATCTCGTACATACCTACATCAACAAGACTTAAACTAATGAGTCTAACGCTCAGTAAGTGATATAAAATAAATATGCAATGCACGTGGTATGCTTTTTTCAAAACTCATATGCAGTTTTTCGTTACTAGAAAGGAACCTATTTTTTCTGTCATTTTCTTTACGTTACCAGAGGAAGGATACATCATCTGGTCCATGGCTTAACCATCACTCCCAAGAGAAGATACATTATTAGTGGTGTCACCATGACCGTCACCAATCTTTGTAGTTCAAGCGGTGAGAATTTTATGATGCACTCTAGATCTGCATAAATATCATTTTTATTTTATTTTTATTAGGATGAAAGACGTCCAATACAAGAAGATCATAAAGAAAGAGAAAGATATTATCTCTTTAGATATTATCTCTAAAAAGATTCACTTATCTAGGATATCTAGATCCACTTATCTAAGAGATCTAAATCCACTTATCTAGGTTATCTTTTTATTTAGTTTTCTAATTTATATTTGTAAAAGGCTATATAAAGCCACCTAATTTTATGGTTTAGACAGTTGTTGAATTTTGATAACACAAAGCTTTTGCTGTTCAGAAATTGGAGAGATCATTTTCTTCCTTTGGTGCGTAATATCCAAAGACCCTTTGGTACGTAATATCCAAAGTCCCTTTCGTGTGAGTTATATCATGAAAGAAACTTGCAGCTGCGTCCTTATCCAAGGAGGTGAGAAACGTTGCGTTCATCCATCACGGTCATCCATCGACAGCTTAAAGTTGCCAATTTTCATATTCCAAGATTCCATTTCGGAATTTGAGACGGTTAGATATAAATCCATTCCGTGCACGCATCATCTGGTATTAGAGCTAAAGCATCCTAACCAAAACAAATTTCACCTTTTTACACATGATGACTTGAGGAGCATCCAAAGCGGTACAAAATCCACGATGGCTGAACCTTCAACATCTCACCCCAAAGAAGACTTATGGGAACTCGTTCTCTCACTACAACGAGATGTTGCTTAATTAAAGATGAATCAAAACCAACAACGGGCTCAACATCCTCCTAGCACCATTGTAGAAAACATCACAAGAGATAAGGCTAAAGAAGGGCCATTACTATCTTTGGAGCCTCAATTAGAAGAGGAAGATTGCCAAGAAGAGCAAGTACCCGATATGATAGACGACCAATTTGACTATGTGGTCACAACAACACAAAGGGAGCAACTTGCCTATATTTCATGCTCCAACATGAAAATGTGTGTTCTTTAATCATCAATGAGAGGATCTGTGTTGACATGGCTCACTTAGTTTTGGTTAAAAGAGATTGCTTGGAGTTATTAAGACATGACATCACCTACAAATTTTGGAGGTACATTGACAAAGATCAAAATATTCATGGCCGAATTGTACACAAGAAAAAGTCAAAGATGGACGCCATTATGCTTGGTGTCAATTTGGATTTTCCATTTGATCCGGGTGGAAGACATGCAGAAGATAGAGGTAGAAGATGGATTTGAAGGCAAATCCTTTTCAACCTCGGGAGTATGATGCACTCTGGATTTGCATCAATATCATTTTTATTTTATTTTTATTAGGATGAAGGATGTCCAATACAAGAAGATCTTGAAGAAAGATAAAGATATTATCTCTAAAAAGATTTACTTATCTAGGATATCTTGATCCACTTATCTAGGAGATTTAGATCCACTTATCTAGGTTACCTTTTATTTAGTTTTCTAATTTATGTTTGTAAAAGGCAATATAAAGTCACATAATTTTATGTTTTAGACAATTGTTGAATTTTGATAAAACAAAGCTTTTGCTTTTTAGAAGTTGGAGAGATCTTTTTCTTCCTTTGGTGCGTAATATCCAAAGACCTTTTGGTGCGTAATATTCAAAGTCCTTTTCGTGTGAGTTATATCACGAAAAAAACTTGCAGCCGCGTCCTTATCCAAGGAGGTGAGAAGCGTTGCGTTCATCCATTGGCAACTTAAAGTTGCCAACTTTCATATTCCAAAATTTCATTCCGAAATTTGAGACGGTTAGATATAAATCCATTCCATGCGTGCATCAGAATTTAAAGTACAGGAGTTAGGATACATCATCTGGTTCTTGTGGCTTAACTGTCATTCTCTCCTTATGTGGGAGGAGATACATCCATCAGGGATGTCACCACCAAGAACTGTCACCATTTGTAACATCCCAGTTATTCTTTCATATTAAAACTCACAATTTTTGAAAACTTTTTCTTTTAAATCAGAGCGGAAGATTTTTTATTTGAAAACTAACTTAAACAAGAAGTGCTGTAACACCTCGACTTTTTAAGTGAGATAATTATCGGGGTATTACCAAGGACGTATTCAGAGCGTTAAGTCTAGGTGTAACATCCCTCATTTTTAAAATGCGTAAAATTTAAAATTTTCTTTTCGTAAAAACATCAAAATCTTTTTCTTCGTAAAAGTTGGTCGATAAAACCTTTTACTTTTACTTTTACCCGTTTCCTTTCATCTTTCTTAACTTACCTTCATCTTCCTCAATTTACTTTCAAAATCATAACATTCTTTATAAAAAATGCAGCGGAATAAAAACAAAACATTAAAAAATAAATTACAAACTCTTTTTCAAATACTTTTTCTTTAACACTTTCGCCTAGCCAGCCACAAGATCCACCCGTGCAATCCGCCCATCAACTGTCTTTAACCTGTTCATCTCTTGTTCGTTCATACCTACATCACAAGACCTAAACTAATGAGCCTAATGCTCAGTAAGTGATAAGTGAAGTGCAAATGATATGCATGATCATACGATGCAATTTAAGCCGAAGTACATACATGACAAACACCGTGGGACATGAGGAAGCTATGGCCAAATAATTACATATAACATATCATGTGCTTCCTCATGCAGTATGTACTTTTTGTTCCGAGAACGTTGGGGATTTCGGTACGGGAGACAACGAACACCTATCCCCATGTCTTTAACCTAATTTCTATCTCATAGTCTCATTTATATTTTCATTTTCATTCATTGTAACTCATGGGGTATCCTTGCCATCCCGAACCCCCACACGCCCTTTACATATTTTATTATGTCACACAATATGCACGTGGATTCATACAACCCTATATGCAATAATGTCTAATAAACATATCATTAAAAGAACCTAAATCTAGTAAACACACAACATACAATCCTAATTCTTGCGATGTAGGGTCCAAAGACCAAGGCACAGTAAGTATCACTTACCTGGCGTCCATAATGCATTTCTTTTTCTTTTCTTCTCTTCGTACCTTTAAAACCATACAATTATGCATTAATAACAATCCTCTAAACTTTAATGCTTAATTAATCCCATTTAATCCATAGTTCCATAGTAAAGTAGAGAACCATTTAAATCATTTTATCTAACGATAATCCAAGCCTCACAGTCCACAACATATTAACTTCTTTAATTATCCAACTTAAACAAACATTCCAACATAACGTAACTCTTCCGTTCAACAATCAACAATAGACTGAAAACATTTATCCTAACATTGCTCACCAAGATCTATCAACGGGGAACCATTTTAAAGTAGAAACCCAATTCCTTACACTTGTCATTAGCATGACCAAAACTGAGCAATAATTAAATCAACTTAAAGTGCTTGAACAGTTTATGACTTATGATATTAACAATCAAAACATAAACCAATTTCCACTTGACCAATTGCAAACACCTAAACATCCTGAGTATAAACTCATCTCTAACAATTATCACCAACAACTAATGCTTGCAAAGGACTAATCCAACCATTAGTGATCACAGCCAAACACAATTCACAGTCTCAACCCATCTCCATTGCTCAACAACCAACAATACACACCAACAATACACATACGTTTATCAACAGATTATTCAAACATTGAACAGAGGCTGTCAACGTCTTCAATTGTTAAATATACTCTACAGACAATTAAATCCAATAACAGAGGACATCCAACACTTCATGAACCGAAGCATGCCAAGGTAACAGAGAAAACATTACCTGAAATTGAAGGCTAGCAGACCCGAGAAGACGACTCCCTTCCTCACTGCTCATCCTTTTCATCTCTTGGCCACCACTGTCCAATTTTCTCTCTGCTTACAAGCTGCTCTCGGCCACTTTCACAGAGAGCACAACCGAGAGCAACAGAATGCCCGAGAAGACAGAACACTCGAAAGAACTCTCTGTTACCTGGATTTATAGGCGAGCCGAGAGAGACGTGCACCGACCGAGAGGGCGTGCACCGTTTGCAGGAGAGCAGCCGCGTGGAGGAGTTATGCCACTTAATTCCTGGACGTAACCAGCTTAGTTGAGAATCAACAAAATTAGTCCCGAACGAACTCCACCGAACCAAACCATCCCCTGCCACACCCATTCGTTTCGGTCATCGCCAATTTGCTCACTGAACGCCAATTCGTTCTTACCATTCCGCCCTAGTTCGTCCAAGACAGAAATACAGGGAAAGAATCACTGAACAAGAAACGACTTACCGGAGACGGCATTTCGCGGCGTCGGGAGTTCCGTTCCCGAGCCCTAGTTCACCGTCACCCGCCGGAAATCGGCCGTTGTGCACGCCGCGAGAGAGCCCAGTTCGCCAGACCGCGCTCGTCGCCGTTGCCGTCGCCTCCCCCTCTCTCGTCCTGATCGCTCGCTCGCTCCCTGCCTCCTCTCTCTCTCGTTCACTCTCTCTATTTCCCATTTCAAATGGCCGAAGACCATAAGTAACTTAAACCAATTTAGTTTAAGTTAAACCAATTTAGTTCATTGGTTTTCCAATTTCATTATTTCATTTAATTAAGTATTTCTTTTAATCTTCACATATTTTCTACTTAATCCAATTTTATTCAACTTTAATTATCGTCCCAATAAATTTCTCCCAATATATTGATTACGTCATTGGTAATATCCCGATAATTTATTCTACTAATTTGAATATTCCCAATTATTTTTCAATTTACCATTTTTAAATTCCAATATTAAAATTTCGGGATATTAAGGGTATTTCCATTACGTTTTTCCCGTATACGTGATGTAACTAAAGGATGGGGTAGTTAGGACATTAAGTTGCATATTTATACGTGTCATTTTATGATGTGAATTTATGGAAAAAATATTAGGGGATAAAAATTAAGTGGGAAAAATGTGAAGAAAGGCTGTCCAAGGCATTTTCGGACGCCTGCGGACAACATGTAGACGAGTTATATCATCCATAAGTGCATTGCGTGGTGTCCCTAACGCTTAGTGTAACGACCCGATTTTTCGTAACCCTTATTAAAATTTACTAAAATTCAAAACTTTTTATTTAAAACCTTTATAAGATAATATCAGAGTTGAAAACTGGACCGTCAAAACCTTTTTCGTTAAACATAGCGGAAGATATTGTAAAATTCCTAGTTGAAAACATGACAGATTTATTAAACGTAGCGGAAGCAATTTTAAAGTCATTTGTTTTGCTTTAGAAATACCAAACAATTAAATACTGCGTTTGATAAATGAAACTAAACAATTAAATACAATTTAATTACAACCGAGTTCTCTTTTACTCTTTTCAGCCTGGCCAGCCATGAGTCTCACGCGTGCAAATCTTCATCTCTACTTTTGATATATTAGTCGTCTCCTTGTATAAGTACCTACACCTACATCACAAGTAAACTGTAAGCCCAAAGACTTAGTAAGAAAAAGGGTTTAAATGCAACATGATATGCCTCTCTTTTAGTTCTTTTTGGAATGGGGCCACCCAAACCAATCATTTCATTACGTCATTCGTTCGTTACTCGTACATCGAGAGGGAGATTGGAGGGTTCATAAGGGATGGAATAGTGGATAAGATCTAACATTTTACTTGCAACTAGGTCATCGTTCCCATCAAGGTAGGGGGCTTCGCCTAGCCACGGACTAGATCCGCTACCCATCCGCCCCCCAACTTCTCATTTCTTTCATTTTCTTAACATTTTACTCGCATAATGTATGTGTGAGTACCACCCCCGGTGGCACTCCCTATTGGTTTCTAGTAACATGATGCATGACGATACATTCTTAACTAACATGATGCGTGGTGCATTATAATGTAACATTAACAATAATTGAAGTGCGCATATAATGAAAGTAAATAATAATAATTGAATAACGGAATTCGAAAGCGCATAGAAATGTAAGCAACCAATCATTGAATAATGCATTGAATGAAGGTAAACAATAATTGAAGGTGACAATAATTGACTAGCATATTTAAGGGAAAGTAAACAACGATGTTGAACAATAAAGTGTAACTGAACGAAAGTAATTAAGCGTGCAAGTATAGCAGTGAATGGAAACAATGAATATGAATAACTTGCTAGAGAGGTTGCATGCTTTTAATATTAGAATGTAAAACAACGTGCTTGTAATATCATGTTTTTAGCTCAACGAATTGAACAGCTAATGAAATGGTAAACATGCTGAAGGAAGTAATTATAACTTATTAATTTGTTTTCATGCTTAGATTACCTAGTTAATTATTTAAGCTACAATAAATTGATTGGTTCAGTATGCTCAATTAGATAACATACCCAATTAAATAATATCCATTAAACATGCTTGAATAATTAATTAAGCATGCTTAAAGAAAGATTACGATTGTTATTCTAGTTAATTATTAGTCAATTTACATACTCAAGGAATAATTACAACTATTAATTCTAATAAGTTATTCTAATTAATTAACATGCTCAAGTCTAGTTAATTTCTCTAGTTAATTACTCTAGTTAATTAACTTGCTAATAAGTAATTATGATTATTAGTTATCCTAATCGATTGACATGCTCAAGAGGTAGTTATCCTAGTGCTCAAGTTCTAGTTGATTAAACATTGCTTTCATCCTAGTTAACTAACAGATTACTGATTATGGTTACAATGTTATTCTAGTTAAACCTAACAAGTTAAACATGCTCAGATTAATTATCACAGTTAATTAAGCATGCTATAATTAAGAGGGTAAGTATTTCTAGTTATCACTATCACTAAACATGCTTAGATTCAATTATTATTCTATCACTACAACAGGTAATCACTACAGTAAGTAAGAAAATGAAATAACAGGGCAAAATCATCATTAAGGAAATTAATAGTTCATTCGTACTTATCATATCATTCACTATTCTTCATTCATCATTCACTATCTAAGCATTCATGACATTGGTTTCTATTAAGTAAAACATTTACAATAAAGAGGATAAACCAACAGTAATGGAAATATCTACAGAGCATCAACAAAGTAAAACATTTAATCACAGAACCAACAAGTAAATATCACAGAGCTAACAATAATCTACATAGTACTAGCAAATCTACACTATCAACAACACATAATCACACTCACGCACTCTACTTATGGTTAGGGCCACCACTGGCCAAG
This sequence comes from Begonia loranthoides, assembly GCA_022433065.1. Taxonomy (NCBI): domain Eukaryota; kingdom Viridiplantae; phylum Streptophyta; class Magnoliopsida; order Cucurbitales; family Begoniaceae; genus Begonia; species Begonia loranthoides. The sequence goes on from CM039474.1 coordinate 14,389,534, forward strand.
ACACACCCAAGTCTTTACCTCAAAACTTATTGCGCATTAGCACCGAACGTTATCTTTCTTCCACCTCAATACCTTCATAAATCCATAACATCATATCATTACTAATCACCAATCATTAATCACATTTCTATAATTCATTATCTTCAGCAACATTGACATCATTAGTTCAAACCTAATCACCTAACATTTTCCATCGACTTATTTTCATAAATATTATACCCAATAAAAGAGCAACCTTGATTTACGGAGCTTTAAACTCACACTTCTCTTCATAGTAGCAATTAAATAATATCTCATAGTCACCAAACTTCAACAAAAGTCCCAATATAGAGTAAACTACATGGACATAAGTTATTGATTTCAAATCAACCCATAACAGAGCAATAATCCACTTTCCAGCCTATAAATCAAACCATCAGAGACTCATTTTCTAGAAGCTGTAGCCAATTAGCAAATCGTAGAAATAGTTTCTCACAACAACTATCCAAACAAAGAACAATCCAGGCATATCAACCTATTATAACCAATAATTCATTCACATAACCAATAGGCAAAAACCCAACAGAAACATGCTTCCAAAAACATATGATAATCCTAACATTATTCATCCACTAACAAATAGGAATATCTAAAAATCCAGAATAAAGAAGGAATCATACTCACCAGCAGACAGGGAAGCACTCAGCTCAGCCAACCTGAAGGAACAGAGGAGACCCGAGAGTTTTTCCCTCCAGCTTCTCCATTCATCTTCTCTGTCTCACCAAATTTCCTTCTCCAGAGAGCATTTTCCCTCTGTTGTAGCTCACCCGAAGCACTCTACCAATCACTCCATCCCCCACTACATTTCTACGTCTTCCAAAGGGTACCCCTCACCCTACCTCTGCCACAAGTCGTGCCTCGCCTCTGTCCATCTCCAGATAATTCTCCAACATCATTCATTGGTTCCTTTGGCTTTCTAGAGGCTACTCCCTACTAGAGATTATTTTGTCTCTCCTTTCTTTGTTGAGTGTGATTCTAGGCTGGAAAGAAATGATGGGGTTGCCTGCATTGCTGACAACAAGCCGTCCAGACCGGGTTCTAAATGCAGTCGAGTTGGAGCACCCAATTACAGCCCGACCCAAGACGTCGCTCGCTGCCATCCCATACCAGAAATTGCTCCCTGCCAAATCATTATCGTCGCCATTCCTTTGCGGTCGCCCGTCGCTAATCACCCGATGTAACACCGACGACCCGAAGCCTACTGAATCGACCCGCAAAGCCACACCACCCGAGCCCGCCATTGTCCCGATGCTCCACGAGCTGCCATCAACACTAGACATAGCTAACTGAGCCTGCGCCTCCCGTTGTTCACCTATTTGTCTCCCATTTCTTCTCCCCCAATTTCGTTCTCTCTTCTCTCTGTCACTGTCTCCCTGCTCTCTCTCGGTTCTCCCTCTCTCTCATCTGTTCTCTCTCAGGAAATGGCCAAAGGCCATTTAGTCTTCACCCAAACCAATTCACTACGTGAACCAGTCCAACTCACCCCCTCTTACAATTTCTTCTTTAATTAATCCACTTAATTTCTAATATTATTCTAATTTAATCTTTTACTTATTCTTCCCTTAATAAATCTAATTAATCTCAATAAATCCTAATTAATTCCTTACTTCTTACAAGTATGTTCTCGGTAATACCCCGATAATTATCCAATAAAACAACATACCCCCTAATTACCTTCCAATTATTCTTATTAAATTTTGATATAAAAAGTTAGGGTATTAATCGGCCAAGTCTGCATCCGTCTGCCACCGTCCGCTGACGTCCGGAATTACAATTTAGAAGTGATATGGCGTCCGTATATAGCATCCACAAGCGTCTGAAACTGTTTAGGAATTGGACAGATTCAAAATGGACGATTTTGTTTGTGTCCGCATTCGTCTGAGCTTGTTCGGAACTATCTAAGATTTGGACAAATTCAAAGCGGACGAATCCACCCTCGACCGCACTCATCCACAAAGCATCCGAAAGGTTGAGTTAGAGACAGGGGCGACGTGGGATGTGAGGCTGCGTCCGTGAGAGTAGTCCCAAAGTGTTGGGACAACGTTCCATTTGTTTGTGGACGAGGAACGTCGTCCGCGGGTCGTCAGCAGGCATCGAAAAATGCCCAGTCCAACACTTTAATGCATTCTTCTAGGTAAAAGTTCATCCCATAACATTTTACCCATAAATACACATCACAATTTAACATGTATAAATATACAAGGTAATATCCTACTCTGTCCGACATTCAATTCCATTGCATATAAGGGAAAAACGATATCGGGATATTACACTTGGGACGTACCAGGATGAGAAAGTTGCGTCCTAATGCGTATGAATGTTGACTTTTGGATGCATGTGGACGACTTGCGGACGAGACGTGTCATCCGCAAGTGCATTGCACGTCACCCTTAGCCTTGGGAAGACTCAGGATGCGATTTTGTGTCCTGACTTCACTGTGTTGTGGAGTTGCGGATGATGCGTACGCGGGTGGCTACGTCCGGATAGAATCTGTCCAAATCCTTTACAGTTTCGGATGAGTCCGGATGTATGCGGACGTAGGTAGCTTCGTTCGCATTGAATCTGTCCGAACCCTAGACACTTTCGGACGCATGCGGACAAATGCAGACGTGGTTTAGCTGTGTCCGAATTGACTCTATCCAATTTATGGATAAATTCGAAAGCGTGCAGACACCAAAATGCGTTCGAATGTCATCTGTGGACGGTACAGACAGGACGAGGACGCCAATTCTCTTCCGAGGAAGCGATTTAGCCTTAAGGATTTTACACTTGCGGACGAATACAGACGAGACTAGTACGTTTGCACTCGTCCAAAATAGCCCAGTTCTTCATAAAATTAGGGATTTAAAATCCAACTCATTGTCGTTTAGTCCATAATTGGGAGACACAAATGACTCTCCCCCCACCCTCCACGTAGGACGCTGCCCTCCAGCCCACAGACCACCTCCCTCTTTGTCTCCACTATGAGTACGATGTCTCCTTCCTCTCCCAAGTAATATCTCCCTTCCTTGGCATTTCTCCTCCAGCCATTCATTGTTCAGTGAGTTCCAGAGAGCGAGAGAGAAGTTCCTGTGAGAGAGTGAGTTCTGAGTGAGTGGGATTGTGGGTTAGCTAGTGTGAGTTAAGTGAGTGTGGGTGAAGATTGGAGCTATAACTGCAGTGTGCTGCTCCCTGTTGTCCATGAGGTGCGAGCTAGTGGTGAGTTGTGGAGTGCTGTCCCTACTCTGTGTCTTCGTTAGTGGCAAGGAACTAGGGATGTCTTGGCCTGTGGAGGCCCTACACCACAAGTAGGGGTGCGTGAGTAGTGTTGGATTACTTGTTTGATTTTTGGTTGCTATTCCCTTGTTGATGCTTTGTGATTCCCTTACTGTTACTGCTATAGTTAATTGATAGCTGGTAGTTAATTGTTAATTGATAGTTGATAACCCCTTGGTTGATCTGCTGTTATTTCTTGGATGATTTACAGTTGTTGGTTCCTTTCTTAATAGTCTATAGACTTCCATTTTGTTGTTTGTTATTCCCTGGTTGATAGTGCAGATGCCTTAGTGTTAGTGTTCTCCTTACCGCAATTATTTTACCTTGGCTGCTATGATGGCTAATGTTCAAATGTAAAGACTGTAGGATGATGAATACGTGAATGATGAAAAGCATAAATGAGTTAAGAGTTTCACTTAACCGGTTTGACTATTTATTATTTACTTGCTACCTAGTTTAAACTCTCTATGTTAATTAAACTACCATTTTCTTCATTCAATGGATATACTGTTCATATATATTATTCTTTGCTTATGTGTTAACTAAACCCCACCTTAAGCAACTAGACTAACATGTTAATTCAACTATCACGTTAACTTGTTAATCAAGTAGGACCCTAATATTAATTATCACTTAAGCATGTTAGTTAACTAGAATAAATTAACTAGATTGAGTATGCTAATCAACTAGAGTAATTAACCAGAATAATATGTTAGCCTTTTTGTTAGGCTAAGTTTTATTTTGATGATGACTAAATTATGTGTTAATTTAATAAATCAATAAGTTGTATTTTAGTAGCATGTTGCTTGGATTAATTGGTGGATAAATTGCATAACTTAATTGAGCAAATCAAATATGCAATATTTGTGGCACATGCTTAGGTTTGGATATAAATGACTTTATATGTTTTGGACATCATCAATAAGGGAGATTGTTTAGACTATGTGATAAAGATGTTGTGAAATTTAATAAAGTGCAAAAGTTGTTTATACATTGAATTGTTATATTTATCGATTAAATTGAGAATACCCTTGATTAAGGGTATTGAGAATGTTTAATGTGTTTCTCTAAGTCTTTGCAGGAGAATGGAAGGTTCGTATGACTTAGAGGAAACATTTTGTGAAAGTATGAAGTAGGTTATGCGGTTGAGGATGCTGCGGATGAGGCGGACGCGTGGCTTTAGTCATCCATTTTGCTTCTGTCCATTTTGATGAGCACGCGGACGATGCTCGCGGACGAGGCGGACATAAATTGGCGTCCGCAACCCTTCAGCTGTGCGGACGGAAGTGAAGAAGAGGACGATGGTTTGGCGTCCCTTTCAAATTTGTGCAGTCGTGGACGATGGACCCAGTGGGTGCGAACGGTGCGGACATGAATATTAGCGTCCACTTTGAATCTGTCCAATTTTATTGAAGACACGGACGATAGATGCGGACGCAGCGGACNCGCTTTGAATCTGTCCAATTTTATTGAAGACACGGACGATAGATGCGAACGCAGCGGACGATGAGAATGGCGTCCGCAAATGCCTAGAATTGTGCAACGACTATTTTTCTCAACGGGCATTTTTGCAACGGTCGTGCGGACGATAGGTGCGGACGCTGAGGTCGTCCAGATGACGCAGTGGCAGTGTCTATAAATAGAGGATCACTCTATGCTCTCCACGCTGAATGAATCGAATATTCGAGGCGAAGCCCTGACAAAATCAATACTCGAATACTACTCAGTGAGCTTTTAATTATGGTGTAAATCCAATTCTCCCTATTCCGAACTTGTGAGTTATATTTTGGGAGAATTCGGATTAGCTAGATTTAAGCTAAAATTTTTGAGTTTAGTATTGTGCTTGATTGTAAAGGGTGATTCCCTTAGAATTCATCACACTTGGGTGATGCCCCGCAATAGTCAAATTAAGAGTGACGACTCGTAAGAGTCAAAGGTTGACGACCTAAGAATTAGTCAAGGGTGACGTCCCGTTTAATAGTCAATTTGTAAACGGTTTTATTGGCATCCGTAAGCCAATTATTTAGTATATCTCCAACTAAAACTTGGAGCGCGGACGTAGGCTAGTTTGCCGAACTGCGTAAACAAATATTGTGTGCACTTTCTTTATCCCTTACTCTTTAGTTTATGCATTTAATGTGATTGCATATTTAATCGTATTCGATAAATCACTTAGGGATTTAAAGAATTCAAATATTGCACGAAAATATTAGAAACGCTATATTCACCCCCCCTCTATAGGCGTATATCAATCCTACATAACAATTGTAATCTTCTTTGAGCATGGTTAATTAACTATTTGAGCATGTCTATGACTATTATTTAATTGAGCATGTAAGTTAATTAGGGTTCTACTAGAATGATATTCGTAACCTTTGGCGTGTTTAACTGATTCAAGCATGTTTAACTAGTTGTTTAATTAATAACTAATTCTTGAACATGTTAATTTACCAACTAGTTGAGCATGTTAATTAACTAGTTGATCATGTTTAGTTTACGTGATTGTTTCTTGATGCATGATAATTAACTAGAGTAGTTAACTAATTAGGATAATTAATTAGACAAACATGTTAATTAACTGATTTATTGTTAATTTCTAGTTAACATGTTTATGATATTAATAACATGTTAATTAATTAGGAAGTATGACTAATCAAGTAAATTATGAACCAATCCATGCCTGTTAGTTAGCTATTATTGGTGAATTCCACAAATATGTTAATTAACTATTAATAGTGAGCATGTAACTTTGCATAGGATTACTCACTAGAACAACAATGGTAATCCTTCTTGAAGCATGCTAAGTAACTAAGATAAAAACATGTAATTAACTCTTGAGCATGTTAAATTAAATTATGTTTTACTTTAGATGCACGTCGATTGTTGGATCTTGTTTATTCCCTTTATTATTGTGAGTTGTTATTGTGGTTCTTTTAAATTATGTTTTACTTCAGATGCATGTCCCTCGCTGTCTAATTGTTCCTATAATCATCTCCTTCATGTGCTCCGCTTTGCTTTATTGGATGTTCAATTGATATTACTTGTCTTGAGTGCGCTATTCAATTATGGCTATTTACTTTCTCATTATATGCGTTATTCAATTATTGGTTGTTTACATTTCCATACGCTTTCAATTTCTGCAATTTCAATTATAGTTACTTTTATTTCAATGCGCACTTCAATTTCTGTTAATGTTACGTTATAAAGCATCATGCATCATGTTAGGTTGAGAATGTATGGTCACGCATCATGCATCATGTTAGGTTGAGAATGTATGGTCACGCATCATGCTAATATAAACCGATAGGGAGTGCCACCTTGGGGTGGTACTTACACATGCATAAGTGAGGTAAAATGTTAAAAAAAAAATGAAGGAAATGAGGAGTTGGGGGCCATATGGGTAGCGGGTCTAGTCTGCAGCTGGGCGACACCCCCTGCTGTGTTGGGAACGGGGACCTAGCTGCAAGTAAAAGGTTAAATCTGATCCACTATTCCATCCCCTATGAACCCTCTAATCTTCCGCTCGATGTACGAGTAATGAATGAATGAACTAATGTAAAGTAATAAACGAATAAATGATTTAATGAAAGGATTAGTTTGGGTGGCACCCATTTCAAAACGGTTTAAAGAGTGACATATCACGCTGCATAAAACCCTTTTTCCTTACTAAGCTGTTGGGCTTACATTTGACTTGTGGTGTAGGTGTAGGTACTTGTACGTAGAATAAATGCACGGAATTAAGAATCAATGTGAAAGATGACGAACAATTATTAAAGCAGGGATGAAAGATTTGCGCGTGAAGAAGCTTGTGGTTGGCCAAGCTAAGTGAGTAAAAGAGAAAATGGTTTGTAATTAAAGTATATTTAATTGTTTGATGTCAATAGAGCAAAACAAATGATTTTATAAATGATTTACGCTTACGTAATGCTTTAAATAAATGATTTAATAACGCTTCTGTGATGTTTTACGAATGATTTATTTTATAATTGTGACACTTCACAGTATACCACGGTTTGCAAAAGGTTGGTAGCAGTACGGTTTAGACGCACTCTGATAATTGTTTTAGAAGCTATTTCAATGGTCTTTTAAAAGTTTTAAATTTCACGCATTTCAAATGATTTATGAAAAACCGGGTTGTTACAAGTGCATAAATAAACTCCTTTTTGTTAAACCATTTATCACTTGAAACATGTCATACTGTAAAGCTTTAAAACATTTACAATAGTGGAAGACTTGTATTTACAATTTTAAACTCAAACGAGCTGTTTTCTATGTGTGACAATCTCTTCAGTTTCTGAATTCACGTAGGAAAAACCATTTATTATTTTCATTATTAGCCCATGCAATGCATTACGTGCAATCCTATAACATGTCTGCTTGAAAGTTACACACAGCAGTTCATATATCGCAAACAATACTACAACAACTAACAAACAATACTATGCTTCAACTATAACATTAATACTAAACACATTCCTATTACATTATGACGTCATACATCTAATCCTCTTTCCTTGACGTATTATTTCTAACTTAGTCCTAAATAGTATAAGCACTATCCTATGGTATCCACCACTTGAATATGAATTGGGGACCTTTAATAATTAACTATATTATTATTAATCTAACTTTCCTACATCATAGACCATCATCTTCGAAAACCATTTTCATCACAACTGTTAGTAAACTAACATAGGCATACAACCTAACCAGATAACCATCACTAAAGGCATGTATGTAACAAAGAACCTATCATCGACATCATAAAAAAAATTACTTTGAGCAATGACCATATTATGGAAGCAACATTCATCAGAGAGCAAACTATGGTCAACACAGCAAACTATACAAAAATCTTACTCTTGTGATGTAGGTCCTTTCAGATAAAACACATGCATTATTCCTTACTTGGAGTCCTTAGCTTTACAATGTTAGCATTTAAATATTCTTCCTCGTCAATGCCAGAAGACACATGAACCAAGACTCCTCATAGAACTGTTCTTTCTTCCTTCTAAAAACCTTCACGAAATGTTGCATCCTCTTAGCAACATACTCCCACCTTTACAGTATCACTCTCCCAATATCTCCAGAATATTTATCACAGTCGCGTACTTTCCAAACATAACCTCAATAGACCCTCACAACTATTTCTCAAACTTTCACTCTCTAGCAAAAAACCCACAACACTCAACCATATCCAAAGCAGTTGTAACGACCCGACTTTTCATAATCCTTTAAAAATACATGGAATTTAAAACTTTTATAAAACTATAGAAATCTCTTTTAAAATAATATCGGAGTGCCTAAAGTCGGACCGTTAAAACTCTTTTGGTTATACTTGTTATGGAAAGTGCAAATAGCGAAAGCAGTTGTAAAATCTTTTATGAAAACATAGCGGAAACGAAATCAATACAAAATACTAAACCGAGCATTACACATTAATTACAAACAATTTATCTTTGCAAGCCATTTTATCTTAGCCTAGCCAGTCATGAGCCTCAGGTGTGCAAATCCCTCATCCCTGCTTTTGATCTGTTCACCGTTTTCTCATACAAGTACCTACACCTACACCACAAGTAAACTGTAACCCAAAGACTTAGTAAGGAAAAAGGTTTATGCAATGCAATATGATATGCCTCTCTTTAGTTCATTTGGAATAGGGGCCACCCAAACCAATCTTTTCATTTCATTTGTTCGTTCGTTCTTTACTCGTCCTTCAAGTTAGAGATTGGAGTATTTCCTTTTGGATGGAATAGTTTGATCGGCTTCTAACCTCTTGTGTGCAAACTAGTCCCTTTCTTGACAAGGTAAGAGCTTGGTCTAGCAGCTAGGCTAGTTTGAACTACCCATCCACCCCCAACTCCCTTTTCATCTTTTCCTTCATTTTCTTAACATTTTTCCTCACATAATGCATGTGAGTACCACCTGTGGCACTCTCTACTTGATTTCTATTAGCATGATGCATGATGACACATTCTCTTAATAACATGATGCATGACATAACATTAATAATAATTGAATTGTGCATATAAGGAAAGTAAATGAATAGTAGAAATTGAATGCGCATACGGAGAACACTTATGATATTAAATTGAAAACAATGAAACACGTAAGGGAATCCAACAACGAATATTACGAAAATTAAATAGTGAATCATGAAAGGAATACAGAAATTAAACGTACATATCTGAACAATATACAATGAATTATAGCATGCTTGAATTTATGGGACACAACAATAAATAAAACAGAAGTCGTAACATACTAAGAATTAACATGCTAGTTATCCTAGTTTATTTACATGCTCATATTTAGGGTATTGACATGTCATGAATTCTAATTAGCACAGAGAGTCCTAGACTAACATCAATAGGATAATATTATCATTAACATATCAGGGAATTACTACCACAACAACTAAGAAAGTAAAAGTACAGAATGAAACCATTAATAAGGAAGCTATCATCATTCATGCTCTAAGCATTCATTCCATTCAACCATTAAGCATTCATCACAACGTTGGTCACTATCATAACCTTTTTCAAAGTAAGCATTTGTAATAAAGGAAATTAAGAGAATTGCAGGAAACTAACAACGAATGAGTTAATATCAAACAATTTTAATAGTTAGCTAACATGCATTAAGATTTATAGTTAATTGACATGCTTAAAGATTAAATAGGTAATAGTTAACTAACATGCTTGAAGATTAATAGTTAATTGATATGCTGGACAATTTATTTGTAAACATGTTCAGATTGATTTATAATTTAATTGATTAGTCAAACAACCTAGTTAATTACCATACTGCTAATATCATAATCATGCTAACTAGTAATTAGCGATAAGTTAGGGAGAGAGAGGAGAGAAAAATTATCCGTGAAGTTGAGATTTCGAACGTTAGATTTGGGTTTACGACGCTAAGACACCAACATTTAAGAAGGGACTTCAAAAGTGAGTCATTTCTTCTCTCATTTTTTGAGGTTAAAGTTTTCAAAAACATTGACTTTGGATTCAAGATTGGAAGCTCAAATTCAAGGAATATTTTTTTACTATGTTGGTAGATTTGAAGTTTATGCAGGAGTATTTGTCATTTGGAAGCGATAAATGGAGGAAATGACTTGTTTGCGCAAAGGAAACAACGTTGGAGGGTCACCTCAACCGACCTCTTGTCGTACCCTATTGATCTTGGATGAGGCCGAGCATTTTGGTGAGGCTTGTGTCAATTTGTGGACAGCTGCAATTGGAGCAATCGCTTGCAGATGGGGTGATCGCGCACAATGGTCCACCGCGGCTTATGTGACCAACTATACTTGCAAACCAGTCGATCGCAACTTGACCAGTTCACCCACTAAAGGCCATGGTCGATCGCAGGAGGTCCCAGGTCAATCGTACAGTGGAGTCTTTCATGTTTTTGACTCGTTTACATGTCAATTGGGTTCCTAGTCTTAGTATAGGACCCTTTTACTATTCCCTTGTTATTTATTAATGAGAATTCTTGATATTTGATATGTTTTTAGACTCGGATGATGTCATTGACTTCTAGCCGATTCTCAAATATATTGTTGCTCTGGTTGTGTAATACCCCAATTTTTATAATGAAATTTAATAAGGGTAATTGAAAAATAATTGAGAGTATTTGGATTATTTGGATATTTATTGGGATATTACCAAGGACGTATTCATTAAATTATTATTTTGAGAATTATCGGGTGATTATTAAGAATCAAATTGGAAGAAGAATAAAATGAGAAATAATGGATTAGTTGGGAATAAAATGTTAGAGAGTTGTTAAGTAGAGATTAATTGGATATTAAGTGGAATATTAAATAAAGGAAATTAAAAATTGGAATTGATGAACCGGTTCAGATTTTGTTGGTTGGCCAAACCGGTTCAGGTTGTGGCTTTGATTTGGCCCGGTTTAGGAAATGAAAGAAGAAAAGGGGAAGGAAATCTGGCCTTCGGGCATTTCCTTCAGACTCGATGAGAGAGCGAGAGAGTGATTGGGAAGGAGACCCAGGGCGTGCGACAGGAGTTTGCGACGGCGAGGCGCGATCCAGAGTGGAGCGAGCATCGACCTGCTCGGACAACGCTGTCCGGCAGTGTGCGCAACGTCTAGGTGAATGGATTGGCGACGGTGAAGGAGCAGCGAACGACAAGGAGGATGGGCGTCTTGTCTGGCGATGATTTGAGGTATGTGTGATTGAGTTTTCTTCTCCTTTATGTTCTTATGGTCGGACGCGCGCAGTGACGCATTGGCAGCGGCGTGTTGTTACTTCCAGCTTCGGGTTGGGCGTTGGGTCGGGCTGCAATCGGGTGCTCTGACCCAAGTGTGACCGAGTCTGGGTTGACCCGGTTCAACACTAGATCACCCCATGTGATGGACAACCCCTAGAAAAGCTGAATGGGGTAAAGGGATATTGTCGTGGAATATTGGAGGCGGGTTGTCGGGCGTGCTCTCTGCCTTCTGGGATTTGGCAGAGAGTGCCCCTTACTGGTGTTGATATACTAAGATGAGACAGAGAGGGGAGAAATGAGAGGCAGAAGACTTGCAGAAGAGAAGGGGGGAAAACAGGAAGTCTAGAGAGGAGGATCGAGCTATGACGGATGGAGTGATTGGCGAGAGCTTCCTTCTCTGCTAGTGAGTTTTCTTCTCTGTTGTTCAGTCTTTGGATTCTATTTCAGATGTTAGTCCAATGTTGATATTAGATATTGTCTTGGATTGCTGTAAAGTTATTCAGTTAAGGATTTTTGAATGAGTATATTGGTTGGAATCTGTTGGGTTTCTGCTTTTGATTCTGTAAATGTATTATTGCCTCTTATTGTTGGTTGTTGTTTTGGAATTGTTCTCCGGAAATATGTATTACTTTGATAAAGTGAAGTATGATGCCTATGGACTGAAGAAAATGGATGAGAGTTGGAATTGTTATGGAAAGCCCTCTGTTAATTTTTGCCTAGAGTACGAATATGTTGGATTTAGTGTGGTTGCGGATTTATACTTTGTTGTGGTTTGTGGATAATTTTTGAATTGATAAACCATTAAGACTTGGCTATTTATTGATGAAAGGTTGTTTCCTGGTATTGATTATTACTTCTAAGTTATGGAGAAATGAGGTGAAGAATGAGAAATTATATTCGGTTACTAAGTTGGGAATATAGGAATTTCTAAGTGTTAAAGTTTATAGGATTCTATCAGAAGTTATTAATGGATAAATATTTTAATTGTGAAGGTATCGAAAAGAGATAGAGCATGAAGATTAAGTGCCAACCGCAATAAAGATTTGAGCTAAGGATTTGGGTCTGTCTTGGCCAATAGAGGCCCTACCCACAAGTAGAGTGCGTGAGTTGTATAGATTTCTTTACTGTTGGTTTTCTGCTATTTGATATACTGCTGTTAAATTTCCTGCAACTTTCCTTATGGTATTTGCTTTCATTTACTGTCAATTTTTTTACTTCAGTTTTAGGTTATAATTGTTAGTTAGGAAAGTTGATGATGATTTCTGCCAGTTGATGATGCTTAGTGTTAGTTGATGAATGAGGAACGAAGGCCCTAAGTTATGCTAAGTAGGAACTAGCTATGAGTTATGAATTTCACTAAAGACGATTCTATTCCTTGTTGTTGTTTTACTTGCTGTAGTATTTAGTTAATACTGAGCATGTCTAATTGACTAAAATAACATTGTAACAATATGTTTTACTTACTGTAATATTTGGTTAATACTGAGCATGTCTAATTAACTAAAATAACATTGTAACAATAACATTAATCTGAGCACATAATTAACCAGGATAATGATCATAATCTTCCTTAAGCATGCTTAATGGTTAATTAACTAGAATCCTAAACTAGTATTTATAACGACTTCTATGGGCATGTTAATTAACTAGGTTAATTAACTAGATAATAATCGTGATTACTTATTGAGCATGTTAATTAACTAGGTTAATTAACTAAATGTGATTACTTAGTGAGCATATTAATTATAATTAGTAAGCATGTTAATTAACTAGGTTAATTAGTGAGCATGTTAATTAACTAGGTTAATTAACTCAAATGTGATTATTTAGTGAGTATGTTAACTAACTAGGTTAATTAACTCAAATGTGATTACTTTGTGAGCATGTTAATTAACTAGATAATAAATGTGATTATTTAGTGAGCATGTTAATTAACTAGATGAAAAAAAATGTGATTACATATTGAGCATGTTAATTAACTAGTTGAACATATTCAATTAACTTGATTACTTCTTGATGCATGTCAATTAATTAGAGCAATTAACTAACTAGAATAATTAACTAGACAAACATGTTAATTAACTAACTTAACTGGAGTAATTAATTAGAAACACAACTATAATCTTATTTGAACATGTTAATCTGAGTATGGCTAATTAACGATAACTAATTTGAGTATGCTTAATTAACTAAACAATTAGCTGTTTAATTAACTAATTAGCATGATAATGGACTAAGTTATGCCATGTTTAATCAGCATGTTTAATTAACTAACTAGCATGTTAATTGACTAAGTTAGGCCATGTTAATTAACTAATTAACTAGTTGTTAAACAACTAACCCGAGCATGTTTGACCAAGTAATCAATTAATCTTTGTTATTATTATGTATATTGTTTTTTACTGCAATTTCATTTACTGTAACTTCTACCATTGATGCTTTGCTTTATTACAGAATAATAGAGAAGATGAAGGAGGAATGAACTAAGCATGAACGAATTAAGGGTTCCATTGACTAAGTGAATATATATTTCTATCTTTCCTTTGTTATTGTTTCCTTTATGTTAATTATAAACTATAGTTTACTAAACCTGAGTATGCTTAATTACATTAGAATAAAATCTTGTCACTCTAGACTCCACTAAATCTGAGCATGTTAATTATCTAGGATATTTAACAATTGTAATCTTTTATGAGCATGTTATAATTTTCATTGAGCTTGTAAACTGAGCATGTTTAACTTGCTAAGTTAAATAACTAGAATAACTAACTAGAATAATAAATGTAATCTTTCTGGAACATGTAAATTAACTATGATAACTAGCATGTTAATTAACAGTATGACCTGACTTTTGTTTTGTTATTGTAGTGTTCTGTAAGTTAAAGCATGCCATTAATTAGTTGTTTCAATTCATTTTGTATTGTTCTGTTATGCGTATTTACTTTCTATGATTCCTTCATGATTCGTATTTAATGTCCCTAATGTTCGTTGTTTGACTTCCTTATGCGTTTCGTTGTTTTCAGTTCAATATCATAATTGTTTGTTCTCTGATATTGGCTTTTAATTTATGCTATTGGATCACTTTCTTTTATATGCGTACTCAATTATTTTTCATTTACCTTCTTTTATATACGCAAATTCAATTACTGTTAATGTTACGTGATACGACATCATGCATCATGTTATAGGGAGGATGTGTCATCATGCATCATGTTAATAGAAATCAAATAGGGAGTACCACCGAGTGGTACTCACATATGCATAATGTGAGGGGAAAATGTTAAGAAAATGATGAGATGAGAAAAAGAAGAAAAAGGGAGTTGGGGGGCTGATGGGTAGCGGGTCTAGTCTACAACTAGCCGAAACCCCTCCTCTTAGGATACGGGAGTTCTAGTTGCAAGTAAAAGGTTAGATCCGATCAACTATTCCAACACAAAGGAAATCCTCTAATCTCCAGCTCGATGTACGTGTAAAGAACCAAGAACCAACGATGTAATGAAAAGATTGATTTGGGTGGCCCCCATTCCAAAAAGGACTAAAGAGAGGCATATGATACTGCATAAACTCTTTTCCTTACTAAGCATTTGGGCTCACAGTTTACTTGTGATATGCCCCAAGGTCCCGTGACCTGAGCTCGAGCCAAGGGCTCATTTGATTTCTAATATTTTTATTTATTTTGTTGGTATTTCTTCTCTAGCTATCTTGGAGGAGAGTTTTTGGATCAATTAAACAAAGAAGAGTTGGTACAATTGGGCTAGTGGAGGTCTTGCAAGCATAGGAGAAAATTGTGGGCTTTCTTTTCAGCCTTGAATCTGACCTCTGGACTTTCAAGGGCTATTTCGACAATCGGGATGACTTCTTTTCAACTTTGGTCCTTCATACCAAATGTAGCCAACATCCAGAGCTTTCGAACAAGCTATTGAACGTCATATTTGGGTGTCGTTGACTATGTCCAATGGTCCCTTTACAGAGACCAAAACCCAACTCAGATTTATTATTTTTGTGTTATTGTTAAGGGCTGTTTTAGGCATTTGCTATTTAGGGTATTTTTGTAAAAAACATATTTTTCTATTAGAGAGTTATTAATCCTCTCTAATGAACCCTTTGGCTATTAGATTACTTTTGTTGAATTAAAAAAAAAACCTAGTTGCTTCTTTTTGTGGAGAGAACCCGCGGCACCCCCCCTTAATCGCCAATTCATCCATAGCCCAAACTCGGTTTTCTTGAAAGCTTCTTGGCCGAGTTGGAAGGGTTTCTATCACCACCAATACTTCTCCTTCGTGGTGTTGATTGTGGTGTGGTGATAGAAAAAATTTTCAAGCCCTTGGAGAGTGCTTCCCTAACCGGTCAAGCCGATTGAAAGTCGCCCCTCTCACTTTGGAGGCTCGCAGACTCTAAGGATTTTCTTTTGGTTTTCTTGCAATTTTCTTTAAGTGGTTCTTGATTTCTTGTTCTATTTTGGTTCTAGCAGTGGTGTATGGATTGTGGATGTTGCGTATAGTTGAAAGATTATGCTTAAAACGATTTTGTGGAAGATTGAATGCTAGCCGATGAAACTGTCCCAATTTATTCCTTGCTGGATTCTTGCGATTCTGATTGTATTTGGTCATCTTGAGCACGTCCTTTTATTCTCCTTTTTGGCAGGTTTATTCTATAATTAGTCAAGATATTCCCCTCCAAATTCGAAGTTATTTGGACGTATACAAGTGGAGTTCTTTCCTTTTTAATTTCGGAGATCAAATCTGTTCGGGTGAAACCCTAATTTCGGAGCTGTTTTGTTTCTGCCATAACTTGAGTTTCCGAATGGTTTTTGAGCTGGAATTTTGATATGATGTTTTATGAATGTGTTGTTATGGTGACCTCCAAAATGCAGCTGTTGTTCACGTCTAGATTGGGAGTTATTATTACTTGAAGTTTTCTGGTCAGATTATTACAGATTATTGTAGCCGATTTCTATCAAGTGCTCCTTGTGATTTTTGGAGCACATCAACTTGTGGTGTGATGCACCCTGGATTTGTATCAATATCATTTTTTTATTTTATTTTTATTTGGATGAAGGACGTCCAATACAAGAAGATTTGGGGTCAAATCCTCAAAAAGCCAGAGAGGATGATGCAATATCAAATCAAAGATCAAAGAAAGTTTTCAAATTGACTGAGAATCACAACAAGAAGATCTTGAAGAAAGAGAAAGATATTATCTCTTAAGATAGTATCTCTAAAAAGATCCACTTTTTTAGGAGATCTAGATCCACTTATGTAGAAGATCTAGATTCATTTATCTAGGTTATCTTTTATTTAGTTTTTTAATTTATGTTCTTAAAAGGCTATATAAAGCCACCAAATTTTATGTTTTAGTTAGTTGTTGAATTTTAATAAAAGAAAGCTTTTGCTTTTCGGGAATTGGAGAGATCCTTTTCTTCCTTTGTTGAGTGATATCCAAAGACCCTTTGGTGCGTAATATCCAAAGTCCCTTTCGTGTGAGTTATATCACGAAAGAAACTTGCAACCACGTCCTTATCCAAGGAGGTGATAAGCGTTGCGTTCATCCATCACGTGCGGTGCGTTTCGTGCCGACATCATCTGGTATCAGAGCTAAACATATCCTTGCACAATTGTTTTCCTTATGATGACTTGAGGAGCATTCGAAGCAGTACAAAATCCACGATGGCTAAACCTTCAACATTTCACTCCAACGAAGACTTGTGGGAACTCGTTCTCTCACTACAACGAAATGTTGCTCAACTAAAGATGAATCAAAACCAACAATGGGCTCAACGTCCTCCTAGCACCGTTGTAGAAAACATTACAAGAGATGAGGCCGGAGAAGGGTCATTACTAACTTTGGAGCCTCAATTAGAAGAGGAAGATTGCCAAGAAGAGCAAGTACCCGATATGATAGACGACCAAGTTGACTCTGTGGCCACAATAACACAAAGGGAGCAACCTGTCCATATTTCATGCTCTAACATGAAAAAGGTGAGTTCTTTAATCATCAATGAGAGGATCTATGTTGACATGGCTCACTTAGTTTTGGTTAAAGAAGATTGCTTGGAGTTATTAAGACATGACATCACCTACAAATTTTGGAGGTACATTGGCAAAGATCAAAATATTCATAGCCGAATTTTACATAAGAAAAAGTCAAAGATGGAAGTCATTATGTTTGGTGTCAATCTGGATTTTCCATTTGATCCAGGTGGAAGACATGCAGAAGATAGAGGTAGAAGATTCCCTGGATTTGAGGGCATATCCTTTTCAACCCCGGGAGTATGATGCACCTTGGATCTACTTCAATATCATTTTTTATTTTATTTTTATTAGGATGAAGGACATCCAATACAAGAAAATTTGGGGTCAAATCCTCAAAAAGCCAGAAAGGATGATGCAATATCAAATCAAAGATCACAGAAAGTTTTCAAATTGACTGAGAATCAAACAAGAAGATCCTGAAGAAAGAGAAAAATATTATCTCTTAAGATAGTATCTCTAAAAAGATCCACTTTTTTAGGAGATCTACTTATCTAGGAGATCTAGATTCACTTATCTAGGTTATCTTTTATTTAGTTTTTTAATTTATGTTCCTAAAAGGCTATATAAAGTCACCAAATTTTATGTTTTAGTTAGTTGTTGAATTTTAATAAAAGAACGCTTTTGTTTTTCTGGAATTGGAGAGATCATTTTCTTCCTTTGGTGAGTGATATCCAAAGACCCTTTGGTGCGTAATATCCAAAGTCCCTTTTGTGTGAGTTATATCACGAAAGAAACTTGCAGCCTCGTCCTTATCCAATGAGGTGAGAAGCGTTGCGTTCATCCATCACGTGCGGTGTGTTTCGTGCCCACATCATGGTGTAGGTGTAGGTACTTATACGAGAAGTTAATGCACAGATCAGAAGCAGCAGGGATGAAGGGTTTGCATGCACGAGACTCGTGACTGGCTAGATTGAAGAGAGTAAAAGAGAGAATGGTTGTAATTAAATTGTATTTAATGGTTTAGTCTTCATTTCTCAAACGCAGTATTTAACTTTTTAGTTGTCACATCTCAAACGATTTACGCTTCCCCTATGTTTTAATAACTCCATTATGTTTTAAGAAAAGACTTACAGTTGCTTCCGCTATGTTTTAAGGAAAAAGGTTTTAATGGTCCGGTTTTGCACTCTGATATTATATTAAAAAGGTTTTAATTTAAGGTTTTAGCGGTTTGATAAAAGTTTCAAATTTTAGCAAATTTTTAAAGGAAAAAGAAAAACCGGGTCGTTACACGTTGGTAATAAAGGTTGCTGAAAAGGTAAGATTTTTATATTTTATCTCATTGCATTGCATCATGGTTTTCAAAATGTATTTTGTGGGTTGCCACATATGAAAACCCGAAAGGGACTTAGATAGCACGTAAGTTTTTATACTACATATATAAGTGAGTTTTATACGTTTACTTTACGTGCATGGTATTTCATGGTATGTGGAGGATGAATCCTCTTGATACTTTGGAAGATTTCGGTGTCAAAATATCATGAGGATATCATGATACATCTTCTACTGTGTGAAGATGTTTTGTTTGCGCGTTGTGTGAAAATTGGTAATAAGGAGGTGTTGACACACTCTTTGGGTTTTGAATCCCTAAACCTGATCAGGGTGTGTATGTTTTGGGTTGTGTCGTCCTTGACTAGTTCGTCGGCAACCCTTGCAAGAGGCTAGATCTTCGGATCACACTCACAGTTTCTTCCGCCAGGCACATGAGGCATTGCCATCTTCGAACTGCCACCTTTTTTGTGTGATTGTATCAGAGGAGTCTTTGTGTGCTCCTCATTTTTCATGCATTCTTGTTTTGACTAGTGAAAAACAATGGTGACTTATTTTATTATAGCTAGCTAGGTATCTAGTGGGGTTTTGATTATTGCTTCATTGATGGCTTGTTGAGTCTGGTTTGATAATAAATCATGTTTTGAAAATGATTTTAGAATCAATGCATGAGTACGAGTATAGGTACGAATGTAGTATTGATATTGATCATGGCTTTGACGAGAAATGAAAAACCAGTTTTACATGCATTGCATTTAGTATAAATTTCCTACTGACTCAATCACTCACCTCAATAACCTTTTCCCTCCAAGTAAAGGCAAGGCGAGTCAGAGTCAGTAGCTGAGTGAAGTAGTTAATGTTTCCCTTCTTCCCCTTGAGAGTTTAGTTTGTATTCCCAAGTGAGAATTTTTGTGTTTGGGTCTGTATTAAAATATTTGGATATTGTTTGGACTATTGGTTGGATGTACAGTGTTTAATTTTGTTTACGCTATTATTTCTCACTATTACTATGTGTACTTAGGCTCATTTTGTGTGGGCTATGATTTTGATTTGTGTTAATATCTTTCGCTGCAAATCAAGTTTTGGGCTAGATGATCTGGTATTCTTTGAGGATCGGGTCGCTCGACCTCACATTTTTGTTAGACCCGCTTCTAAGTCGTAATAGACAAACCTAGGTCGATGCAAATGAGAGTGGTGCCATTACAAGAGAAATTTGAAGGTTCCCTATTTCATCTGTCTTTATCCTCTCTGTCTTGCAACACATTTGCACATTGATTTGTAACAAAGTTCCTCATCAACCCTACCTTATAGTGTTTTACTGTAGATAAGCTAGAAATCGCTGCGACCAATTTATCGTTCAAAAAAAAAAAAAAAAACAAGAACACAAAAAAACTAATTGTAATGTTTGATCTTAAAGAAAAAAAAACCCACACCTAATTAAAATCGGACCCTAATCATAAATAGAGAGAGAAATTCTCTCTCCTCTCGACCATATTTTCCGAGGAGTCTTCTCTTCCTCCCATTCTCACCAACCTCACATCTTTCCCGCTCTCTCTCCCTCTCTCTCTCATGTGTTTTTCTGATTCCACCATTTCTAACCTCTCCCTCGCCCCCCTCCAAACCAGCCTAACAATGGCTGTCACTCTCTCTCCTCGTTAACATTCTGATCATATCCACCCCCATTTCTCTACCATCCCGTGCAGGCCAGAGATGGCCTCCTGCAACAACCTACTTCCCTACCTTCTCCACCTCTCAATCCTCCTCCTCCTCCATGTCACTCCCTCCGTCACCGCTCCGACAATACGGCAAGCCGCCGTCATCCGGAAGCTATCCCCAGACTTCCCCGTTTTCCGTGAAGCTCCTGCTTTCCGAAACGGCGTGTCCTGTGGCAAAAACAAAATCCACATCGCAATGACGTTGGACTCAAACTACCTCCGAGGAACAATGGCCGCCGTATTCTCCATTTTGCAGCACTCCACCTGCCCGGAAAACGTGGAGTTCCATTTCCTCTGGGCAAGATTCGAGCCTCAAGTCTTCTCCACCATCAAATGCACCTTCCCTTACCTCAACTTCAAATTCTACCGTTTCGATTCCAATAGGGTACGAGGCAAAATCTCAAAATCCATCCGACAAGCTCTCGATCAGCCGCTAAACTACGCCCGCATTTACCTCGCCCGCATTATCCCGACAGACGTAAAACGAGTGATTTATCTCGACTCTGACGTCGTTGTCGTAGACGACATCGCCAAGCTTTCTGAAGTAGATATGGAGGAGAAAGTCCTTGCTGCACCAGAATACTGCCATGCAAATTTCACAAAATATTTCTCGGATTTATTCTGGTCAGACCAAGTTTTAAGCGACACGTTTAAGGGTCGAAAGCCCTGCTATTTCAACACGGGGGTAATGGTGGTGGATGTTGATAAGTGGAGACAAGGTGGGTATACAGAGAAAGTTGAAGAATGGATGAGTGTGCAGAAGCACAAGAGGATTTATCATCTGGGTTCTCTGCCGCCATTTTTGCTGGTTTTAGCTGGGAACATAAAAGCTGTTGATCACAGGTGGAATCAGCATGGATTAGGAGGAGATAATTTGGAAGGAAAATGCAGGAATTTGCATCCGGGTCCTATCAGTCTTCTTCATTGGAGTGGGAAAGGGAAGCCATGGTTGAGGCTTGATTCTAGAAAACCATGCACCGTTGATCATCTCTGGGCCCCGTATGATCTCTACCGTTCATCATCTCACTCTTTGGAAGAATGATCAGAATATACTGTGGCAGAGGGAAAGCGAGAGAGAGATATATAGAGAATTTTACATATATATCTAGATATTTTTTTTAAAATGAAATTACGGGGACGAGTAATGTAGAGGATCAGAGCAATGTGGAAATATTGATCATGTTATTTCCTTGCTGGGTAAGTTCCTTTGTTCTTCCTTTGATCCAAAAAAAAAAAAAAAATTTAATATAAACTAAAAGTATTTCTTGAAAAAGAGATATGCTTTTGTTGTTTTGTTTGAGGAGCTAGAAGGGTTTTTGGTATTGCTTACTGTCTTCAAGCTTACTTTAATGGAGGCGAAGGAAGAAAAAGCTTGAAGAAAATCATGGCCATGGCCATCCATGGCTATGGGGGGCTGTCATTTTGACCTAGTTCCATGCACGTGCCAACCATTTTTCTTTACACATTTTTATATGTATCCTGTATATGTTATCAAACTTTATTTTACTTCCATTAATGTTATTTATTTTCTTTTAATTTGCTCAGTTGACTTTCATTGCTTTTACTAGTACTGGTAAAAACTCAAGAGTTTCATTATACTAAAATCAAAGTATGAAATAATAATTTTATGGGATGCAAATATAGTGACTCTAGCGATGCAAACATAAGAGCAAAGCATTACTTTATTAGAGTAATTAGCAAAAAAAAAAAAATCCTAAAGAAGGGAGAGTCATTGATGCGCCAATGGAAGGGGTAAAAGAAACTTAACCTGTGGTTGATTGAAGGGTTGGAGGTGAATGGTCGAAGGTGGCAAAAATAAGACTAAGCTATAACGATCTAGTTTTTCTTACATTTAAAAACGTGTAAAATTTAAAACTTTTCTTTTATAAAATTAGCAAAAGACTTTTCTTTCATAAAATCTTTTTTCAAATCGCAGCGGAAAGCTTTTATAAATAAAACCAATCATTTGAAGAATAAAATAAATAAACCTTGTACATTATCTTTATAGAACCTTTTACAACCATTTTCATTTAAATGCCTTTAGCCTACCTAGCCACAAAATCAGCGCGTGCAAATCCTTTATCAACTGCTCTTTAACCTGTTTCTCATCCTGATCTCGAACGTATACCTACATCACAGGATAACTATGAGCCTAACGCTCAGCAAGAAATAGAATAAAGTATGATGTATGCTCATATCTGATTATGTCATAAAAGAGTCCACCTAATCTGTTGTTGTAACGACCTAGATATTTTTTCTTATGTTTAAAATCGCATAAAATTTAAAACATTTTCTTTTCTTTTATGAAACAACGAAAGACTTTTTATTATCAAAATCCCTTTTTGAACCGATATGATAAATAGAAATCTTTTCTAAAAACGTTTTATAAAGCACAGTGGAAAACTAAATAATTAAAACAAAGTATTTTAAAATATAATGAATAACTTCTTTTCTTTTTCAATTTAAATACATTTACAAAACCTTTACAAAAATTTCTTCTACATTCATTAGCCTAGCCAGCCACCAGATCCAGACGTGCAAAGCCTTCATCGACTGCCTTTAACCTGTTCGTCTGTTCTCATACATATCTACATCACTGGTAAAACAATGAGCCTAACGCTCAGCAAGCAATAGGATGAAATGCAATGCTTATGCTCATGCTCATGCTTATGCTTATGTTGTCTATCTTAGAAAAGAACCTATCTTTTCTGTCTTTTTATTTTGTTATCAAAGAAAGGATACATTACTGGTCGGTGCGGACTAATCGACGCTTGTCCCCTACTTAGGGCGAGGTTTTCCATTTGGGGTGTTCCCACATAAGACAGTCACCAATCTCTGCAATTCAAGAGTTGGGGATTTCTAGAACAAGAGAAGGGATACATCTGCTGGTCGGTGTGGACTAATCGACGCTCGTCCCCTACATGGGGCGAGGTATTCCATCTGGGGTATTCCCACCTATGACCGCCACCCTGTCTCCTGAACCCCCACACGCCTATTTACGTTTATTAGGCAGGTCATGCACATGTCAACAATTTCATAAGCCCTATCGTAATGCATGCATGTCGTGTCATGTCCAGATCACAATAATATATAATGCATGAAGAGGAAACTTAACATTTTATCAACAATTTATAAGGAGCAATAACCTAAACATTTGTAAAGAGGGAGAGAGCAGTTCATACGTCAATTAATGTAACAGAAAACAATTTCTGGATATAGCCAACATTAGCAAGGTAACATTGTAACATCCCGTTATCATTTTCCTCGTATACGCGATGTAATCAATGGTTAGGGTATTTAGCATATTACATTACGTATCTAGACGTGTTAAATTGTGACGTGTTTTTATGGAAAAAATATGTTGGGATGAAAATTAAGTAGGAAAATGTGAAGAAAATGTTGTTTTGGGCAAGTTCAGACGCATGTGGACGACATGGGATAATAACTGCCATTGGCAAATGCTTGGAATGTCGTCCCAGCACTCTGGGACGACTCAGGACGCAATTATATGTCCTGACTTTGCCTATATCGTGAAGTTTCGGACGAGCCCGGATGAGTGCGGACGCAGGCAGACGCTACAGTTTTGAATCTGTCCAATTCTTGGACAGTTTTGGATGCTTGCTGACACTATATATGGACGCCTTCCTTCATCTGAATGACAGTTTCAGACAATCCAGACGACGACGGACGGATTCAGACACAAGGGTTTTGAATATGTCCGATTTCCAGACACTTTCGGACAATTCGGACGCTTGAATGCAGATGCTAACTTTCATCCACAAGTGCATTCTATCATGAGGAATTTTGATGGTTGGACGGACGCAGACAAGACCATGACGTCCGCACTCATTCGAAACATCCTAGATCTGTGATAAATTAGTTAAATATTAGAAATTCTTATCGCGTAGTCCATTATTATGCACTGCGGGAGACATGTGAGACCCTCGCCCATGCCAATACCACGTCTACCCACACCTCGCCCATTTTGTTTAGCGTACTCTTGTCCCCTCCAGGTATGGCTTCACGATTTAGGCCATTCTCCTCTGTCATTTCTTTAGTCTAGCTCCTTCTCCTTCTTCCTGTGAGAGAGATATTGTCTGATGAATTGTGAGGATCCTTCGTGAGCCCGTGAGGGTTTAGTGAGTTTGGTGAGTGAAGATACATTGGTAATTGTTGGAGCTTTGTGAGCTTGGAGATGCTAGAGCTGCTATTCGTAAAGGTAGGAGCATGAATGAGTTAAGAGTTTCATTAACTATTCTGTTCTTTATTAATTACTTACTATCTAGTTTAAATCTCTTTGTGTTTATTGTCATTTCTATTGTTCAATGCATATATCATTCTATCATTTCATTTCCTAATCTGAATGTGTGCAGTTAATTAGGATAACAAGTGAACATGTTTAATTAACAAATCAAGCATGTTTAATTAATTTGTTAACTAATCGAGAATGTTAATTAATTAGTATAATAATTATAGTTTTGTTTGAGCACAATTAACTAAACCGAGTGTTAAGTAACTAGACTAATGTTAGCATATTTCATTAACATGATTAATAATTGTAACTAAGAATTTTGAGTATGTTAGTAACTAAGCATGTTTGATTTACTAGCTGAGCATGTTTAATCTATAACTAACCTGAGCATGTTTAATTAACTAGTTTAACTAATTAACTAGTTGTTAAATAACTAATTTGAGCATGTTTAACTAGTGGTTTAATTTACAATTGTTAATCACTTCCTTGAGCATGTTAATTAACTAGAGTAATTAACTAGAATCACAATTATAATCTTTCTTAAGCATGTTAATCCGAGCACGTTTAAGTAACAGAATAAAAGCATGTTTAATCATAATAATTGTAATTAGTTTTTGAGCACGTAAATTGACAAGGATAACTAGAACTCGAACATGTTAATTGATTTGGATAACTAACTAGAATAATTATCGTAACCTTTCTTAAGCATGTGAATTAACTAGGATGACTAGCATGCCCGATCATTGTTTCCTTTATGTATATTTTACTGTTGTATCTAGATGTTCAAGCATATCCCTTGCTGTTTAATTATTTCTATAATTGTCTCCTTCATGTGCTTTGCTATTAATCCTTATCATTTAATTATTGGGAGTTCAACTATTATTATTAGTCCTTATGTGTGCTATTCAATTATGATTATTTACCTTCCATTATATACGTTATTCAATTATTTTCATTTACTTTCTTTTATATGCGCAATTCAATTATTGCAAATGTTATGTTACACTGCATCATACATCATGTTATTTAGAGAATGTGTCATCATGCATCATGCTAATAGAAACCAATAGGGAGTGCTACCTTGGGGTGGTACTCGCATGCATTGTGTGAGAAAAAAAATGTTAAAAGAGAAAAAGAAAAAGAAAAAGAAAAAGGGAGTTGGGGAGCGGAATGGGTAGCGGCCTAGTCTGCAACTAGGCAAAGCCCCCTCCCTAGTTGGGAACGGGGACTTAATTGCAAGTAAAAGATTAGATCCGCTCCACTATACCATTCTAGAGAAAAATCCTCCACTCCAGCTCGATGTACGAGTAAAGAACCAAATAACCAACGACTTAATAAAAAGATTGGTTTGGGTGGCCCTATTTCAAAAGGACTAAAGAGAGGCATATCATATTGCATAAACCATTTTCTTTACTAAGCCTTTGGACTTGCAGTTTGCTTGTGGTGTAGGTGTAGGCACTTGTATGCGAAGAAAATGCAAAGATCAAAAAGTAGGGATGAAGGAATTGCATGCGCGAAACTCGTGGCTGGTGAGGCTAAAGAGAGTAAAACAGAAAACGATTGTAATTAAGTTATATTTAAATGTTTAGTATTCCTTTAGCATTTCTTCCTTAAACCAATTATTTACTCTTCCGTAAAGTTTTGATAAACTCGCTAGGTTTCTTAATTTGACTTTCGCTGTATTTTGGTAAAAGATTTTATAACGAGTGGGTAGAACAAAAAGAGTTTTTGATGGTCTGACTTTGAAAGGCACTCTGATTTTATTCGAAAAAGGATTTTAATGAAGATTTTAGTCGTATAAAAGTTTTGAAAATTCCATGTATTTTTAAAGGTAATTAAAAGTTGGGTCGTCACAAACATCCTAGCCTAATAATGACTTTCTTTTTGTTATTTTTAACCCTTCTACAGATTACCACTTCATAACCAAAATTAACAGAACACTTCCATGTTTCTCATTAACCAAGGTCTTTCTTCTAGCAGTAATACACAGGACAACAGTCCAACAATCAACAGATTCCTACCTCAAAGTAATTCCTCCTTGCCTTAACACTTCACGGTCACAACAATTGCATTTTTCAATTTATCCATATAACAGAGAATATACTAGCACAATATTTCTCAACCAGAGATGGCAAGAGAGAATATTTTGTACAAGAATTCATAGCAGCTTTTAACCAATTAAATGATAGTAGCTAACCACCAACAGAAAATCGCCATGGCTATTGACAACATTTAGTTTCTTTTATTAGCAGCATGTTAACGGTATGTAGCCATTAACCAAGGCAAAAATCAACTTAGAAGCTTATCAACAATTGACAACAATAATTCAAGGCAGTAATCTCAACCATTTATTATTGACAGTATTGAATTCTAGTAAGTATTAACACCAAACAAAGTCATCAATCCACACAAAACAAGGTAGAAATCAACAACAACAAAGTCCCGTGATGCAGGGCCTCCACTGGCCACTTTTGTAACGACCCGATTTTTTGTAAATCCTTTAAAACACGTAAAAATTTGAAATTTTGCTAAGACCATTGAAATCTTTTCTCTTTTAAAACAAATATCAGATTGCGACGCTAAACTGGACCGCTACTAACCCTTATTTAAACTCATTATGAAAACCAATTAATAAAATGCGGAAGCGTTATGAAATCATTTATTTAAAACATTGTGGAAGCGTAAATAATTTATAAAATCTTTTATTTTGCTTTACTGACACTAAACAATTAAATATACTTTAATTACAAACCATTCTCTCTTTTACTCACTTAGCATGGCCAACCACAAGCTCCTTCACGTGCAAATCCTTCGTCCCTAATTTAATATATGACTATCATCTTTCGCATTAACTCCAAATTTCGTGCATTTGATTCACGCATACAAGTACCTATACCTACAACACTAGTAACTATAAGCCCGAGGGCATAGTAAGGAAAAGGGTTAGTGCAATATGATATGTCTCTCTTTAGTCCTTTTTCGAATGGGGGCTACCCAAACCAATCCTTTCATTAAGCCATTTACCCGTTTATTACTTTACTTTAATCCGTTTGTTTGCTACTCGTACTTCGAGTTGGAGATTGGAGGATTTCCTCTGGAATGGAATAGTGATCGGATCTAACCTTTTACTTGCAACTAGAACTCTTGTACCCTACAAGGGAGGGGCTCTGACTAGTTGCAGACTTGACTCATTACCCATCCACCTCCAACTCCCGTTTTTATCATTTTCTTTTCCAGTTCCTGTGTCAGGCTAAGCTACCGGTACCACAAAACCTTTATTATCTTAATGTTTTTATCCATTTTCATCATTTATCCTCACTCATGCATGTGTGAGCACCCCCATCGAGGTGGCACTCCCTATTATATTCTATTAACATGATGCATGATCATACATTCTTAACCTAACATGATGCATGATGCTTTATATCATAACCTTAACTGAAATTAAAGTGTGCATTGAAATAAAGGTAGCTGTAATTGAAAGCACACAACACAGAACAATTATAATTAAAAGCGCATGATAGAAAACAAGTACAATATCGAATTGAAACAGCAAAAGGACAATGAATTAAACATGCTCATTAACCTAAACAAAACTAAACATGCTCAGTCACTTAGTAAGATTAAACTAAGCATGTTTACAATGAGTAGTTCAAATGGAAGCATGCTTTAGACAATGAATAACAGAAACATGCTTGTAAGTTGGTAATTTCTTATTCTAATTGATTACACACTCAATGTCTAAATAATTACATATTTGAATTAGTTAACATGCTCGAGTCTCGCTAATCAAACATGCTATTTATTAGTTGATTTACATGCTCCTGGAGATATTAACATAATTTAATTCACATGCTACTATTATTTTCTAAGTTCCTTGACATAATTAAGTACAATTAATAATTGTTAGTTTAGTTATCTAACATGCTCAAGACTATAAATGATTATCCCAGTCAATTTATATGCTCAAGAAAGTATTATAATTAAACATGCAGTTATTATGATTCATTGAACTTGCTTTGAATAGTTTAATGGATTAAACATGCATAGCTAATTTATTAAACATGCTTTTAATATTTTAATGGACATGCTATTTTGTTAGTTAATTAAACTATTACCATTTACATGCTTTTATGAACCTAGATGATTAAACATGCTTTTGTGGTTAATTGACTAAGCATGCTAATCTTAGTTAATTAACATGCCAATAAGTTATCATTCTAATTATTTACATGCTCAAATTTAGTTAAATTACTAGTTGGTTATTCTAGTTAATTACATGTTCATGTTTAGGTTAATCAATTCATTCTAGTTAATTAACAATCATACTACTAGTTATTCTAGTTGGTTAATTAAACATGCTAGCTAGTTAATCAAATTGTTGTTCTAGTTAATTAATATGCTCAAGTAAAGGCTTCGATTATTATCCTAGATGCTTTTATTCTAGTTAGTGAATTAAACATACTAATTGCATGCTAATTATTCTAGTTAAGTTAGTTAATTAAGTTAATCATTCTAGTTAGTTAGCTACTCTAATTAATTGCCATGCATCAAGACAGAATCATGCAACTTAAACACACTCAACTAGATAGTTTACATGCTCAATTGTTGCTAGATTGATCATTCTAATTAAGTTAGTTAATAAGCTTAGGTAAGAATCAACATACTTAAATTAATTAATCTATTGAATTAATTAACAATTAACTAAATTGATTTGTTAGATAAACATGTTTAGATTTAGGAAATAAGGCAACAGAGTACTATATGCATAAGGGGCTTACTACAGAAATATTAAACTAACTGACATAAGGATTGAACTAACACCAAATAGCTAGATAGCAAGAATTCATCATTCACACATTGACATTCATCACCTTTAAGCCTTAACGTTCATCATATCTTCATCCAAGCAAGTCATTTAATTCACAGAACTAACCATAAAACTAATCTACACTATTTCCTTACCTAAGTGAAGAACTCTAACAGGGACAGCACTCCACAGCTCATGGTTCCAACAGGGAGTAGCTCTAGCTTCCAGAGCTCCCACTAACACTCACGTAGCACTCACTCCACACACTTAACCCACAATAGCTCTCTCACAACTCACTCAACTCATACACTCTCGCAGGCAGAGAAGCTCTCGCATGGGAGGAGAGCTCACACAGGGAATGAAGACTGAATGGCAGGGGAGGGAGAGAGATGGCTTTACCAGGATGGAGGGAGCACATTGTACACGTAGGGAGATAGAGAGGGGATGGCTGGGCAATGGAGGCCGTTGCCTACGCTGGAAAGGGTTAGGGGAGGGTCGATTCTTGTCTCTAATTAATGGCTAAACGATAATTCTTCATCATTTTATTCCTAATTTATTCATAGGTCTGGGCTATTTCGGATGAGTGCGGACACATAGATCTCGTCCACATTCGTCCGCAAGGGTAAAATCTCATGGCTAAATCGTGGCTTTGGACGAGAACTAGCGTCCTCGTCCCCATCAATACCGTCTGGAGACGAGGTTTGGATGCAAAGTGTCGTAGCCACGTGGCATCCGCAGGTGTCCCAAAATCGGACAGAGGCAAAACAGATGAGGCTACTCCATGTCTGCAGTCGTCCAAACTCGTCCAAAAGTCCCCAGAGTTTGGAAAGATTCAATGCGGACGAAGCAACTCACGTTTCCTTCATCCAGGACCTCATTCGAAACTCCACTGCACAGTGAAGTCAGGACGTAGAATCACATCCCAAGTTGTCCCCAATCCTCTGGATGACGCTTCAAACATTTACAGATGACATGACTCGTCCATAGTGTCATCCGTAAGCATCCGACCATGGACAACTTTTCATCGTCTTTTCTTTCTTAACTCCTACCCCATAACACTTTTCGCATAAGTACGCGTCATAAAATAACACGTATCCATACGCAATGAAATGTCCCAAATACTCCGTCCCTTAATTACATCGCGTACATGGGGAAAAATGTAACAGAATTACCCCTAGACTTAACGCTCTAGAACGTCCTTGGTAATACCCCAATAATTGTCCAACTGAAAAAGTCAGGGTGTTACAACTTTACATCCAATTTCTTACCTCAAGGTTTTTCCTTCCACACTTTGGTAGTCCATGATTTCTCCAATAGTCCATGACAGCAGCTGCACTCTCCTTCTTTCTCGTTCACTTACTCACTCACTCATAGGAAGAAGAACAACAGTATGCCTCACACTTACCCACTCTGTCGAAGCACTCAGAAATTGTAGACTTACTCTCCCATTCCATCCCTTGCCCTCTAAACGGAGAGAGAGAGAGAGAGAGAGAGAGAGAGAGAGAGAGAGAGAGAGAG